>JAHLJT010009419.1:77746667-78178095 GCA_031308135.1 Acheta domesticus | reverse complement strand
GGCCGTGAAAACGAATAAGTGGATAAAACCAGTTTCTAAATTAAGAAAAAAATCCTCTATCTCGTGATGTGGTCAAAATCCATGATTTGTTGCTTCTTTATACTTAAAAATCGATTGACGGCATTTTCCGTCTGTCCGTCTGTGGTCAACGCTAGCGCCTAAACCGTTCGGTCGATTTTCTTCAAAATTGATATTCCCCAGTCGATCTGATTCTAGTCGAAGCTTTGTGATTTTGAAAAAGATTCTTTAAAATTTGGGGGTACTTTATATGAAGCCCCCCGGGGATTTTCAACATTTTCTCAAAAACGGCTCCAAATTTTTTCTTTAAATTTCTTGTATGAATACAGGAAAATACACTTTTTAACATGGCATAGGTCCGATTTTCACGTACAGCTCTGAATTTTCGAAAATTGTGAAAGTTTGAATTTTTTTCGGCGTCTTTCTCCAACTACAAAATTGAAGATAGAGATTTTTTCTTCAAATAAAATTTGTTCTGCATATTGAGTTCTTTAATAAAGGTCATGTAAATGTTTTTCACAATTTTGGTAGTTTTCGTGCAATATTGCGTGCAATATGTGCAATTTTAAAAAATTACAAAAACAAAATTTCCTCAAAAACGGCTCCAAATTTTTTCTTTAAACTTTTGGTAGGGATAGTGGTAAATGTACTCTATCAATGACATAAAAGCCATTTTGGTCTATCGGTTGGTTTTTTCAAAAATTACAAAAATGTAAATTTTTTTACTTGTCTCTCACGTCGTTAATATTTACATTATCGGCGATTTTTTTCACATTATTATATTTACGTATACATGTGCTTTTAAATAATGTCAAGTAAAGTTTCTCAAAAACACTACCGTTTTCTGTGAAAAGTAGCTCAAATTTCGGCATTTTCAGAAATGCTCAAACGTCATTTTCTCGTATATGGCTGCAATTTTTTTCTTGAAACTTTTGTAATGGATAGTGCTAATTACACTCATTAGTATAGCGTGAAGTTTATTTTGAGTTTTTTTTGTTTTTTTCAAAAATTATATAAATGTAAATTTTTTGAAAGATCTCACATCTTTAATATGCACATTATCCGCAATTTGTAAAGATGATTATATTTATGAGTGTAAGTGCTTCAAATAACTTCAAATAAAGTATTTTGAAAACTCAAAAATTTTCTGTGAAAATGAGCTTCAAATTTCGCATTTTTAGTAGTGCTAAAACGCCATTTTCTCTTAAACAGCACATAATTTTTAAAAGAAAATTGCCATTTACGGCTAGGTTTTTGTGTTCTTTAATATTCTAAAATTAATGTTTTTGTTCTACCAATAGGAAACCGAAAAATTAAGAAAATGACAAAAAAATGTACTTTTGACGATGATAGATGGTAGCTGGCAAGAAAGAGTATGTGGCAATTCGAAATAGCTAGCAAAGATCGAAGGAAATAGAAAACTAATACGGGAAAGTCTGTGCCATTCTGTAGCACCCCTAGTTTATTTTTCCGCTCATAAAATGATAAGCCTTTTGTCTCACAATGTAGTAAGAACTGAATTTATCTTATGGGTTTCATTTACTGCTCATTCACGCACGCTTATTTTCCTTCATTGGACTACGAGAAATCTAATAAATTCTGAAAACTAATAAATACGTTCATGTTTATAAACTTTCCTTATTTTCTGTCTAATATACTTAGAGATATTGCTACCTTAAAGGAAACGAATTAAAAATAGTTACACAAATGAAAACTATTTTTGAAAGAAAATATTATGTTCTCATTAGCTCTTTTGAAAATTAAAATGCATTATTTCCAATATTTATATCCACTGACATCAATGAATATTTAATATTAAGATACATATGTGTTTTTAATATTAAATATTACTTCAAAATAAATTAATGTTTAAATGAACGCATTTTCTATCTAAAGCCGATTAAACGTTTTGATAATGTAATAAACATTCCTGATGCTAATTCCACAGCATAGGGAGACTGGGACTACGTTGAGAACTCAAAATGCTCACCGGAAAGAACTGCAGCTTGACGTCTCTCGAGAGATCTCTCGCATCCAACAGGTTCATCCTTACTTCGCAATCGAGCGAACTGATATTTTAAACTGTGCGACACACACACTGACACTCGTGTTCACGAGTGGTTATTTAGAATATCGAATATGAGTCGTCAAATATTTAGACACTGCTCCGACCTTGTCTCTTTTATATGGAAGTAGCTGATTGACTAGCCCTGACTGACTGATAGCCCGATACATTGTTTTCGCTCCCTCCCCCCTTTCCAGCCCCCCCGGCGCTTCACACACTCTGCTCCGCCTGCCACGCCCATTCGCCCGCCCCGGTCACCCCGGCGACCCGCCCCGCCCCGCCGCGCCCGACTCGCCCCGCCCGCCCCGCCCCGCCCCGCCCGCCCCACCCACCCCACCCACCCCACCCACCCGCCCTGCCGCGCCCGACTCGCTCCGCCCGACTCGCCCCGCCCGCCCCGCCCACCCCACCCGCCTTGCCCGTCCACCCCGCTCCCCCACCCGCCCCACTTACGATGTGTTGTGAAGGAAGAGGTAATGAATATAATTTCGATCTCTAATCTGACGACCCATCAATTACGTTAATCCCTAACTGATTACACGACGTTGCTCGGGTTTTATTTCTTCTATTTAGGATAGATTGCAGCACACTGGGACACTTTTTACTATCTCGCCCTTACTTCACAAAGAAGAGTGTAATCGTGCGCTGGAAAACGGCGAATGTTCGACAGAAACACTCATACTGCCGAAACCTAGTAACGAAAAAGTGGATAAACCTTGTTTCTAAATATAGCAAATTTCTTCCTTTATCACTTTGTGTAGTCAGAATCCATGTTTTGTAGGTCCTTGATACCGAGAAAATCTAATGACGGCAAAACGTCTCTTGCCGTCTGTGGTTAACGCTGCCGCGTAAACAGTTTTGCCGATTTTATCCAAAATTTATTTTCCCCGTTCAATGTAAATGAACTCACCGACCTCTGAGTCAAAATCAGATATTTTGTTTTTGGGGGTACTTTTCATGAAGCCTCCACAACGTTTTAAAATTTTTCTCAAAAAATTGCTCCAAATGTAGGATTAAACTTTGTCCTCGGATAGCATAAAGAAAGTTTAAGAGAGGTGCATGTCTAATTTTCGTTGAAATTCCTGATTTTTTGAAAATTGTTCCTTTGTGTAGAGCGAATGAGTTATGTGTGCAAAAATGCGGTCATTGTAAGATGCTAATTTATTATAAACAATTACATATCTCGAGAACGAAATATGATAGCTTCAATCGGATTACGTAATTTTGTATCGCTTTTAAACGCCATTCACACGAGGCAATAAAAAATGCAAAATTGCAAATTTATAAACAATTTCCAACTTTTACAAATCTCAAGATAGAGAGTCTACCGACGTCCCGGAGCCGAAAAACCGTGAATTAATAATTTTGCACCAAATTAACAATTTGATAAACAAATTCTAAATATGTTTCAGAACAGCCGGGAAGGCTCCGCAAATGTGGCTGAAATGAACATTTTAAAATAGCAGTTTGACAGGAGTTACACTTTGATTCTAAAAGTTAGTAAAATTGTAGCTAAAATACTTAATATTTACTGGTCTATTTCCACGAATTCTGGACGGAAAAACACCGCTCAGAAATCTCTCCTTCGGCAGGGAAATATGACGACATTTCCTCATCATACATAAGCGAACTAGGCCGTCTCCCCCTGAGAAAGCGTCGTTTCGACCCTTTGAGATTTAGCACCAATCATTCACAACTGCGATCTACCTGCTAGCCATTGGTCAAAGCGTCCCTCCTCCTGCGCGCGAGGTATCCAAGTTTGTCGGCGCCGTTGAGAAGATAAATTTCAGCGGCAGGATTTAATTAGGGGTAGGGCACGTATACGAGAAAACAGAAAGGAAGTGCGTTGAAAATTACCAAAGTTTGGAAGTTTTGGCATAACGTCAATTCTTTGACAGAGCAATAGACATTTGGCTTAAACGTCAAATGCTGCAAATAAAGTGTTTTACAGGCGTGACATCACGTATATATGAAACCTTTGCCTTGGGTTCACTCAAACATCAAAGGGAACCAAATTAATTTTCATGACAAAGGGAAATCAACTGTCAACGCCTGAAATGCATACGACATGGAATATAAATTGCAAAAACTGTATTTACATACGTATTTCTATGATTTTAATAGCGTTTCAAAATTTTTAAATATTTAACAACTTATTTAGAATTTCAATCTACAGTCGACTCCGGTTATAGTGAACTGGAATATAGTGAATTTTCGGTTATAGTAAACTTAAACACTGCTCCCTTTTCACTTACATTACAAATAAGCATAAGAAGACTTTGTTATAGTGAACTCTGAATTCTCGGCTGTAGTGAACGTAGGAAATACAATATCCTGGAAGTAATTCCCTCCTTGGAAATATGTTTATTGAAATGTATGAAAAAGTAGGGAAACATACAACTGTTCCTACAAAAACAGTTTATTGCGCTTTTCCAGCGTTATAATCCAAAAGCCTCTTTCCAATCATACAATGAAAATGCCAAGTCTTCCACTCGTTAGTACAGAAACTGCTAAGTTCGTAGACGTTTGCCGTATCACCAGAAGATGCACCAGTTCGTAGCTCGATTGGCAATTATCCAGTGTGAAAAACGTAGTACTCGGCGTGGTCAGCGTAGCGGTCTCTAAGTGCACTCAATCGCAGTCATATTATTCTCTCTTTCCGGACGTCAGGCCGCCCGTTATCCCGGCGGCGGGAACGTGAAAAATCCTCATGTTAGTGGGAGCGTTGGGTGAAATAGACTCACTCGTTATTATAGGCTATTTAAAGCACTAATTAATTACACAAATGTAATATTATGAAGTAAAAAGTGCAAATAATTCATAGGTCCAAAAGAAAGTACAAAATATAACCCAATTTTTTAAAAGTATCAGAGTAATGAACAAAAAATAAAATTGAAAGTAAATGAAGATAAAATAAAGAAAAAAGTAGCGTCAAGTTAATAACTGCAATATTAACAAAACATGTCTACATGTCTTAAACAAACATTATTGAAGTATTTCTTACAGTAATGTTTTAAAATATGTTTTAAGGAACCGTTTTTTACAATAAGGTTTTCGACCATTTTGTTTGTTTTTTAACCTTTTCTAGAAACTGTTTTGTGGCGTACAAAAATTTTAAATAATTTACATTCCTTAACCCTAAAATATCGACATTGTGCATAAAACTTTGACAACAAATAAATAAATGTATTACTTATAACAGGTTCAGGTTTTATTTGCTGATTCTCAAGTTCAGCTCCTTCAATTTCTTGTTCAGAATCTGAATTCTGAACAACAAATTTTCGAGTTCAAATGATGAATCAGAAACTTCATCATCACTTGATAAACAATCATTTTCTACTAGCTTGATAATTAATTCAATATATTTCAGATTTAATGCTTTTAACTAACTATTAGATGAGCCGGCCATGTTGTAAAAATGTCACGTAAGCGGAAACGTTGGGTCTGATGGACCCGTCAACAACTTTGGGCAGAAATAGCACACCACATTTTTGTGATAAACTCAACCTAATGGTCGTCATCAGTTCAAAAATGTTGAATTGATAGGTAGACTGGTGGATAAGTGTAGAACTAATTTCGTTCACTTTATAGACCGCTTCAAAGATGTCAATGGGTCTGACATGACCCAACTGTTCCTACTACCGGGTTATATAAAATACCGGTCATCGACGCCTGCCCCAGACTTGCTCTCGTGGCTAAATGTCCGGTGCAATGCCATCTAAATCATCTAGTGTCTAGGTGGCGTTGGTCCGGTGGAGCAGGTAGTATCCTCATCGCTCAATATAGAGCGCGCGCCATGTCATGCACGCGCGCGAACTTCAAAGTCAGCTTTACACACAGGATATATAGCGTCTCAGAGCCACAAATCCCAACAATAGGCAGCTTGGAAAAATCATTGACTAAAGGTCATAATTGAAGTCTCCCCCGAGGTGGAGGTAGCCGACGCGACGGGGGCCTTATTGATAATTTTGTAGCACTGAGGAAACAAAGGCCGTGTCCTGCGTCGTGGCCTTTATTATCAACAGGCCTCTTATCTTTCACCGTGACGTCACGGTTTGTAGGGTTCCGTTCCGCCATGTTGTGAACCACATGCCGAGCAAGATCAGTAGTGAGTGTTGTTCAGCGTGGAAGCGAGCGTGTGTATAATACAGGTTTCTTAATTGGGCTTTGTGCATCCATTATATCGGAACAGATGCAGCATTACTGGCTGAAAAGAGAGTGTATCAACAATCCAGCACTGTGATGAAAGTTCTGTTGCACACTCGGTTCAGCAACCTAGAAAGGGCCTACACTATTTAAGAATATGCATCACTTAGGGCTTTTTCCGTCGTCAAAAATCATAATGGATAAGCTATAACGAGGTAACTGGTTATGCTTTTTCTCCCTCTAATGGACGTGTTTACTGCTTTACTGGTAGATTGATATGCTTAACTACAGCATCTGAGTCTTCTCAGCTTTCGTCTAATGGATTCTATGATTGGAAACATTCACAAGAACGAATGCACGTGTGATAGTGGTGTGCGTTTCTTTTCGGATTTTTTTGTGCTCTCGACCGTTTGCATGAAGACAAAGCGATAGTGAATTCTATCTCCTCAGAACGTTTGAGGTAAGCTTTGCAAACACGAGTTTGCCATGTGATTTAGTGAGGTTATGTATTTTAGGTACTAGCATAATATTGTCTTTATTATCGTTCTGTTGTATTTTTGACGTTATATATGCCGTGCACACTTGACTACGAGCTAGATATATTTTCATGTGTATCGACTTAATGTTTTCAGCTGACATTTTCCACACAAAGCCTTACTCGTGTTGTGTGACTACGAAGAGGGTCTTATAAATCCGGTACAATTCATATTTCTAAGTTACTTCACTACTGTAGAAGGCAAGAAAGTAATATGGTTTAAAGAATCTAATAAAATATAAGACAATTGTAAGTTTTTCTGAAACTCTTCCTTGAAAATCGTTAATCATATCAAAGTAAACGTTTTTTAACATTTCTCTACAAACTTTTGTTTTTTATGAATTTGTTGTTAGCCCTCAGGTCTGAGTATCTCTAACCTTCCGGTGGGCGCGCCTTTTTTACTCACAAAAACGGGCGCGTAGAAGCACTGCATGCTGCCTCGAGAAAACAGTATTTTGCGCTCTCAAAACGTCTACTGTTTAATTGAAGAAGTAAAATAAAAACTCGCAACTATTCATTACATTTTTAATGTCAATACGTTTTATAAGTCACAGAAATGTGATTAGTTTTAGGTATAGAATAATAAAGAACACTTTGTCTGAGAAAACCTTATAAAACAAAATATCACAAAGAAAAAATTAACGAGAAAATTGTTAGTAAATAGACAAATTAATTAAATGAATGAGTCTACTGTCCTGAAATTTTAGAAAAGCATCAATTGGTTTTTATCAAACAGTTTCCAGCTACTCAAGAAGATTTCCTATTGCTTCGTGTGTTTCAGCCCTACAGCAAAGAGAAGCAATAACTCAACCGTTTTCTGTGAAAACTGGCTCAAAATTCCACATTTCCAGAAATGCTCAAACGCTATTTTCTCAAAAATGGCTCCAAAGTTTATCTTCAAACTTTTCCAACGGATAGTACTATTGCACTCTTTAATATGACATGAAGGGGTATTTTTTCGTTTTTTCAAAAAATACACAAATATTTTTTTTTGAAGGATCTCTCACATCTTTAACATGCACATTACCAGCAATTAGTAAACATATTTGTGAGTGTAAGTGCTTCAAATGTAATTTTTTGAAAACTCGAAAATTTTTTGTGAAAAAGAGCTTCCAATTTTGCATTTTTAATAGAGCTTAAACGCTATTTTCTTTAAAACTGTTCCGAATGCTTCAAAGAAAATTGCCATTTAGGACGAGGTTTTTGTGTTCTTAAATATTCTAAAATCAATATTTCGGTTGTACCATTAGGAAACCGAAAAATTATTAAAATGTCAAAAAATGTACTTTGAGCGGCGATAGATGGCAGCTGTCAAGAGTATTTGGCAATTCCGAATAGCTAGCCCAGACCCAAAGAAATAGAAAACTAATACGGGAAAGTCTGTGTCATTCTGTAGTACCACTAGTTTTTGACTTGTCTCTCACGTCGTTGATATTTACATTAGTGGTGATTTGTTCTCATTGTTATATTTATGAGTGCATGTGCTTTAAATAACGTAAAGTAAATTTTGTCGAAAACTCAACCGTTTTCTATGAAAGGTAGCACAAAATTCCGCATTTTCAGAATAGCTCGAACGCCATTTTCTCAAAAATGGCTCCAAATTTTTCCTTCAAACTTTTCGAACGGATAGTGCTTATTGCACTCTTTAATGTGACGTAAAGTTCAATTAAGATTTTTTAAAAATTACACAAATGTAATTTTTTTGAAAGATGTCTCACACCATTAATATGCACATGTCTAGCAATTTGTAAACACTATTGTATTTGTGGGTTGATGTTCTTCAAAAGTTTTAATGATGTTTTTCGAAAACTCAAAAATGGTCTGTGCAAAAGAGCTTCAAAGTTCGCGTTTACAGTAGCGCTTAACGTCATTTTCGGCTCCAAATTTTTCAACGAAAATTGCCATTTAAGACGAGATTTTACTGTTCTTTAATACTGTTAAAATAATATTTCTGTTCTAGTATTAGGAAATCGAAAAATTAATAAAATTTCGAAGAAATATACTTTGCGTGGCTATAGATGGCAGCTTGCAAGACAATGTGACAAGTCCGAATAGCTAGCCGAGATCAAAAGAAATAGTAAACTAATAAGGGAAAGTTTGTGCCATTCTGTAGCACCACTTTTTGATTATCACGGCCCGGCAATGAATTTTTTCTGTTGAAAATTCGCCGTTTTTTCTCGCAGAATAACAGAACTTTCCCTATACTACGTACATTACTCCGTATATACGATTGTATACGGGAAAGTAAAAATTACATCACTACAAACTTTTGTAAAGACTAATATCGTTCACATGCGAAAATTATTGTTACAATTTCGCTCGGCCAATTTAAAGTCCCTTATCAATTCCTATTTTAGCGAGCTCCCATTAGCTATTGTGCATCCAAATATTTGACTGTAGTACGGCGCCTTATGAAGTATTGCCCTCTTTTTCTATCCAATACAATTGTACATAAGACTCTCTTTCTACCGCAAGCTGTGTTGCGGTTGGTTATTCGGCTCGTCCATCCTGTTTCACGCGCAAATACTTAACAAGTTCATTCAACGATAGCTTCAATTGTGTTCATCTTAGGCAATTGAGTTTTTTACCAGTTATTCCCAGAACACTTACGAATGTGGTGGTTATTTTGTAATTAGTTTTATGGTTTAATTTCCATGAAATTAATTATAAATGATAGTCAAATGCTTACTTCTACATTTTGACGTCCTTAAATTTTTACTGTGCGAGAAACTTTTTTATTCTTGCAAAAAAGCACAAACACCCAGCGGATGAAATGACAAGGGAAGTCCAAAGTTTGATATGAGACCAACCACATTTTTGTGTATGAATCATGGTTCTTGAGTTAGACGGTAATAAAAACAATATTTCATGCGCTCCAAACATCTCATGTCGTTCAGTGATCTTGATCTCAGCGATTCTCAACAGGCGATGTGAAAGGAAAAATAGAGTATTTATTTTTGAATTTCACTTATTAAAAACAGTGAAATAACATTTAAACATATCTAAAAATGAATTAGAAATTTTACAATTAATAATATCCAAAGACATTCAATCAGTAGTTGTCGTAAAATTTGCTTTCAAAAGCAAATATGAGATGAATTATTTGCTGAATGTTCGAAAAGAATATTATGCATTGTCCGCACAAAACCTTGCAGTATCTGATACCATCCATGTCGTCTTACCTTTGTGAATCGGCATTTTCCCTTTATTTTACATTAGAAAGTGGATAACTTGGACGTATGAAATGACTTGAGACTAAAAATTAGCAATATTGACCAATACCAATAGCAAACACCCGTCATGTAAACACCCGTTTTTAACACCCTGCGCAATATTTATGTCGATGACATTCAAGCAAAACAATTCAGCCTCGTCAGTGTGTGATGAATAAACAATCTGTTCCAATTGGATTTGGACTTGTTTTGCTATTGATATTTCAGTTTTAACTCTCATTTAAAGGTCTGTTTTTTAAATAATAATTCTAACCACAATAATATTTCTTTTTTATCAAAAATCTTTAATTTCTAATATTAAGCCATCTTTTTAACATGTTTTGAAATTATTTTCGTTCAAGTGGTATTCTAATTTGCTCCAGGCTTGAAAGTGGTATGTAACTGACGAAAGGGTGAGACCCCTAGCCGAAATCCCATCTTGCTTATGAATAAAAAGTAGGAAAAAAACTTTGTCCTCTGTGACCTTCACACTCACAGACTGGCGAAACCCTGGGTTGTCAACGTCTATCGCCCGCGGGAAGACAGCTCCCCTTTCGTGGGACATATGGTATTGGAAGAGAGTAGCAAACATTCTCAACATTTCGCCAGCTGGTAGAACATCAAGCAAAACCCACATACTATTAAAATTTTGAAGTGTTAGTGAGTATTAGAAGTAGTGAATTAGAGACGTTTTGCATCAAGACCTTTCATGACCTCCACGCTTCCTGCAACGAGCACAATTGCATCGGCAGTGACAAAAACGTTTATCAATCGATGTCAGATTTTATAGCGCGTTCATTCTTTCACGACTGATGGCAAAGGTGATATCCGTTGGTCTCTTTTTAGTTTCAACCGCACGGTAATACGCATTCTAAATAATTTTACCGAAGTTGTAAACCAATGCTATTTTTAAGAAACGTGAAAAATCAACTTACATACGGTGCACTTGATTACATACTGTGCACTTTTTTATTAGAACTCATTATTGTGAAAATTTTGTTTCTAAGCAAAAGTGAAATGTATTTATTTGTTTGTCCCATACGAAGATAACATTTTCAGAGGCTCATATCTTTGCAATAATTGTATTTGGATTATTCCAAGTATGTATTCGACATTCTTGTCTTTCTGAACCTGTCATGTAAACACCCGTTTTTAACACCCTGCGTGCCCTCCCAGGCAACTGACACCCTGACGACAGCGGCGGGGCGCAGGCGATTTCCGCACTTCGACAGGCAGCAGGTCATGAAAGGTCTGAATACTTACTGTCGCAAAACCACTACTTGCTATGCTTCTTTCTTCAAAAATCAAAATGGATTTTAAAAGGTGCTGAAGAAGCTGGCAAAATTTCATGTCAATCCGAGTATCAAGCACGACGAGTGTTGCGTGTAAGCGCTGCTGAGAAGTGACAACGCTGTTCTCCATAAGCTCTGTACCGCAATCAAATGCCCGGACGCACTATAGAAACATTTCATCGTATACTAACAGGATATCTTCTCGAGGCAAAATAAATTCACCTCTAGAGTGAGGTAGAAGAGGAGCATTTGAAAAGTCTCTCACCCTCTGCCTTGAAAGGGTAAAAGTTAAAAGATAAATTTGACCGAGGCGAGGGCCGACCTCTGCACACCGTAAACACCTCGTGCGCCTGTCGCTGGCTTCCGACGCGCGTGGACAAAGCTCATAGGCCGCGCGAAACAGCGATCTCGACCGACTGTCCGTCGCGCCAACCGGGCTGGCAGCGCACTTGGCGTTTGACGCCGCCTACACTCGCTCCAGCCCCGTGGAAATGAGTTCACCTTTTGTGGGGCGCCCCCGCCCGGCCTCGCTCGCTCCCCCTCTTCCATCCCTCCCCGCCCTTCCCCACCCCACCCCGCCCCGACCTCTGCCCCTGCCTCGTGGGCGCCCAGCGGCGCACAAAGGGGGCTGAAAATTAATTTTTATGCTTATCTGGAAGCTTCCAACGCGTCGGTGCTTTGGTAGGTGCCCGTGGCATAGGTTCTGCCAGCAATGTTCATATCGGATGGCCGACAGCAAAACAAGGCGATTGACTGTTGGAGTACGGTGCGTGTCTACCTTGCGATACGTATCTCCGAACTTACGAACCCGTTGCAGGAAATAGACCTAATTGTTTAGAAGACTCAGCCAAAGGGTAGGACATAGATCTTCTTTCAGCTGGAACCCTCTGAAACAAACTCCTCTGCTTCCCAAATTTGTACTTCGAAAACCACAATTTCAGTTTATTCCGCACAAAATAGAAGAAAGTTTTAAAATTTTGAAAAAAATGGAAATAATTCTGGATCGTAATGAAATTTAAAATCCAGAACAGAAAATGCATACTCTTTTTCATGTATTATCACCAATACTCCATCAAAAACTTGACGATATATGCGCATTCATTGATCCATTAGAAAAAGAATACGAAGACTTAATAACCTAATTGATAGAGTACTTAGATCCTCAACCAAGTGTATCATCATTACACCATATTTTAATATAATGAGCATAAAGAGAACATAAACCGGTAATGCAATTTGCGGTTCAGTTAAGAAAACGAACTGTAAATTATCTGTTCAATCGAACGTTTGGAAAATCAGTTTTAGATACATTATAGTAATTAACGAAACGAGTGTATAAATAGGTGTATAATTGCACGATGTGGTATAATTAAAGAAATGAGTGACGATAGGAGCGAGTTCCTTTATTTACGAGTGCAATTATACGCCTTTATGCACGTGTTACGTTCAATATTTTTTCGTTTCCATTCAAAAATTTTTTTTGAATAATAGAAATATATCTTTAGCATTCCATATTTACATTCGGTGACGTCATTTTAATTCTGAACTAGACCAATTTGAATAGGCCTTACATTGAGTATTTACGATCACCATAGTCACTTACTGAATTCAGAAAGAATGAAGGATTTTAATAATATTCCGGATGAAATATTTCAAGAAGCGGAAAAGGCAATGAATGTATTGCTCCCTGCAAAAAGTAAAGATTTGTATGAAAATGAATACAATGTATACAAACCGTGGAAAATCGCTAAGCGGGCCACATGTAATACTGAAGAGGTTTTATTAGCTTACTTTTCAAAACGGGTAATTAAATTAACGTTTATGTTTTTCACATTTGTAATATTCTTACAGCCAATGTTGCTTACGTTATTTAAGTTACTAATCTTAACTACTATTATGTGGTTTTATTAGTCAACTAGTGTGAAATCAAGTTGCTTATGGCCATATTTGTCTATGCTGAAAAGACGTTACGTATGAAAGGGAATATTGATATTTCGAATTACTCCAATTTAATCGATTTAGTCAAAATAAAAAATAAAGGAGTGACTCCAAAAAGTCACATACCTCTGACAGAAATGATCTAAATAGATTCTTCATGGAGACACCAGACAACAAATATCTTCTAATGAAGGTGGGTTAATGATCAAATTGTAAGATAGTGATGTAAATATTCACGAGTCTTCAGAGTTGGAACCAAATAAAGCTGGAATGGTTCTTTCAAATGCAAGTAATTGTAATTGTTGTAAGTAAGTAATTAATGTAAGTAAGTAATGTAAATAAGTATGTAAGTAATTGTAAATTGTAAAAAAATGCTTCTCACCATTCCTTATGTTCCTAGCATCAATAAAGATATAAAGAAAATGTGTTATGAAAGATTTCCCAACGTGACTCTTGTGAACAACATAATCAACAAATCTAACTTTATACGCCATGTAAAAGATCCTATTCCAAAATTAGAAACTGTCAATTCTGTATATATACAATGTCTAGATTGGGATTTGTTATATACAGAACAGACTGGCAGGAAACTGGGAGACAGAGTGAAGGAACATAAGAATAATATAAGATTACCTCTGGAAAAACAAAATTCATTGACCTCCCATAGAATTAAGCACAACCATCAGATTAATTTCCTTTGTCCAACTGTTTTGGGTATTGAAAAAAATTGGAGTTCGAAACTTGTTTTAGATTCGCTTTTTATAAAAGTAAATCCTTCTATGAACATCAATCTAGAGTGCAACCAGTTGGCAATTTTTTTAATTTATTTATAGTCGCATCGATAGCTAGGTCATTAGCGACTTTTACATTGTACATTTTACATTTTGCATTTACATTTTACATTTTACGTTTCACATTTTACATTTACAGAGTTTACATCCTATATACTGTTAAGTTCACCAATTTGTTTTAAAACGTTCATAACTTTGTACACACTGTCAACATTGTCTAAACAATTCTTCATGTTATTAGTCAATCCACTTCTATCACATTGGTAATCTTTGCATTCTATTAAAATATGGAAAATTGGGATTGTAGTCCCACATTTAGGGCACCTGTTCACTGGTGTTTTGGTCATGATATAAGAATGAGTCAAGTTGGAGTGACCTATTCGTAATCTAGTCATTATACATTGCATTTTCCTATTCTTGATATATGGTTGATGCTCCCACACATTATTACGGATTAAGTGTAATTTTGTCCTTGAGTTTTTCCAGATGCTGTTCCATTTTTTCTAGATGCACTTATTAATAGCCCTTTTTTGTTCTTCTACAGTAATTGGTACTTTTCTATAATCAATTCCTTGGTAATTAGCTGTTTTTGCTGCTGCGTCTGCTTTTTCATTACCTACTATCCCTTGATGAGTCGGGACCCATGCCAAAACTATTTTAATATTATTTCCCATCAAATTTTGTAGTTTTCTTTGCATTAACTGTATTCTTGAATTTTTGTTCCCATGGTTCTTTAATGCATCTAAAGTTGATTTCGAATCAGTAAAAATTATAGCTCTGTTTAATTCCGAATTGGTGATTAGATCTATGGCTTTATCTAGAGCAAAAGCTTCACAGGAGAATATTGAAAATTAATCTGGCAATTTGAAGAGAAGTTCTTGGTCTTCAAAGATGATGGCACAACCTTTTTTCCCATTTATCATTGATCCATCTGTATATATGTGGGGGTAGTTTATGTAATTATGAGATAATTCTCTGAATAAGCTTTTTTACACAATGTTAGGCGTGTTATCTTTGCCATACGTTTCATTCAGAAGGTGGTCATCAATGATAAATTTGAGTTCCTCCCATGGTGGAACTGGGTGGATTTGGCGTGGCATTGAGACATTCTCTATTTGTGACAATTCGTTATTGATGGTACATATTCTGTGTAGTACAGGTTTTGGCAGGTTATTGACGGGCTGTTGAAGTTCATATGATATTTGCTCATGATGCATAGGATTATTTTTAAGACAGATGGTCGATGACGCATATTTAAGGGTTAGAAGTTCTCTTCTTAACTTTAATGGTAATTCGTGGCCTTCTGCCACAATGCTCAGTCTCGGGCTACTGCGAAAGGCTCCAATTGCTAATCTTATTGAAGTTGTTTGTATAGGATCTAATAAAGTTAAAATGGAGTTTTTGGCAGAACCGTATATTGTACATCCATAATCAATTTTTGCTCGAATAAATGATCTGTATGTGTTCATTAAGATGTCTTGGTTAACTCCCCAATTTTTGGAGCATAAAGCTTTCAGAGTGTTGATTCGTTGCTTACACTGAATGACTAGGTTTCTTATGTATGGTTCCCATGATAATTTAGTATCAAAAATAAGACCCAGAATTTTCATTTCTTTACACTGTTTTAGTTCTTTGTTTCCTAGGAAGAGTTTGGATTCAGGGATTGCTCTAGAATTTCTTGCCAATATCATGTACATAGATTTTGTTGATGAAAATTTGAATCCTAATGTATTACAGAAACTTACAAGTTTGTTTAAGCCGTCTTGGAGAACTTCAATCATTGACATTGTTCTTCCAATACATACAAGGGTGATATCATCTGCAAAAGCACGTATTTTGATTGGTTTTGGTAAGGTTGAAATCATATGGTTAATGGCTATGAGAAATAGGGATACACTTATGACAGATCCTTGTGGAACTCCGTTTTGAAGCTCTTTAGGTTCTGAAAGATGATTTTGAACTCGTACTTGAATATATCTGTTATTTAAGTAATTATATATAAAATGTAATATATGTCCCCTGCATCCTATTTCAATGAGGATTTTTATGATGCGATGCTTCCAAATCATATCATAAGCTTTTTCGAAATCTAGGGATACTATAGTGCAATATTGATTATTATTAAAAGCTTCACAAATATATGTATGTATATGGTTCAAGTGATCAATAGTAGAATGAAATTGACGAAATCCAAATTGATTTGGGGTGATCCAATAATTACTTTCTAGAATCTATTTAAGTCTTCGGTTAATCATTTTTTCGAGCAGTTTGCATAGGTTGCATGTTAGTGAAATAGGTCTATAATTATTTGGTGACATATTATCTTTATTTGGCTCCGCCAATGGTATTACTATAGCTTGTTTCCATATCTTTGAAAATGTATGGAATGTCCATATATAGTTATAAATTTGTAATAGGTATTCAAGTCCTATGTTTGGTAAGTTCCTGATCAGTTGTATTGGTATGTTGTCTGGTCCAGGACAGGTATTTTTACTCATTTTTAGAGCTGACTGTAATTCTCTCATATTAAGGAGTGAGTTGAGAGAAGCTGATGTAGGAGTGGAGTTACCGTCATTGAAATCATTCAGTATATTGACTTCTGTATCTTCACAGTAATTTTTGTATTGTAAAAAATCATCTGTGTAATTCTTGTTGCTGGAGTTACTTGCAAATGTATGTGCCAATGTATTAGCAATGTCTGTTGGTGAAGTTGTGAGATTGCCTTCCATATTAATTATGGTTTTGGGAGTCCATGATGAATAGTTTCCTTGAAAGCGCTTAAAAAATTTCCAAAAGGTGTTCATTGATGTATTTTGATTAAAAGAGAGTAACAAATTTTGCCACGATTCTCTGTAACTCTCTTTTATGGTTTTCCTGGCTTTCGCCCGTGCTTTATAAAAAATTATTCTATTTTCTTCTGTTCTATGTTTTTTTTATATTTGTTAAAGGCCTTCTTTTTTTCTTTTATAGTTAGTTCACAATTTTTATTCCACCCTGGCAGTTTTTTTCATTGAATTAGAGTTGAATTTTACTCTAGGTAGGTTAGTATCTGCAGCTTGACATAATATTTGTAAATGCTTGTAGTATTTGGTCAATTGATAACTGAGTATTGGTTGATATTGGTTCAAGATTTTTAATTTGTTGACTTATATGATTTGTGTATAATGACCAATCAGTAATGTTTAACCGCCATTTAATTGGTTGATAGAATTTTTCATGAGTAGTAGGGCAGTTGTTGGTTACCAATGTCGTTAATATTGGGTAATGGTCACTATCATATAAACAATCTATTGAACACCATTGTATATTGCAAGCAAGAGATGTGCTACAGATTGAAAGGTCGATAGCACTTTGAAGGCCAGATCTTGCTGAAAAGTATGTTGGAGTTCCATCATTTAATAACATCATTTCAGTGTCTTCTAGAATTTGTTCAATAATCTTACCTCTTTTATCAGTATGGTTAGATCCCCATAAATTGTTACGGCTTTTGAAATCTCCTACTAAAATAAATGGTTTAGGAAGTTGTTTGATCAGGTTTTCAACATCTTCTTGTATTAAGGGATGGCTATTTGGTAAATAAATATTACATATATTGATATTGTATGGAAGGTTTGTTTTGATAGCAATTACTTCATAATTTGATTGTAAGGTAATTGTTTGGGCTTGAAAGTTATTTTTAATCAGGATGGCGACTCCTCCACTGGCATGTTCAAAATTTAAGCGGTTTGTTTGATAGCAGTTGTAACCTTTTAATTTAGGGGTTTGATTGCTTTTCAAGTTGGTTTCCTGGAGACATATTACAGTTGGGTTATATTTATTTTGAAGTAACTTAAGATATTGAAATCTGGTATACAATCCATTAATGTTCCATTGAATTATATTAAAAATATTATTTGAATTTATATTTATTATTTACATGAGAAACGGGAAGGAATATGACATAATAGACTATGTACTAATCTTGTTTATATTGGTTCTTCTGTAGTATCAGTACCTGTATCTTCTGTTTGAAGAATTGCTTTGTTGAGTCTGCCTATTATTCTAGTGAATCTATTTTTTATTGCTCTGTCTGTAAGAAGAGGGTAAGTTTCTTTCATCGTTAATACTATAGATTGTAGGTCATTTGTGAATTCTTTGGCTACAATTGAGACATCCCTGGCACCAAAACAATTGTCCAAGAATAGTGAAAATTGTTGGTAATTTAATGGGAATTTGTCTTGATTATTATCTACGATGCTCTTGATTGGTGTAATTTCTTCTTCTCCTTTTTTGTTTTGTGTAATGTCTTGAGTTTTTAGTGCTTCATTTTTTTCTGGTTTCTTCTTCTTTGTTGGTTGAGCTTTTTGGTGTTCAATTTTGTCTGTCTTCATTAAGGTATGTGAGTCTTGTAATGATAAATCAGTAGGGTAGGATCTCTTTTGAAGAGGAGGGAACTGTAGATTGTTGATTAAAGGAGCTTCATGTTGGTTATCTGATTGATGTGATGAAGATGTGTTCACGCAAGCTTCCGCGGCTCGAGTTCATTTCTTCTCGGCTGTCCGGGTGACGCCGCGTCGTTGGCAGAGAGGCCGACGTTTCGCCTAACATGTCGTAGGCTTTCTCACTGCCCTGAGGAAGCCTACGACATGTTAGGCGAAACGTCGGCCTCTCTGCCAACGACGCGGCGTCACCCGGACAGCCGAGAAGAGATGAAGATGTGTTATCAGCTGTTGAATTCTGGGTTGGAGAATGGGTGTTATGCTCTTCAGTTTCATTATTATTTATGGGTTTCAGTGGACACTGATTTGCAATATGACCATTGTCTTTCCAGATAAAACATGAAATGTCTGTAGTGAAGAATATCCTGTATGATATGTTATCATGGTATATTACGGTGGACGTTGGTAGTTTCTGTACATGTTCAGGGGCTATATAAACTTGTCTCCGGAAACTCATTATATGGGAGAAACGAGGTTCACTTATACCTGCTTTTATAAAAGATATTTTAGTGGATATTGTGATACCTCTGTCATTTAGTTCTTTTTCTATTACATCATGCGGTAAAACTGGGCATACATTTGAGATTATTACCTTTTTGTGCTTGCTGATGAACGGTCTAACACCTAATTTGTAGTTCTTAATTTCTATTGTTGGATTATGTTCTACAAAACTGTCAGTGATAGCTTGGTTGGCAAAAAATATACAAACTCTGTTGTTTGATATACGGGATATAAATCTGGCATTTACAATCGTTGCTATTTTACTAATATAATCTTTTATGGATAACCCTTCTTGAGACTCAATAATAGCGGCTTGTTCTTTTGATGGAAAGACGTCTGCTGTAGTTGCATTAGAATAAGATTTTCTTACTTGGGTATGTTGATTACTGTTGCTACTGCATGTGGTGGATGACTTGTTGACTGAAGATTCTTCTGCTGTAGTTTTGATGTTCATCTCCGGTGCACTTTCTTGAGTGTTGTTGGTTCGATTGGAGGTTAGGTTTCCCTTGTTATCAAAAGAAGCCATATTTAACAGATTAGAAACTGCAAATGCAGTTCTTATCTGTTATCTTGATAAATAAACCGGGCGATGAAGTTATATTTATGTACAAAAAGTTTGTGGATTACTAGCACACTATAGGAATTAGAAATATTTCGGTACGACTCGCGATGCTGTTTACGCACGGCGACCTGGAGAACGAATGTTTGCAAAATGTTACGACTCTATCTTGTTCAATTTTAACCAACAAAAGTCAAAACTCAACAGTTCTTGTGTTAGTCAATCTCATCGAGATTCATTCCTGATGATAAGGTAAATGTGTCACAACGTGACTTCGATGATGATCGTATGATGCACGTACCTCTGCTCAAGATATCGTTTTTCCTGTTCATCAACATCCTGTCCCGTACTCCCTTAGAAGTCGTGCGACTCACCTTTCCAATGGCGTTCCCCCTTTCATTCCCCCACCACCGTCTCCTACTCCTACCCTTCCCACAATCCCCAGGCTTCGAAACCAGTGTTGTCCATACTACCTCAGAAGCAGGAGCCGCCGCTACTAAGGAATGAGCCATGATGTCACTCTTGTACCTCTCATGTTATTAAATTTTATCTGTGCATCGTTTCAAATTAACGTTACAATGAGTTAGCATTCAAGGTGAGTCTGTTTGTCCTTTGTACTTCCTTGTTTAGTTTTACTTCTTATTCTTTAAAAATGTAATTTTTTTGACTTGTCTCTCACGTCGTTAATGTTTACACTAGTGACGGATTGTTCTCATTATTATATTTAAGAGTACATGTGCTTTAAATAATGTCAAGTAAAGTTTATCGAAAATAAACCGTTTTATGTGAAAACTAGCTTAAATTTCCGCATTTTCAGAAACCCTCAAACGCCATTTTCTCATAAATGGCTAAAAAATTTCTTCCAGCTTTTCGATGGGATAGTGCTAATTGCACTCATTAATATGACGTAAAGTTTATTTTGAGGTATTTTTTGTTTTTTTCAAAAATTACACAAATGTATTTTTTTAAAGATCTCTCACATCTTTAATAAGCATATTGCCAGCAATTTCTAAACATTATATTTGTGAGTGTATGTGCTTCAAATGAAGTATTTTGAAAGATCAAAAGTTTTTTGTGAATAAGAGCTTCAAATTTCGCATTTTTCGTAGTGCTAAAACGCCATTTTCTTTAAAAAGGCACAATATTTGTAAGAGAAATTTGCCATTTAAGACTAGGTTTTTGTGTTGTTTAATATTCTAAAATTAATATTTCCGTTCTACCATTAGGAAATCGAAAAGTTAAGAAAATGTCAAAAAATGTAGTTTTTGCGATGATAGATGACAGCTGGCAAGAGTATGTGGTAATTCCAAATAGCTAGCGCAGACCCAAGGAAATAGAAAACTAATATGGGAAAGTATGTGCCATTCTGTTGCACCACTATTTAATTCAGATATGATTGGAATAGTTCTTAATGCATCAAGGCCGTGAAGTGGTACTTTTTCAAGCGAGGGAGAAAGGGATCCGAAGCGGAGCTGAGCGGAACAGAGGATCCCCACCGAGATTGAAAAAGTCACTTCACGGCAGAGGTGCAAACAATATTTTTTTTTGCACCCTCATCTCTACCTTAAAAGTAATTTATTTAATTTGCGTTTCATAATAAAAATCTTCATAATTTTCATTGTTTCGAAAGTTGTCAATGTTACTGTAACACCCCGCACACTCTCTCATCGAGTTCGGCGAGATGGATCTCAGGGCGTGACCCGACTCACCTGTGGATTTCTGTCTGCACTCATATGTTGCCTCATACGCCCGGCTGAAATTTGGACAGGACGCATGCGTGACTGGGCATTTTCATGCATTAGGCAGTGAAACACTCTTTCTGATTTACTGAATTTAATTAAAACAAAAATAATTAACGGGGTGAAGCTTCCTACAATTAGTAACAATATCTTAACCTAACTTACAACTAACTTAGTCCGACCCATCTGGGTCATTGCCCGGGCGTTCCGCCCCTCCAGGCATCGGCACCGGCCCGTGGGTCGGGCGGCGGGGCGGCAGCGATGTAGGCGGCGCGCGGCTTGCTGGCGCGCGGCTGCGGCTGCTGCGGCGAGCTGCGGCGGCGGCGGCGGCTGCTGCGGCGGCGGCGACGGCGGTGGCGGCGGAGGCGAGGAAGCGCCGCCCGAATGCGTCCTTCAGCGGCGGCCGGCCCTCAGGCCAAGTCCGGATGCTCCTTCGTCCATTCAGGTCCCCACACTCGTACAGTGTTCCGATCTCTCCCTTCAGGCGACACATGAGCGGGTGGCGAAGTGACGGCGATGCGTTGCCGGCGGCGGTCTGGCGCCTCGCGGCGATGGCGTGGCCTCTCTTTCCCCCCCGGGAAGCTCTACTTCACGCTAGCGTCGTCACACCAGGACGGCCGAACCTCTCGCTCTCGCTCACATCGGAAAGCTCGAACCTCTCGCTGAAGTCGCCAACATCAGAGTGCCGAACCTCTCGCTCTCGCTGCAAACATCAGAAAGGCCGAATCTCACCCACGCTACTACCTCCCTCGCTCGCGAGATTACGTGTCTCGCCCCCGCCTAGTTCTCGTGTTTTGGCGCAGCCGAATCGCGCGATGCGTGCCGGCCAATCGCCGTGGGATAGCGACGGTTGAAAACAGTTTTCGAGTGGGCGGTCTACGTCACTGCAATTTCCGAGAAGACGTGGGGTGTGCGCTGACACAGCGCTCCTTCGGCGGCGGCGGAAATACCCAGGCGACGAGCGGTTTCTGAACAAAGGGAACCGCGCCCAGCGGTGGCCGGCCCTCCCTTCGCGCCGCTCAGGTAGCGGAAAAGCGCGCGTTTCTAGACATCAAGTTTTCCAGTACTCCCCGTTAAATAAAATATAATTTTCGCACACGCCGAAATAGTTACGTGCGCGACCGTCCCATTACATTACATATAAATCTTAATTTTATGAACAATTAAAAGAATAGATTGCAACAACGCATACATATTCCAAAAGAAATAATTTTAATAATTTGCATTATTCAACAAGAAGCTGTAATTATAATTTCAAATCTTTTGCCAGAAAAGTCGAAGGAAATTATGAAAAATAATACAAGGAATTTTTGAATAGGAGAAATGAAAATAATGTTATTGGTGCTAATGAAGAAAAAAGTTTTAGTGTATCAGTTCCAGAAAGTATGACTAGGTTAATTTATTACCAATTATATCCATATGTTGGTCCATCATTTAAAAGACAGAAACAATTCTTGGAATAACAGTTTATATAATATTAAATGAAATACATATTCTCACAACGTTTCAGAAATAACTGGTTTCCATCATCAGGCGATGATGTTCTCACTGAGTATTTTCCTTTATACGCCATAGTTTTACTTTTTTTCTGTGGATATTATGGATCCATTATCATTTAACATGTATTCACCGAACCATCCAACCACCTTATCTTGCTGTTGTTTTCCTATGCTTGTATTAAAATCATAGAATCAATTAATCAATACATCACATAATCAATTAATCTTATATCAATTAATATATTCAATTTTATATTTACAATATTTTCATTTATATCTTCCCAGCTTGTTAGGTATTTCTTGAGTTGTTTTTAATAACTATGTATACACCTCTCTTTGCTCTATTTTGTTTCGGTACAGAACTATATGTTTTTAAGTAGTTTCCATAAAATTTGATTGACGAATATAATGAAAAACGTCATTAGTTACGTCCATCTTGAACTTTCCATGTTCCTATGGAACTTATACGTTGTCGTACTTAATATCTCTGTTTATTTGTCATTGGAAATGGTTGTCATCAGATCTAAGTAGAAACGATGAACAGGATGCTGTCCTGATGCATCTCACAGACATACTCTTTGATGCATCTGATGTATTAGTATGATGTTATTACTTCAAATTATACATTTAGGGCAGAATTCATAGTCGTTTCTTATAATGAGCGTTTCTTAAGTAAGAGATTCCCGATTCCCGAAACAGTGCTTATTTTCAAATGAGTGACGAATGAGTGACTACTCATTCGTATTAGCGAGGTCACCAGCAGCCTTAAGTATTTCTCATTCGCCAGAGGGTTAACCAGCTTTGGTGAAGTGATGTCTTGGAACACATGATTTACGCGACATGGCAAACGACGATTTCATGGAGTACTTTGTGTTTTACACGCAAAATATAATTCGCGAACGAACCTCCAATCTGAGCAGATCGCTAGAGCGGAGCTCCGTAAAATTTCAGTTCCAAGTGAAAGTTCTACTTAGTGTTCACAGCGAGTTGTTTTCTTTTGGTCTACGTCTTAAGACATACCCTCATTAACAGGGCAGGCTCTGAATGCAGTCAATTGCGATAATTATTCATTCAACGGAACAGTGTCTTCATTACACCACATCGCAGCAGACGGCGACGCCATGGAAGCGACGCCATTGCCAACCCCCAACTTGGGAAGCAGCGAGGTCGGTGACCAAGTAGCAGTCTTCAACACGCAACAGCACCAGACGGGCTCAACCTCCAGTCATCAGGCAGCGGAACAATGCGTAGAAGGTCAGTAGGTGACAATTCAAATCATCAAGACGCAAAAAGAATAAGTGCGGATACCAATCACGATAGTGCGATATTTGACCAAGCACACCATTTAAACTATGTTTACAATGAACCTGTAGGCAACAGTTTTAGTGAATTAGGTCAGTTAACGACTAAACAAAATGACAATAGGTTCAACTACTTAAAAGAAAATATCAGTGAGCAGACTCAAAACACAAACAGAATTCCTCCAATAATTGTAGCCAACATCACAAACAATAACGAACTTACAAAAGAACTAAAAGCTAAAGTGACCTCCGATTTCGTTGCCGAGAATAAAAATAATAAAGTGAAAGTAGTTGCAAAATCAATAATCGACTTCAGAAACAGTGAAATACCAGATACAGACACAGAAAAGTTTTCATTCTTATAAAGACCCTACCAAACAAAAAATTCTCAGTGGTTTTCAAAAATATAAATCAATCAATCTCAGAACAGGAAATAATTCAAGACCTCTCTCAACGGCATCCATCCATCATAAAAGTAACTCGTTTACAAAAAGACAATAATCCCATCCCGGTAGTAGCAGCTGAATTTAATGGCAACGAACCCCTAGAAATTATTTTAACCATCAACCAAATATGCAATCATCGAGTGACAACAGAAAGAAGACGAAGACCCAACGGCCCCCTACAATGTCAAAGATGCTTAAATTTCGGACACTCAAAAAATAACTGTAATCATAAGGTAAAATGTGCTTTCTGTTCAGGAAACCATTACATGCCCTCAACAACTTCAAACACATGTTTGTGCTAACTGTAAAGGAAACCACCGCGGGGATATTAGAAATAATAACTGCTCTTATTTCAAAGAAATAAATGAAAAGAAAACTTCCACCTCAACGTTCGGAAATAGAAATCCCCACCAACTAAATTCAACACCTCTTCATTCAAATGGTTCACTTCCCAAAATTACCGAGATCCCAATCACTTCAAAACTTCACTCAAATAAGAAACAATTATAATCAAAATACATCCTTAAACCAACGTAACACCCACCCATGAAATAATTCTCAAGCCTCCTTATCAGACAACTTCCTAATAAATACAGTCATTAATATAATCACTTCATGCATCGTAAACTTCATAAACTCATTGATCCCCACCGTCACCTCAGCAATCCAAAACTAAGTCACATCGTTTCTAAGCAATAATAATGCCAGTGCATCTCCTTAGAAATTTAACATTCATAAACTAGAACGCAAATGGAATCCTAAATAAAAAACGAGTTAATACATTTTCTGCATTCCTTCGAAATAGATGTAGCATGCATTACTGAAACCCATCTTAAAGCAAGAAATAAACTTTACATTCCGGAATACACACTTCACAGAGCAGACAGAACAGAGAACAACGGTGAAGGAGTCCTAATAGCAGTAAAGTCCACAATAGAGCACCACCAGATAAATATCGCTCACACACCCGGCTTGGAAACCATAGCAGACTAAATATAAATAACAATGACTGGAACATAGTATCAACCTACAAACCCCCTACAACGAAAATAGTTGATGCGAATCTACCAAATTTATTTCAACCACAGATAAGTACATTAGTATTAGGTGACTTTAAATGCAAAAACACCAACTGGGGATGCCAAGCAAACACCCGCGACGGAAAAAATACTCGAACTAATAGTAAATCAACACAACTTAAAAATAATATCCACAACAGAACCCACTTACAACCCTTACGACCGACTCAGAAATCCAGATATTCTCGACATAGGAATTACTGACTCTACCACCCAATTTTATGCATCTCCAGTTTTTGAACTAGATTCGGGCCACATACCAGTACTAATAACCTCCCAACAAATGCCTCCACCTCATTCCCCTACGCCGAAATGCAACACACTCAAAATTAACTGGTACAAGTTCCAGAACACCATAAGTAGTGCAATTCCCAAATTTAAAATATTAAATACACTAACTGAAATAGATAATGCCGTAACTTACCGAAACACACTAATACATTCCACTCTGCATACTTCACAAATTAGTCCACAAAAACAATCCAAAATCAATAAGAACACCATATTGCCTCAGGAAATACTACATGCTATAAAAATAAAAAACAAAACAAGAAGACTGTGGGCTAACTTAAGAACCCCAGAAATAACGTCTGAACTCAATATAATTACCAATGTAGTCAAAAGACTAATCAAAAAGCACAACGCCTAACAATTCCATTCCAAAATCGAATCGCTGAACACAAAAAATAACTCAATATGGCTCTTTACCAAAAAAATATTAAATAAAAAAACAATAATCCCCCCATTAAATCAAACAGGAAAAGCATACACTTCAATACAAAAAGCGGAAGAATTAGCCACGAATTTTGCCTCAATATTCACAACTAACTCAACCGAACCCCATCCCGAACATAAAACAATCAATACAGCATTAAACCAACCAGTATATGGCCCACACCATAGAATCCAATGCGTATCTCCAAAAGAATTCACACAAATAATCAGAACACTACCAAATAAAAAATCACCAGGACACGATAAAATAAATAATATGATACTAAAAAACTTACCATCACCAGCAATAGCATATATAAATTACGTTTACAATTCTTGTCTTAGAATAAGTCACTTTCCGTTTACTTAGAAACATGCAGTTATCATTCCAGTTCCCAAACCGAATACAAATATGAGCCACAAATATGAGTCGACAGTTATAGGCCAATAAGCTTCTCTATAAAAACTTTTTGAAAAATTAATCCTAAAAGGCTGTCCAAACACATAGTCTACTAATGTCATACCAAAAGAACAATTCGGCTTTATGAAACGTATTTTAATGCAACATCAACTGTTAAGAATTTCCGAGCATTTATACTCATCATTTCAAAAAAAATATCATACTGCGACAACCTGGGCCGTGTTGGGCGCGGATTGCAACAACCTCGTCTCCAGTTGGGCGCCGTAGACGTGGTTGCCGGTTCGCTCAGTGGGTAGAAAGGCGTGCCTAAGATGATGATGATGGTGGAAGTCGGTGGCCGGTAAGAAATGAGAGACTTGTAATCATGTTAACAAACAAGTGGCATTTATTCAGCAATAATAAAAGATCAAGATAGTGCCACTCATGTCGGCGAGCATGCTCTCCTTTTCCCCAATTCCAAAATAACATGCACACACAAAGAAAAATTGAAATGTGAAATTATTACAATGAATTGAACAAACTTTTGCGCTGATTCCTTCTTGATGGTCAAGCGCGGCCGGGAATCTTATCTTCGCCGCCCGGTCAAAAGGTAATTGAAATTGTTCTCTCAGCTGTTTATCCCTTTCGACCACGGACGCGACAAAAGGATGAAAGACCGCCTTAGCAGGACGGCTCACAATACCAACCAGAGTTGAATGACCTTGGGCCGCCGGCTGGCGGGGAAGACGCCAAGTTCGGCACGCGCGCTGAGGGTGCCGCTCGGGGGGGCGAGCAGGACGGATCAGGTAGCTGCCCGGGCCCTTGAGTGTTTACCCAATACACAGCGTCGTTCGCTCGCTGCTACTAATCACCAAATAATGTCTGCTCGGCACAATGATCTCATCACCTCAGTTGTTCACTGCTCTGCACTTTGGAGATCGCGGCAAGTTCGTGAGTGATCGGATTACTTCACTATAGCGCGCTCAAACACGAGTACGAGTCAGTCACTTTCCCTGCGCGATTCGATTATAAATGAGGCGTCTCAAAATCCACGGTCTACGGCTATTTAGAGACCGCGCACATATTCTACCCCGATAAATTTAAGTTTTCTCACAGGTTCAACACGGAGAAAAAATTATATCTCCGACGCTGGACGCCGCAGCGATTACGACCGGCCTCTCTGACTGCCTCTTACGTTCTCTCTCGATGTTGCCTCCGCAAAGTCCTTCGAGCCTCCCTTCCCCCACCAAATTCATCCAAAATGTTCTAGAACTTTCGAGAACTTTGCTCAAGTCCGGTGGCTATTGGCGAAAGGGTAGTGCGTCGCAAAATAATTTCGTCCAATCATCGGAAGTTTTTCGGGTCGAGAACTGAGAGAGAAACCTGCACTCGTTCCCTCTCACTTCAATTGTCTGTCAAACAAGGGGGTAATTAATGACTGGGGGAAGAAACTGAAAATCTCAAGGGAGGAGGAGGGCGATGGTCGCCGCGGAAAAGTACCAAAGGGTCGACTCGGGTGCACGTGCGCCCCCCTGGCATCCGGGACACTTGTGCGTGACCAAACGAGGGGTTGGTCGGCAGGGTCTCGGACAGAATCCTGGCGCCGCCACTGACCTCTTTGTCGTGCTTCGTGGAGCAATTCTCGGGCTTGCAGCCGTAATTGATTCGGTGCCACTACAATACAGTAGCAATATTTTTAGACATTTCATAAGCGTTTGATAGAATCTGGCACCAAGCATTAATACACAAAATTTAAAAAAGCAGTACCCGTATTATCTAACGGAAATCATAAAGAATTTTTTAGAAAACAGAACATTCTCAGTAACAGTCAATAATCACCATTCAAACCTCAAAATAATAAACGCAGGCTTACCCCAGGGATCCCCTCTCTCGCCCACTCTTTTTAACATATATGTAGCAGGTATTCCGAAGTTGAACTCCATACAAATAGCCCAGTTTGCTGACGACACGGCAATTTACTTATCTCGAACCTCACTCACAGCAATCAAAAATAGAATCCAAATATATATAAATCTAATTGAAAGCTGGGCAGCAAAGTCAAAAATAAAACTTAACCCATCTAAAATATTCACACTTCGATCATATATCTCTCCTGCTCCATTAACATTAAACAATGAAACAATAAACTGGCACCCAGCAAACAAGACTATAAAATACTTAGGCCTAAACATGGATACAAAACTAAACTGGAAACATCACCTAGACAATAAATTAACCTCCTGAGACCCAGTGTCCTTTTAAAAGTACATAACTTTTAAAAATTCCTGGTTACGACTAGAATTAATTTTCTGCTGCACATTTTATTTTGGAGATAGGTACACATGTCTCTTACGCGCGGGAACATACCCCAAGCTTTACCGCAGTTGTGAGAGCACCAGACCGCAGTTCAGAATGGCAGGGCGTAATGACAACAATTAAACCTGCCGTAATAAGCCAAATAAGAAGTCATTGTATTATTGAAATCACTTAGTTTTTTTATTTTTACGTAGCCAATAGATTAATCTAAGTGTGTAAACGTTCAAATTTGCGATTCCGTTCATGTACATTTCACTGAATGGTAGAAAATTTGCGTGTCCTTTTAAAAGTACATTGGGTCTCTATTACATACCTTATGACAAAGGCGATGTTCTTTTAAAAGGACCTTGGGTCTCAGTGCGATAAATTGGTTTCGATATTAGCTACTTGAATATATTTTTTGGATATTGTAGAGTAGACTTTGAGGTTATGATAATATATTAGTGGATTGATATTACTTATTTCATAAATTTCAGAGCTGAATGAATTGGAAATTTTGAATATTCTCGATGATTCCGATGTTGATGGTCTAAGTGGTGATGACGATGACGATGAAACTTTTGACATACAAAACTATGAAGACAAAAATTATTCTGATTCTGATACATATGTTTCAGAAAGCGATGAAAAGTCTGAATTGAATTCAGAAATATGTGATATAGCTCCAAGTCCAATATTAGATGACTCTCCCACTTCCACAACGAGAACGAATTGTTGGGATACCCACGGAAGAGGTCGTAGAAATGCCCCAAAACGAGGTCAGAACTCTTTTGTTCCTGATCGTGTAATCGGAAAACATGTCAAAAACAGTTGGAAATAGAACCGGATTGGGAAGAGAAATGTTTTGGTAAAAATAATGCCTCATTGATGCAGCCTTCGTATATTGTTCCATTCCCTCGAATTTTATGATTTCGCATAGGGCTGATAATTTACCCACAATAATTGGGGAAATTCAAAAAAGGTGTAGAAATGAAAAATGCAGCATGAAAACGACTGTTAATTTGGCATTTCTCACTGCTCTGAGAAATTGTTATGCTGATTTTCACACAGCCTGAATGTTATTATATTATTAAATTGTTAGTGTCACAGCGCATTACATATTGTTTTATTCGAATTAACGATTCCAGTATGACAAATAAATAGAGTTTAGGCTATTTATTATTCTTAATATTCCTTCAAAAGAAACCTAATAACAAGTTAAATGAATCCTGTTCCTTATGTTCTTGTTACGCAATTAAGACCCAATGTCCTTTTAAAAGGACATAACGTACAGCTCAAAATATTAGATGTAAATTTTTTTTCTTATTTTTTCGGTATTATTTGTGATTCATTAATTGTAGAAATTACTATATAATTTCAATACTGTGAAAAAAATATTCCTGGGTCTCAGGAGGTTAAAACAGGCTAAAAACAAACTATTACAATTAAAGCCAATAATCAACAGAAACAGCCATTTACCATATGATACAGCACTCGCAATATATAAAACAATACGTAGACCCCTCCTCCTGTATGCATGCCCAATATGGCTAAATGCAGCTAAGACAAATCTCAACAAACTCCAAATAATCCAAAATCAGTTCCTCAGGACAATTACCAACGCACTATGGTTCGTATCTAACTCACAGCTCCACAAAGAATTCAGTCTCCAACCCATAACTCAACACATCCTATACTTAGGGCCGTATTCATAGTCGTCACTTATAATAAGGAAAACCTTAAGGAGTTCATTATAACGTTCCGTTTTCAATTCATAGTGGCAACTTATCCGCTTGAATCAGAAACTTCTTATAGCTATAAGGAAGGTCCAGCTTCCACTTATAGCTAATCGTGAATCTAAGTGCTAAGTGAATCGTCTCTTGGTGGGTTGAAAATAGTCGTAATGTGAAATAAATGGAAATGGACTACGATTTTGAACATTATAAAAATGTTTATAACTGCATTGTTCTTCGTAGCAACTATATTTACGTGATATGTACAACCCTCCGGAAATGCACAATGATCAAGAATATTTAAAAGGTAGCGTTTTACCCGGACGAAAGTACATGTTTTGGTAAACGTTGGTGACAAAAATCAGCTACAATTAACTGAGGTTTACCGATTTCCCACTATTTAAGACATTGTTTAAGTTACTACCACTATTTAGATAACTGTGTAGGTTAGGTTACCACACGGATGCCTACGGATGCATGCAAAGAGTATATCTAGATGCATGCCTAGGATGCATGCATAAGAATAGTTCAAGGCCAGCTTGATGGGACGTTTCAGGCTGGATTGAAGTGGCTGTGAACCACCCAATACGCTGTTGCCACACGAGACTCTGCTAGCGTCGTACTTATGTTAAGTATCGTCTATGAATATCAAATGTGCATAAGCATTTCCTTATCAAAAGTAACTTTTTATAGCTAAAGTATTTTCTTATTCTATAAGTGACGACTATGAATACGGCTCTTATCCACTCAATTCTACTCCAACTTAATGCAGATTCCAAATTTACCGGATTCAACCTAGCTATAAACCCCACCTATTCCACAAGAATCAGAAATAGGTACCCTTTCCATCCTTTCCATATATCCCTAAAGCAATTTTCCGAATTGGACCATGATTAGAGGTGACCAATAGGTTTCCTCAACCGCAAAGCTAGCTGTAAGTTTAATTTTAGATTAGTTAGTAAGTCAACAAAACATATGTATAGTGAACTGTAACTGAACAATATATTGCTATCACAGGTAAAATAAATTTAAAAAACACGCAAAATATTGTCCGAGTAAGGAAGAGATATATCAGAGACGCTGATAATCCGTTCGATTTTTACAACGAAGTTTAATTTAGAAGACGGTTTCGTTTTCATAAAAGCACTGTTGTAAGTAATCTTGTTCCTCTCATCGACGAAAGTAATGTTACAAAGAGAGGCTTATCAATCCCTCCTCTTATGAAGATGTTAATTGCATTAAGATTTTATCGCAACATCATTTCAAGTTTGTTCTATGAGATTGCACAAGATATTTGATTTATTTATATCTTCCAGAAAATTGCAGATATCAACGACTAACGAAACGACCGGAACCAAAAAGAAACTACAGTTAAACGCTGGTTCAGCTGACGGAAATGCAATGTTGAAACATTTCTGATACCTTAAGCAACACTCATTTCTGCTCCCATAAGAGGCGACTATAAAATACAAGCCTCCTTAAGTGGCCTCTGATTTTGAGGAACTTCTTATTGCTTAAGCTTTTCCTTATTCCTTAAGCATCGACTATGAATTCGGCCCTTAATCATAAATTTATGTATAATATTAATTTATGTGTATATCTATCGAGTTGGTCCCCTGTATATAATGAACTATCTCTATTATATATTGTAATATACAAAATATTACAGAACAAACGCCGCGCGTTAATCTGGACGGACGGAGCTGTAATATACAAAAATATTACAAAACAAACGCCGCGCTTCAATCTGGACGGTCGCGGTTACTAGGTAACGAAGGTTGTTGACGGGCTAGAAGGGGGCTCTGGAAGAGTTGTAGAGTTGGTGGTTGACTGGCATCCTGGTGGTAGCGGCGCGTATGTAACCTGAATTATTAAAGTTGGACATCGACGCGAATAGGGAGGACAAATTGTGGAACAAGTGTGCAAGAAGTGAGCAGCAAGAAAGAAGCAGACGGATTTTCGGCGCGGAAGTCAAGGGGCTACAAACTGCGGGGCCATCGTTTCACAACGCCAGACAATTTTGTACGGTGAACTTAATGCATGAAATTGAGCAAGAGAATTTTTATATTTTTAATCTCAAATTCCATTCTTAATAAACAAAATTATTGTTGTGCCACGTTGTGTGTAATTCCTTCGGGACATAAACAATTTCAGACTTCCAGGCTTCTCTGTATAGAGGGCAATCCAGTGACAACCAGCCTGCAGGTAAGCGTGCAGGTGTGTCAACATATAGATCCCAAAGAACTGAGCTAGCAAATTAAAGGTAAAATTATTATTATCATTCATTATTTATCACAATATTATATCTATTATATCTATATTAAAATATAAAACTTATTAGCAAGATACGTTTGTGCAATTCTGTAATACCACTAGTTTATTTTTTATAGATTTTAGCCAGATAGAAATTTAATTTTTTCTATGTAATTTTTCTCTAGACTTATTTTCACCCATTTTTTGTAAGAATACTGACTCTTTATCAGTCGGAAATGTTGATGTAATTGGTACATTTTCACCATTTTCCTGCGACTCAAGAAATATATTTTCAACGCTGGCTTGTACTAAGTAATCACAGTCAGTAGTTACAGGCGTGATAGCATGAAGCGAGTTAAAATTTATTAGAGAAATTATCTCGCCAATATTACTAAAACCATTTGTGAATTTTCTATTTTCTTTGTCTTTGTTATGTGGACCAAATATCCAGTATTCATTATTACTGTAAAATAATAAAGCTATTGCTAACCATTTTGCAGTAAAAACGCCTTACTTATAACATTACTTATATCGCCTTACTTATAACAAGGATAATGAAAGAGAAACTAGTAATCCGGAAAAAGGTGCCAATCTCTTCAACAAACACTTTTCTATAATTGCGTCTGATATCACGAAGGGACTAAAACCACAAAATTCAAAATCTTACACGTCCCAAAAAATTTCCGATACGATGTTTATTTCCGAAACTTCTCCCAACGAAATCCTGAGAATAGTCAGTAAACTAAAAAATAAATATTCATCTGGTTTAGATGAATTTCCAGATTGTTTATTAAGAACTTGTGCACCTGCCTTTATACATCCGTTTACTCACATTTTCAATGCTTCTTTATGTACAGGAATATTTCCAGATATTTTCAAAACAGCAAAAATGTAGCCACTTTTTAAAAAAGGGAACAAAAATGATATTCAAAATTACCGGCCAATTTCTCTTTTGTCAGTTTTCTCAAAAATATTAGAGAGGCTTTTCTACTTACGAATGGAAAATTTTCTCAGGAAAAACAAAGAGTCTTCAGACTCACAACACGGATTTAGAAAATCAAAATCTACGGAAACTGCCATTTTTTCTTTTCTCAAAAATGTTGCTTCATCAATAGACCAAAATGAAGTACCCATTGGAATCTTCTTAGATCTTTCAAAAACATTTGACGTTATTGACCATAAGATCTTGCTCTCAAAATTACCTTCGTATGGAATTCGTGGTATTGCCCTAGATTGGATAACGTCGTACCTTAAACATCGGACTCAAAGAGTAGAAAAACCATACTGGCAGGAAAGGACATTACATACTTACATTTCCAATTGTTTGCCAATTGAGCATGGGGTCCCGTAAGGTTCGATCTTAGGTCCTATTCTCTTTCTGTTGTATGTAAACGATATGCCCTCGTCTATTAAAAATGGATGAACGGTTCTGTTTGCTGATGACACGATGGTTCTTTGCAAAAAAGCAGTAAATAGTACGATTTCAGAAGTTTCAAATTGGTTTAATAATAACAAATTAATTGTTAACGAAAAAAAACTGTTTCAATGCATTTTTGCATTTCAAATCGGAAATCGCATGTTCCATTGAAAATGAACAATATGCAATTAGCTGATGTTGAGGTAACAAAAGTTTTAGGTCTTTCAATTCAATCAAACCTCAAATGGAATGTTTATATAACAGAATTAAACACTAAATTAAGTTCATTATGTTACGCATTCATAATTCTTTCAAATTCTGTCAGTCTTCATGCAGCTCGATGCATTTATTTTGCAAATGTATATTCCCGCTTGAGATATGGCATAATATTCTGGGGAAGCTCATCCTGTAGTATTCAGACCTTCAGATTGCAAAAGAAAATTATTCGAATAATGAAAAAATGCCTTTCACCTAATCCCTGGAAGCCTCTTTTCATTGAGCTGGGAATCTTACCATTGCCTTGACTATTTATTTACGAATCTGTAATATTTGTGAAAAATGACCTACTTAACGGAGGGAAGATATTTGCATACAATATTGATATTTTTAATTACAACACACGCCGTAGAAATCACGTGCATCAAGTGTCAGTATCAACAGCTCAGTACAAGAAATCAACATACAATACATGTACAGTTACTTTACAACGCATTGCCAGATGACATTAAACAATTAAGGCGGTACACAAATTTAAGTTAAATGTAAAATCTTTTCTGCTGCAAAACTGCTTCTATACAATTAGAGACTATACTGATCGTGAAAAAGAAAAATAATGTTTATTGTAACAAAACAAAGATATATAATTAATTAGTTTACGTTTGCATTGTATACATTTAAAAAAATATTTAATACGCCTGTAACAAGTAATGTCCGTGTCAGTGACCTCATCAGCTTCCTGTGTCAATGACCCCCATCTCGATCAGGTTTTTGTCCAGTTTCCCTGATCCATTGAACAAATGCTGAGATGGCCCCTTGTTTTGCTTCTGGACGTAAATGTAGCTTCACTGTGCGCACGTTTTGTTGAGCACTCCTTTTGCTTATAGTTCATTTACCGTTGAAATTGATTTTCTATAACTCGGGAACAAACATTTTTCAAATATTTTTATTTTTCTAAAATACTTATTTTCTAAATTCATTTTTTCGTTTTCTATTTTCGGGTTTTTTTGTTTTGTTTTTTTTAAATTCTGGGCCTCAAGAAAATGTGCGCAGATAAATCTCTTTCCCCATGCGTCATATACAGTTTTTACTTTTTTTGACAAATAAATAAATAACATCTAAAAATTTACTAATTTTCGTTTTAAGATTACGTAACTTCTCACTAACAGTTCTCTGAAATGAAAAAAATTCATTTGTGATACGAAAATTATTCTCATTTCTTACAAATTTTGAAATGACTTCATCAGCTAAAAAATTGATTTACGTTATTTTCCAAAAACAAATATCCAACTGAAATGTTATGAATTTCATTTCCTGTAATTAGTACATTGTCAATTTCAGCTCGTGGCGATGTTCCAATAACCTTCATAAAGGCATAACACAGACAAACTATGCAATTACTAGTACACTATGTACTAGTATTACGAATTTTTCATGAAATATCATACTAAGTCGATTAATGTTTCCACATATAACAAAACTATTATTGCAACAACCAAGGTTGCCACATTGGGAAATTTTGTTCCCCAAATGGGAATTTTGTTTTCTTGTGGGGAAAGAATGGGGAATGTAAATGGACGGGGAAGGGATTGGGATTTGGATTTTGGGATTTTTTGGGAAAATTGTTTTCATCCGGAGTCAAGATGACCTATTATTATTTTAATTATTGTTAAGAAAAAACAACAGACATCCTGCTCTCTCATTTTTAAGTATCAAAAAGAGAAAATTCAACGACAGGCATAGAGAAATAAAAACACAAGAAAAATAAAGATAGTATAGGGCTTTGAGGAGATCGATGATTGATTGATTTGCAATATTTCAACTTAAGGGGACAGCCAAGGGAATTGCCAGGGACAGCTCATGACCTTTGTCATAATTTGGAAAATATTTTTCGTTTGAAAGTTGGGGAATTTTGTTTCATTGGAGATGTTATTTGCGGAAATTTCGTACTAGATGTGGAGAAAGAGCTCTCAACACATCTGGCAAACCTGCGCCTGCCTATGCCCCAAGCCAGTTCTAGTATTAAGATACGGAAATCTCTGTAAAACCGAAGGATTGACCAGATAGAAAATAAAGCTGTTAAAAAATAACTTTATAAGACTGTGCAAGGATAACCGTTGTCAGTGTGCATTGTGAACACGGTTGCCAAGTGTATTGCGAGCTCATTCCTCACCGCCACTACGGAATTTCTCGACATAACCTCTGCAATTGACCAAAATTCTCCAACTTTGAAACAAAAAATACTCTCCAAATTATGGACAAACGACGTGAGCTGCCCCTATCGATTCTACTGCCTGTTCCCTTAAAATAATGCAAATCAACCAATCATCGTCATTTGAGCTGCTCGAAACCCAATACTATCTAGGTTTATCTTTCTCTAAGCATGTCGTTTATTTTTCTCTTTTTGTTACATAAAAATGAGAGAGAATAACGTCTGTTGTTTCTTTTTTATTCAAAATAATTGAGAGAATAATATTTATATCTTGACTCCGGATGAAAATAATTTCGCCAGAAATTCCCCAAACATTTGCCCGTCCATTTATATTCTCCATTTTTCCTCATAACGAAAAAAAAATTTTGGAAACAAAATTCACCAATCTTGCAATACTGTACACAAATATATACAGATATAAAAAGATGGGCATGGTTACGAAATGAGACTAGATTCGTATACATTCATAATGATGCCTATTGGATGCAGGGTTACCAGGTGCGTCGCGAGCTCTTTCCCCAATACTACTGTGGAATTTTCCCAAGTAACCTCTCCAATGAAACAAAATTTCTCCACTTTGAAACTATAAATATTCTCCAAATTATGACAATGAACATGAACTGTCCGTAGCGATTCAAATAATTCACATCAACCAATCCTCGTCCTTTGAGTGGCTCCAAGCCATTGAGGAGGGATATTTGTGCTCTATGTTTGAAACCCTATATTACCTTCATTTTTATTTCTCTGCCAGTCGTTTACATTACCCTTTTTGAAGCACAAATATGAGAGAGAATAACGCCCGTTGTTCCTTTTTTATTCATAATAATTGAGAGAATAATATTTCTATCTCGACACCGAATGAAAACAATTTCCCCAAAATATCCCCAAACATTTCCCCTTTCATTTATGTTTCAACTTTTCCCTACAACGAAAAATCTCCCATTTTGGAAACAAAATTCCCCAATCTGGCAACCCTCAGCAGATGGAGAGTTCAATTAGTCACAGCTTCCTCTTACTTTGCTAAGTTTCTCTTCAATTTAATTTGAATTTTTTAAAATTTATTTTCATTTGTGACAATCCAATTGATTAAATTTATGTTTGTGTTTAATAATCCTTTATACTCAATTTTCGTTATTATTGAAGTGTTTATTGTGAGCGTAGTTTCTTTGATGTATCTTGAAATAATTTTAATGTCTTCTGCTGTACGTCCTATATTAAAGTTTTTACACATTCCGCCTTTGGCATTTTCACAAAACATTTTACCGATAATCTTCTAATGTAAGTATTTAAGTTTTCTATTTTCAGTTTGTTTCTAATTTGCCTATTTGACATGTACCTTGGTGCTTTAGTTATGCGTCTTAAAAATTTATTTTGAACTACTTGAATTTTCTGTAAGTAACTTTTAGCGGCTCCACCCCAGTCAGGGCAAGCGTAAGTAATAGATGATCTAATAATTTATTTGAACAAAGTTTATATACTAATAGCATTCTACAAATTTACTGCGCTTCAGACTGCTGGATGCGTCGTAAATTAGAATTTTCAATTTTATATGTTCTTTCTTCGTTTCTTACATTCGACTTTTTGTTTTACATTTACATATTAATCTTTTATAAATTATTTATTTTGAAATATTTGAAATAAAAATTGGTATAGTACGTTCGAGGTTAAGAATAAGTACAAGGATTTACAGTTTTTTCCGGTAAATAGACATGCCCCCCACCACTTTTTAGATTTCAAAACCCCGACTTATTTTGTCATCAAAGGAATATTAAATACTATTTTGTTTGGTAATCAAATCTCATTCTTTACAGCTTAAAAGAAAGCAAGAGGCTTGGGATTTTTGCAACTGCATGTAGTTGGCTTGAATTTTGGATACTAATGAAACAGTGGTGCATTTTAAAATTAATTTCTTTCTGATTTCTTGTGACTAGATTGCGGAACTTCATGCAATACAACATTTTTACTGATAGCGCATATCGAAAGGAAATATATAATTTTCCAAAAATGAAACAAAAATGAAACAAAAGTAGCCCGTTTTTATTTTGCATAATTGCATATTTTTGGAATTTTTTGGGGAAAACCACCTCCATCTCCCAATTGAAAGAATGCACTACACTTACGGGACTAATGATTACTAGTTGACGCGCCCAAAGTCACTAACAATCAGTCAATTATCTGAAGTCAACAGGGCAGGTCCTAAGGTTTGGAGTTTGAAGCTGGGCTAGTAAAGCAATTGATGTCTACTTCGTGCAAAAATTTCGGGATTCTTTGTAGAAGTTGTAAAAAAGTATGTTATTTATCCTTTTGAGGACATGTTCAGAGAATTTCTGCACAATTTCTTCTCTTATGTGTGGTAGAAAAGCGCTAAAAGTGTTGGAAATTTCACGAACGTACGTATCATAATGCTTTTATCAAAATCCTCTTCTGGGAAAGGAACCGAATGTAAGTTGTATGTACGTGCCATCGTATGAAAAAACTACAACATTCTACTTCAGGGGGAATAATTGTAAGATTTGTTAGAAGAATTGACAAGGACACGTTTCTCCAAAGAAGAAAAGTTAAAAGAAATTTCAACATGAGTCATCTAGGCGGATCAAATAATGATCTCATTTACATCAACCAGAGTCTTACTCCTCTTCGTAAATTAGTTTTATCTCAAGCTAGCAGATTGAAGAATGAACGAGATTATGCCTTCCTGTAGGGTTGATAATGCGGGAAATATCAAACTCAAGATACGTGAAGGTGATCAGTCTGTTCATATTCTAAACAGTGTTGAGGCAATAACTAAATTAAAAGAACATGCATATAATAGAGGATAATATTTTAATTTATTACCAAAATGTTCGTGGGCTCAGAACAAAGGTAAATGACTTTTATATTAATATTCTTGGCCACAATTATGATCATGTATTTCTAACGGAAACGTGGTTATCTGAATCAATCTACAACTGTGAACTATTTACTAATGATTACAATGTTTTTCGAAAAGACAGGGCTAGCAAAAGAGGAGGAGGAAGTACTAATTGCAGTACGTAATGATTTTGCCATAACTTAATTTGAATTAAATAATGTCAATTTTGAAGCGATTGCTTTAAAAGTAACTCTTCACAGAAGTAGTTTTTACTTTGTTAATGTGTATTTTCCCCCTAATTCTAGAAGGGAATGTTATCAGTCATTTTACGAATCTGTTTCAAATTTCCCTAACGTGTTTGATACTAAAATTATAATAATTGGTGATGTCAATTTGTCTAATGTAACTGATTCTGCACATAATTTGTTAAATGGTAGTCCTAGCTTCTGCTTAGTCCTAGAGATCTCTCGCTAACTTTTTAGCGTTACACGATTTACTATCAGTTAATAATGTTCTCAACGAATATTCCAAACCCTTGATTTAATTCTAACATATCAAATTGTTTAGAGATCTCTAAATGCGCGGAACCCATTTTAAAAGAAGATAAGTATCATCCATCAATTAAAATCATACTATATATGAAAGGCAGCCAACATAACATAACATTAAAACCTACTCCTATTACTGTTCCAGACTTTAAAAGGGCTAACGTTAAGGAAATTTTTTGTAGTATTAAACATGTTAAATGGAATGAACTTAAAGAATTTGAAGACACTGATGAAGCCATTGATTTCTTCTACGATAGTTTGAACTGTATCTTGGATAAGTATGTTCCGAAGGAAAAAAATTAACAGTAAAAAATATTATCCTCCTTGGTATTCAAAAGATATCATTCTAAATTTAAAAGTTATAGAGTATTATTCGCAAGAGATCAAAATTCTCTCCACACAATCAACATAAATATAAAGAATTAACAAGGATAACGAAGTCAATGATCAATGACGCTTATCTAAATTATATTAAAAATCTTGAAAAAGATTTCATCCATAATCCTAAGTTATTTTGGAACTATATTAAATCGAAAAGGGTTAAAAATTCTCGTAGATCTCATGTTATGACTTTTAAAAATATTCCGTTAAATAGTGATGACGATATTGCTAATAGCTTTGCCACTTTTTTCAAATCAGTTTATGTTTCCCATGATGCAATCAATGACCATATTCTTGATTCTTCTCTTTTGGGCACTGCTAACACATTTAATATCAACAACATCACATTTGATGAAATTCGAATTGCTATGAAAAACTGAAACCTAAAATGTGTAGCGGTCCTGATGGTTTACCACCGTTTATATTGAAAGGCTGCTATGATGCGTTATCATATCCCTTACACATTATTTACAATCTTATTTTAAAAATTGGAAAATTTCCAAAGAAATGGAAACTTACTAGTGTATGTCCAATACCTAAGTCTGGTACTAATATAAAAATTGAAAATCGTCTCCTGTATTATTTCAGTAGTATACCTTTGGGTTCCGGCTCTCACACGCAACCAATCTTTATAAATGAGGGCTCTAAAGAAAGAGAATTTCACGGAGACTTGACGAATTCCACTTTGACTTTAAAAATATGGATGATTTCTTAAAAAAAACGCATCGAAATATTCATGTAAAATGCAACCCGCATCACATGTCAACATATATCGGAAAATAACTCATAAACAAAGCGTTTTAGGGCCTTAAAAAGTAAACTTTTGACGCCTCAAAAAAGCGTTTTTCACACCATAATCTACAAGACTGGATATTCTCCCATCCATTCAATTAACTTTTTGGTTCCACGCTTCAATACTATCAAGGCCATCTCAATATTTCACCCCTTCCTGCTGGCAGCAATTTTTGTGGCGACACGCTTAGAAGGCTTAGATTCGACAATATTTACGCTTTCTGTTAACACCGTAGTTTGTGCAGTCTGACGAGGTTTATTTTGCATAATCATTAATTCAAGATTTCCTCTCCAGCAACAACAAGAAGTACTATTATAGTTGCTTGATACCTGTACCTATGAAGATTGTTTCTTATGCATAAGAAATGCGTGTAGTGATACTATTCAATTAACGTTTTTTCATGGTCTATAGGTGCTGTGTACTTGTGGAGGTCTGTGGGTGTTCAGTGAAGAGTGAAGACTGTGTTTGTGTTTTACCTGTACCAATATTTTCGTTATCATTCAATGAAATTTTCAAGACAACGGGCTCAGGCACGTAGCTTTCTCAAAAGTAAAAAGCTAATATTTTTGTGACTATCACGAAAAACTAAAACCTAACTGACAAAGAATATTGAATAATTATTTCAAATGTTTTTAAGTATGTGTTGGGAATTGTTTCAAGCAAATACTCCATGATATTGAACAAATATTTATTGAAAATTTCTGTTACACATTAAAGGAATTTTTTTTATTTTATTTGTAATTGTGTTAGTACATTGCAAGTTACCTTTATAGATTTTAAACAAATAAACACGTTTCGTTTACTACTTTCCCTGTTAGAATGAAAATAGAAGGATGGGGATGAGTGTGGGGTCTAACATGCTAGAGTTCTCGCACTCGCATTTAGAATATGAGTTCACGAACTCATATTGTAAATAAAACACCATTTAATATTAAACTCAAGGTGTCGGTTCGTTAATATATTAAAAATGCAAACATCGTTTGAGCAACATTCCCATATACCGAAGTGGTCTTAAAATTGCCTACTAAATTGTGTCTAATGGTAACAAATGGTATTTAGTACTCAAAGGTGAAAACATTAGTTTGATTATTTTTTGGCTCGGAATTTCTTTTTTTGAGGTCCGTAAGGACGCAGAAAATAATTCAATACTTTTTAGTATACAATTAATTTTTCAATTTTCTCACCCCAGCAAGCTTGCACCCTGACTCTCCAAAACCCACTTGGTTCTTCATAACAAATCAAGGAAAGTTAAATAATATTGCAATGAGTAGATCTGTTCTTGCCCGATCCGGTATTTTCGCACAACTTTACTTGGCTCTCTCAAGAGTAAAAACCTTTTCTATTATTTGACTTTCAAGGAAACCGAAAAGCAAACTCTCAAGGAAGATTGAAAAATTTCTTCAAATGTTTTTAAAGAAGTATGAATTGTTCCAAGAACACATTTCTATTATGTTGAATACACTTTAATTGAAAATTTGTTTCAAACATCAATTGCATTGTTATTTTGTTTTATATTCTGTAAGTACATTAGTAGTTCCTCTCCTTTATGGAAAGGATAGACAAATGGATAGGGAAAGGGTGGGATTTAACATGCGAGAGTTCTCGCACGGGTACGCTAGTTATAGACCTATTTCAATAAATTCTTCTCCTGCTAAAGTATTTGAACAAATAATGTATGTTAAAATGTTTAACCATGTTAAATGCTACTTATCTGATTACCAACATGGTTTTATTACTGGTAGATCCACTACCACAAATCTTGTAAAGTTTGTTCAGTATGTTTCAAGCAATTTAGACTGTAGAGTTCAGGTTCATACAATTTACACAGATTTTTCTAAAGCTTTTGACAAGATTAATCACAAAAAACTTTTATCTAAACTTTCTTTTTTCGGATTTTCAAAACAAATGTTGAACTTAATAGATTCGTATTTAACAAATAGAGAGCAATATGTTAAATTTCATTTACACAAATCTTACCTTTATAAAACTGATTCTGGAGTGCCTCAAGGTTCAAATCTCGGACCTCTATTATTTATAATTTATATCAATGATTTGCCTAATGTAATTCAAAATTCAAATGTTTACATTTTGCTGATGATTTGAAAATTTATAAATCAATTGAAAATGAAAATGATTCATACAAATTGCAAGCTGATATTAATAACGTCTCCAGATGGAGCGTAGAGAACGATTTGTTCTTTAATATTAAAAAATGTTGTTTCATTACTTATACACGAAATAAAGCATATCTAAGAACAAGTTACTCAATGAATAATGAATCATTAGAACGTGTATATTTTGTAAAAGACTTAGGTGTTACTATTCAACATAATTTGACTTACCATAAACACATATTTAATATAACTAATGATGCATTAAAAAATCTTGGCTTTATTATTCGAAATTCCAAAAATTTCAATAACACCTCAAGTTTAATTCTCCTCTTTAATTGTCTTGTGCGCGCCAGATTGGAATACGCTTCAGTTATTTTGTCTCCTCATTGCATATCACTAAGTAACCAAATTGAAAAAATTCAAAAACGATTCTCGAGGTATTTATACTACAAAAAGTTCAATCAATCTGCTTATGAAGTTGCTTATACTATTTTAGTTAAAGAATTCAATCTAACTACTCTTGCCAATAGAGTCTTTGCTGAACAATTGTTCTTATTTAAAATAGTTAATGGTCTATCGGATAGCAGTGAATTGCTGTCACAATTGTCATTTAATGCACGAGTATCAAATTTAAGAGGACAAAGAATTATTATATTTCAATAAACCACATACATCTCGCAAATATTCACCACTCTTGAGAATGTCTTCAAAATTCAATGAATTCAGTAGAGTGCGGGATTTAGACTTTAGTTTTTCTTTGCTAAAATATAAACAGAATTTAAATAAAATATTGAATTATCACTGAATGTGGATTTATTGTGTTAAGTATTGCTCGCTATTATATTCCGATTATTCTGTAGATGCGTTTTCTATTTTTGTATTATTGTCATTTTTATACTCATTTCTGTTCCTTTTTTGTAATGGCTGTTTTGAAGATATGTTTCCGTTTTTGTTTATCTTACTGGTGTGTTATGTTTTATCAATTTTGCAAAAAGATGTATTCTTGTAATTGGACTTCTGTAATTTAGTTTTGTTATTTCATTTGAAACTTTTTTTTATTATTGTGTATGTTTTGTATATTTTTCCTAGTAATGCCTACTGTAACTGGGGCTTTGCCCTGTTGTGGGTAATTAAATAAATAAATAAATAAATACATGTACTAGGCTGCCAGTTCTCTTTTTGCACAACTCTAATTCACAATGCTCTCTGCTTTGGTATGGCACGAAAATGAACCAATAGCTCCAAAATTTACTATGTTTTCCAAATCATTTAAAGTTACTAATTCCTTGAGAAAAGTAATTCACGCCTTCTCCGAACTTGTACATGGCTGATGAATCTGATGAGGGCTTCTATATATTAAAAACTACGACAAATAGCACATAACAGGAGGATGCCTACAAGCGTTTTGGGTACAGCAATATGGCAGATCGTTGCGTCAGGTAGTTTCAAGTTTGTGACATCATGCCATCTCCCTCTGTTCCTAGCTCCATGCCGTACACCAACGCAAAATCGAAACAACAGTCAAGGCAGTGGCGTCATTCAAGTTCACCCAATCCAAAAATGTTTAAGCAATCTCCATTCTCGATTCGAAAAACGATGCCTACTGTTTTTTGGTACGGAAAAGGCGTCCTTTTGACTGGTTTCATGGACCGTCAACAATTACAGTTGACGTGTACTGTGAAACGCGAACCCAACTGAGGCGTGTGGTCCAGGCACCGGCCGCGGGAAACACTCTTCTGGCATAATCCCCCTTTATGACAACGCACGTCGTCACAACGCGGCTAAGGAGAAGATTCGAGATTTTTGTTGAAAACTTTTTGATTACCCTCCGTATATTCCCGACCTCGTGACTATTTCCTCTTCTTGCATTTGAAACAGTAGCTGGGTGGGAAGCGATTTCAAAAAGACGATGAACTCAAGACTGTTGTTACCAACTGTTTTAATTCGTAGGCGGCAGACTTCTATGCCGAGGGGTTAATGAAGCTGGTGCAGCGTTACAGAAAGTGTATAGACGTGATCGGCGATTATGTGGAAAAGTAAAGTAGATATGTAATAAAATATTCATGTCAATAAAAACTTTTTCCCATGACCTTATTCTTATTTTTATGACCAAGCGGGCCTTAGCTCTAGAATATGCTTTATATGTTACGGGGCCGAGCAGTCATATTTTACGAGTATAATATCTGAAAACTAAGACATAGGGTTCAGTCTCTTGTAATTTTGCCAGTAGTGTCACGGATATATTAATTCAAAACGCGTCTTTCTCGTCGACTTGCGTTTTCGTGCATATACTCATTGCAGAACACTAATGTGATTCTGTCACTTAAAAACGCTTGGCTAACGAACCCTTACTTTGACACAATCATCCTGCATTTTCAAATCATTTGCGTTATTCGTAGGTTAGATGGATTATCCAGTTTTTTCAACATTAATATTATTATTGTTTATGATTTCGTCACATACTGGATAAATGCCCGATACCACGAAAATAATATAGTAATGTCTAAATCTGTACTATATCAAGAATAATCTTCATACACTTCTTCCTTGATGCGTACATTAAGAATATATTTTAAAATAGGTACCGACGAAAAATCTTCAGTATAAATGTACAGAGTGAGATTTACATGTAATTGATGACGAAAATAAAGACTGAAAAATTGGATGATTGGAATAACTATTTCATTTTAATGTTTTCCCCTCTCTGGAACGCAATGCATCCCCAATCGTATAATTTACAGCTTATTGGGTGCCTTTTTATTGGGGGTCACGGAGAAATGATGAGATAATAAAATATCGGAGTTTGAAGAGAGCAAACCAGCACGCTCGTAAATCGTATAATATGAATTATTACACGGTATAAAATGATATAATTACGTTCATTTGTGAGTAAAATTAAATTCAATCGAGCTTATTTTTATGGATGTTAACATTAAGTGGTCGTTAAGAAGTGGGAGTCCGAAATTGAAGCGAAAAGTCCGAACGGGCAGACAAAGAAGAGAAAGAGAGGTTGATGCGTCTTTATGGCTATCACTGCGAGTGCGCAAAAAGCGGAAAGGCGGAGCCGGGCCCTCAGACTAATTATCTAGCCCAAGTCGAAAATTGCGATTGCATAAAAGCGCGGAGGTGGGGGGGGGGGCTCCGCGCAGCGCTCCTGTTGCTTCGCTCAAAGCGGCGGGGAGCGCTCCGTTGCCCCTGGCATCGCCCCCGCCCCCTCCCCCGTCCCCGCCCCGCCCCCGCACGCGCTCTGCCTCTTTAACCTCCTGCCAGCTCTCGCCAAAGGCAATTTGGAGAGCCCATGCGTTTCAGAATAAGATACACTACGAATAATAACAACTGCGATGTGGATATATGTGGAAGTGACTATTGCGTTGCAATAATTCTTTAAAACAGAAGTCGAGAAGAATTATTCAATTCAGTACGATAGTTCTTGTGTTCTCATTGTGTCGTACTACGTAATTTATTTCATTGTCATTTGTTTACATCTCCTGCCGTCAGGGAACTAGGTACCGACCGACCATAATGAATTATCAGTTTAACGGGAAAAATAAGTTAAAAATCTGAGAACATAGAAACCGATTCGGAACGTGGATTTAAAAAAAAAGTGTTCGTATCATCATTCATATTAATTTTGGTCGCTTTCAGCATCCAAACAGCCACCATCGTCATTGCGGCTCTTTGTATCATGATCGAACGGCTTTCATTCAAGTAGCCACAACTTATGGTCACCGCCCTTGCTGCTTGACTGTGGGAATTGCTGTTGTAGAACACGATAGTCATCGTCATATATGAATTCCTGTTTGTATCATCTTCTTCCTTCCCCCAGTGTCACCCCTCATCTCTTGCATGTAAGCTTTTTTCGCACGTCGGAGCTTACTTATTCTCCAGTTACTTCACTCTTAACAGATGAGAAGAAGGGGCATGGTATTGCTCCTTTTGTGCAAATCAAATATTGCTTTTGATGGTGTTTCTCTTCACGTTCACCATCGTTCTGCCGCTTCTCCGCTAATCTTTTGTGATTTTTTTGTTCATAAAAACTAATATTATTGCCATTATTTTTGATTTCCTCGCATGATTATATTTTATGCTTCACCAACATTAAATCGTAGATGAATGTAACTTAAAACTTACCAAGCTCTCAAGAAAATTGTGAACACCCTCTTTCAGCGGAACCAGCAAATTTTTGAGAAAAAAATTAATGTTTTGACTGACTATTGTTGATGTGAAGTTTTGCTTTAATAGTAATGCTCACATTTCTTAAGAATATTGGTTTAGAATGATATTTTACAATAATAATAAATATAAATAATTTTACTTTATTTCACAATAATTACTTTATTACTTGAAACATGCAAATTGTAAAACACATAAGGTCTAAATACATATCTCACAACAAATCATGTAACATCTTTCGTTAAATAAACGAAAAAATGTAAATTGAAAATAATTCTTACGTTTTCATAAATAAAAGTGGAATAAGCCAATCCATAAATTCAGTATTCAACATTTCTCATGCCATCGCTTCTCTTCAACATATGCAATTCCCTCGTAAATGCCTAGCGAACAACAATAAGATTCATGACGTAATCGTTACACTTCCCATTGCCGTCTCAGCGGCCTTCCGTATCCAGCTGGCTCAGCCGCAGCCCTCCCCACCTCCTATGCGGTGGGCGTCGCCCCAGAGGGCGGTGGAGGCGCTGCGGGCCGGGGCGGCGCGAGTTAATTACCTCCCCAGTAAGGCGCTTACGGTAAATGGAGAATCGGAGCTAAATTGAAATCGGAGCCTTTTTCCTAATAGCTCCGACTCAGTGTGCAGATAGGCTGTCGATATTATCTGCGGTGGTTATTACGACGCTGTGTTTATATCTCTTGCGGAACAAGTGGCGGAGGGGAAATGTGATAGTTTTCGAACACCATCATCCTTACCTAAAATACATAATGCTGTTTTTCAGTTCTTATCTCTCTATTAAATAATACTGGAAATATAATTATTAGTGTAAATGCATTCTGCATTATTTATAATACGCGTTGAAATGTCAACGTTCTTTTTCTTAAGATTGGGGATGGAGAGCGTCAAAATAAGATGTAAATTCAGGTTGCACATTTGCATGAAAAGAATCACAAATGCCGTACAGCTGATAATGACAATTTTCGGACAGGATTAAGTGGTCATTTGAACTCTTCGCTGTCCCAGTGTGTGGAGTTTGAAGTATATGACGTCTAAATGAGCCGCTTATCTATATCTATACTAATGTAAAAAGGGACAAATGCCGTTGAGTTACAGCGCGATAATCTCTGAAAGTCCTGTACCAATATCTTTTGCGCATGCTTCCTTCGAAAGGTCAGGAGTCTGCAGAACTCATTTAAAACAATAAACCTTAAAACATTTACAAAATTATTTATTTTGTGGCCTTTTTTCTCCTGTCTTTCAATCATCCTTGAATCATAGATTCAAGAGTGAATCCATGTGCAATAGTTTAGCCGCGCACCCCGAGAGGATGACAGTTCTAATATTGAGATCATTTATGCACAGAATTGAGTTTTTATAGGAGAGGATTGCTTCTTTATTTTTACTGTCAATTGTCTAATCCGAAATGATTCAGTTTCCCTCCGCTTCATTTATAAAAATAACTTGGAAATTAATTTTAATTGCGTTTAGGCATGAATGGTTAAGTGTACCACAGATATTAAATTATTGGAAGTAATCATTTTCGGATGGATGTGCTTAACATTGTTGTAAAAAGGAATGAATGCACACGTGTAGGGAAGTGTTTGATTGTAGTGGAGAGTGAAAGCGTACCTGAGTCATTCCACGACAAATCGCACACTCATAAAACATCACTATATTCTAGCAACTTGAAAGTTTTATTATAAGTTCTAGGGTTAAAAATAGGTGACACGTGTGTTTTCCTTTTTATCTAATCTCATCCCTTTCAGAAATATTACGAATTACCTTTTCCCAAGAATCATGCGCGCGCCAATATTTAAGTTTTTTGCGCAAACATCGTTTCGTTTAGAAAAATAAAACTACACTTAAATTTAATTTAAAATATGTACTTTCATGTGATGTAAATATATTTTTATATAAATATTATTTAAATATTTACTATATATTTTAATGGTTAAAATGCAAATTTTTGCATTAAGTCGACACTTAAATTAATTGTAAAAAATACTCATATATTTATACATTAATTTTTATAAAGATCTGCCAAATTTCAAAGTGTGACACATATAAATAGCATTTAAAAAAAAATAGTTTGTTCACCGGCGCACGTAGGCAGCGCGCTGACCGCCAGGACTCTTTTCTCGAACTACGGGCATCATTCACATGACGCATCGAGACGTCCAAACATAAAGCAGCCGTGATTCTTATGCTATGTAATGAATCGCAGAAACACGCATACGGTCTTAAATGGAAGTCTTCTGACGAAATGCGATGATCGCTTGAATGTTGTTCAAGTTTGAACCGTATTGTGGAAATTTTTGGATAAAGATATATTACAATATTTGAAGGAAAAATGCAAGAAGTAAAAGCATTTAATCAATTTAGAAAATTAGTGACCAACTTATTGCTCTTTGCCACTACTGTTATCATCATTATCGGTGTTTTTCCACAAATTCCACGATTTCTATAATTTTCCACACCGGTTCTTTTTTGACTATAGCATCTGTCACTGATGACAAATTCAGATACAGATCTTTCTTAGCAGGCGACTAAATTTTTGGACAACTTCCTCTTTTAGACGTCTGTATTTTTTATGTTTTTGCGATTAAAAAGAGTTTCTCCTTTAACCTTTTTTACTCTTACTGCATCCTCTTTCCTCTCTTACTTTTATTTACGTCTCTTCTACTCTGTGTTTTCTACATCTGACATAGAATCCACTTCTTTGCTGTTACTTTCTCCCATGCGTGCTCAGATTTACAGCACAAAGGATGAATATGCCACTAGTACAGGTTATCACAAAACTTTCAGGACTAAAATACTGGTTATGCAGAATAACCACATTTACAAAACAAACATTATCATCTTATGGTTGAGAAATAATCACGAAGAAAATGTACATTAAAGGACTATTTTTTTTACCAAAAAAGACTTAGACCTTTTATCAAAATCACTCAAACTTTCGGAGTTAATAACTACGGACAGGAGCTGATTTTGTTCACAACAACACAGTCAGCAAATGCGGCTACAAAGCTCTAGCGACAGTTCTAGTATCTCAGAATCTCACTTTTTGGACTAAGCTTGTTTCTTAAAAACCCTTCATTTGAAGAAGAATGAAATTATACATAATGGATAGAGGAAAAGGTATAGAAATCACTGGTATGTAGATAGTTCTGAAATCAAATAGTACGTCCAAAAGTACAGCCTAGAGTCCAAATCCTCTCAAATTCGTTTCGGTAAACAAACGAAACAAAACTTATTTTAACGATCTGCTCATTCGGTAACACAACTAAATTCATGCAGCCTTTTTTCGTTTCTCGGAACAAACAAAAATGCATGACAAAATAATTTTGTTACACCGGCGCAGAAACGATACGTTTGTGTTGCCATCCTTGATAAAAATACTTTGGAGGCAATGTAAAGGGGTGCTTTCATCCCAGTTATTATGAATTGTGCTTCGGCATGAGTCTCGAAATCCTAAAAAACATTGATTAAAAGAGAAAATAAAACTCAGAGAGTAGCTCTTCTGGCCATGACAGGGACTTATAGAAGAGTTGCAACAACAAGTTATCACGGGAAAAGTACCCTTAGTTTGGAAGGACCAAATTATTGCTGCAAGGTATATCTTAAAGAAAGGAAGAGGAACACTCTAGCTTGATGGTGTTGATGGTATGTAAATAGTGTGGTGACCGTCCGGCAGAACAGGTGGGAGGATGCCAACAGGGGCAGAGATGCCTTCATATATCTTCCTAATGTCAAATTTAGGCGAGAGATCAAACACTTTCAATCGTCAACGGCAATAGCACAGGCCATCAGCGGATATGAGCCCTTCTGAGCCAAATTATGTAAGTTCAGGTAGTCGGATTCTCCCTCCTGTGAATGTGAGGAGGATAATATGGCATTACACCTGTTGTGTTATTGTCCACAGTCCCAGATACCGCTATAAGCTAGAACTAAAGCATGCCATTCAGATCTGCCGTTAATCCTACTCGGACTGCTCTCAGTAAATAGAACCTACATAAACCGCGAATAATTTCTAAAGAGAATTATTGAAAAATAAAAAAAGATTTGTCTAATCTGGTTCAAATCTGAGTTTAAAAGCGAGTTCCAAAGGACGCCCCCTCTCCATTTTCTTAATTTTTTATTATGTATTCCATTTTAGTGTTATTTAGATCTTTTTAAGAATTATATTTCTGGTTCCTTCAATCAATTATGTCGAGTATTAAATAATTTTATCTACCTCAATTTTCCATGAAGGCGCGATACGGGATAATAGCCAAGCCCAGTTTGTGTTCTAAAGAAGATAGAGCAAAATATGAGTGGGTAGAAACACGTAATATTATATCGAGTTGAATGAAATTGTTTATTACAATTTAGCGATGGAAGGCGAAAGGGAAAGCGCAAAGTACGAGAATCTGCATCTGTTCATGCAGCAAAAGCGACAGATAGAGTATCTCTGTAATTGTAAGAAAAATAAACAATATGTATCTAATTAACTATTTCACCTATAAAGCTACAACTTCACAAAAACTTATTTGAGACATGTGGAACTTGGCATACCCACTTTCCTCAATAACTGTGATGGTTGTGCGGGGCCACTCTTCCAAACATTGGCATGGAATGACACTTTTTATATATCTCCCGAACAGGTGTTTACTTGACTGGTCCAAAATAAGCACTTAAACACAAAAATTGTACGGGTCGTCAAAAAACAGCATTAGGATACTCCATTACCTTTCATATATACAAATACAAAAGATCGGACCAGGGATTACAGAGATAATAGTGCCACATTACGTTATCAATCGCCATCATTAACGGCGTCTCAAGATAATCCAGACCATCCCATTGGGTGACACCCTACCCTTCTATACTAAGATGTCATAATCAAGGACCAAAACAGAAACCACAAAACGAATCGTTTTGTAGGAAATGTTTTGTCACCTTGCCAGTATCAGAGAACTGGAGATTCTATTGAATGGGGGGTGTTACAGACAAGGCCAAATCTGTGTGAATGCTTAGCTGTTTGTTTTCTGCATTTATTTTAAGTTGGTTGGGTAATGAATATTCAACCTCTGCATATTTGTTTGTGCTTGTGTATTCACTTATGTTGATTCAATTATTAAACAAATTCAAAATCGTTTTCTCGGAAGAAGATCCTCAAATAGGTTTAACATAATGTCCACTCACAGACGTCTGAGCTTTCAAATCAATTCAGTTTTAACATGACAAGAAATCTGCCCCTTTTTATGACATTAGAAAGACAGAGCACGAAACACAAAAACATGTGTTTAACCTGATATCACTTAAACCGGAACGCAATTCGTAATCACCAATATCGATTTTTCAATGGCGATTCAAAGAAATAATTTTCAAAGGAAAATCAAATGAAATTTCGATATTTCCCTCCTTATTGAAAAGATTGTTGGAAGCTACTGGAATAATGATTTACTTTATAAAAAATCTTAGTATTGCGACCGGCTGCATTCTCTATCTATCTATCTATCTATCTAACTATTCTCTAACATCCGTCCCTTTCATATCTTTTATCTATTAAATTAATTTATGAATAATCACTTTATCATTGGATGCGGCCGTTTGCAAAAAAAATTATATGTCGTAGGTCCGGCGCAAGTTTCCAATACTGGATAAAGACCTGCTTCCCTTTTTGTAACACTATCCGGTATCTGCTATACTACAAATAACAAATCCAAATTCAATTCAAAAAAACAAAATCACAAACACACCGTGTTTGTTACTCTTTATTCGGCTAACATGGACATCAACACTGTTCCACCATAAGGTAAACAAAATTTCAAAACAACAGAAAATTTTAAAAAATCATCATTCACACAATGTTTACAAATCATTCACACCGCGAGACATGCGCATTCTCCCTGTATGGCATTTTTCTTTGTGAATAAAAATTTAAATTAAAAAATAAACAATGACATGCTTGGAATTAAACAAAATATGTTAATTCTCGTGTTTATCAAAGTACATAAATTGCCACTTCCCTTTTCGTAGCGATGTCATAACTGCGCCCAACTTCCTTGACGTCCACGACGGCTACACCAAGTTCCAGTTACCATTTACCATATCAACATAACTCACAAATGAATCGACTGTCACTATCAAAGGAAAAACTCGTAATGTTCTTTTCTTCACGTCAAAAAAATTATTTCTCGCGTAGCAAGACATGAGGTCCTCTCACCTCTGAGACTAGAATTCATCTATCTTAAAGTATCGTTGCAATTCATTAGCAAAACTTTTCCTCAATAAAACACGCTCTCTCAGTCTTTTGCCCTTCTTTATTGACATCAAATTATTCTGATATACGTCTCCTTGGCGTCCCCTCGCTTAACGGTATCTACCAAATATTTCCTAAATTCCCGTTTTCGATGTTTATTAGTCCGAACACCCCGATTTCCCGTATTTCAGTTCGAATTTCGCAACTTTTCTGTGTTTACTCACACCAGCCATTCTCCGCCACTTGTCTTTTGACAACAGTCACTCTGTTAAATAGAAAACCACACACTTGCCGCCTTATAAACTATATGTGCTGACATAGAAAGTTATTCTTAAATTTCCCTTAAGCTAATTATTGTTTTTAACTAATGTTTATTCACTGCGGCGTTTCGAACACAATAAATGTTCACACACCATTATGCCGTCATTTGTTGAATCTATAGTCGGCTTCCTCTGTGACGGTTCTTTTATTGTAAAAAATACAAATCATTACAGTATTTATAGGAATGTCATCGTAAATTAAATTTATATTAAGACCCAGGAGATATGTTTTCGAAAATCGGAAAGTGGAGATCAAACTAAAAAGCCAGAGATTCACGTCTGAAACGGGAGAAATTGCAAACCACTCGTGCGCCAAATGAACCTGTTCTGTGTAAAATATAATAAAATTGTTCTAATTCAGGACAATAATCTAGAAAAGCGCTTATCAACTTGTAGACTTATGTTCAATATATTTGTTAATGAGCATTTAAATTAATATTTCCTGGTGAAAATAAACAGTTTCCAAGAATAATTCTCTATAATACATTTCCATAGAAAATGTTGCCCGACATTCACATTTGTACAGAGTATGCCTGTTTCACATTCAGTTCGATTACTATGTTACAGTTGAAATTATTTAACTTGCAAGGCAAGGTGCGTCAGTTCCGGTTTTAAGAAGAGTACATTTTATGTGGATTTAATCTGATGGATAATTTACGCGATAGAGCGGATCAGTTATTTAAAAATATAGTTACAAATCAAAAGACTTACTCGTACTTCATTTTAGTTTTGTAGGCTATAAGCGCATTAAAACGTCATTTCAGAATCATTGAATCATGAGCTCACGTAACAGACAGACATTTATTTCACATTAAATATTACCACAAAATAGGCATTCCAATTTTGGACGAAAAAACGTAATTGTAGAATGAGAGAGAATATGAACCGCGCGCGCAGTGACGTATTACACCAACAGATCGGTCGACCATCACTACATAATTCTGAGAATTGAGCCGTTTAACCCGATCTGCGGTTTACCATCGCAAAAATATCGCCCGACAATGGGGACTGTGGGCGGGGGTCATGTGTCGGAGGGGGGGGGCGTAGAGGGTGGGCTGGAGGGGACGGCGGGGTTGATGGGGACACTGAAGGTAGAGAGAGACAGAGACCGACAGAGAGAGACAGAATAATTCCCATATCGTAGCAATGGAAGAACGAGAACGGAGAACGTGAGACTGGCAGAAAGCTAATACATGCCATAGCTGCAGAGTAGGAACATGTGAATGTCGAGGTGAGAAAACAGACAAAATGAAGAAAGTAGCAAAGGAATGTGGCGGCATAAGATAGGGCGTGCTAAGGCGTGGTGGACACTCCGTGAAAGCGATGCGGGGATATTTCTGTTGGAGTGGCTTGTACAGTGGAAGAAATTCGCTGGGGAGGACCGTGCCGGAGATGTGACAGGGAGGTCACGTCGGAAATGGCGGGGCAGGGGCGAAAAGATGGGTACTGCGATTCATTATGCGTTTCACTGCGTTATTAAATAATGTGACGAGGCTGTGTGGCGTGGAAGACAGGAGACGTGACAGGGAGGGTCGTAGGAGGGAAGAGACGAGCACGGCGAGGGCGAACGTGTGTATGGGGAGCGAGGCTGGGAGGAACATGGAAAGAGGAGTACAGGGCGGGGAGAAGTGGGAGGGGAAGGAAAGTAGCGCGGAAGAGCGAGATGACGAGGAAGCGTGACGGAGATCGAGTGTGAAGGGAGGGGAGAAGGCGGAAGTCGCAAGGCGGGGAGAAACGTGCGGAGATGAACGATGCAGGGAAGGGGGTGGAAGGAGAAGTGCTGAACGTGAAGATGAGGGGCAGAGAGGAAATTGACGGAGACAAGCGTGTAGAGAGGAGCAAGCCGAGGAAGAGGCGTGCAGAGGAACGCGGCAGGCAACGCGGGATGTAGCGGGGCGGTCAGGTGACGGGGGCGTGGCAGGGGTAGGGGACGGGGCGCGGGGGCAGTGTAGGGCAGGGCGGGGGCGGGGTCAGACGGCGGAGCAGAGAAGGTGGAAGTGGCAAGGTGGGGCGAAACGTGCGGAGACGAACAACGCAGGAAAGGGCGCGGAAGGAGGAATGCTGAACGTGAAGTTGAGGGGCAGAGAGGAAACTGACTGAGACAGGCGTGTAGGGCGGAGCAAACCGGGCAAAAGAGGCGTGCAGAGGAACGTGGAGATGAGTGGCAATGCGGAATGTGGCGGGGCGAGGCGAGGCGGTCAGGTGACGGGGGGCGTGGCGGGGGTAGGGGACGGGAGCGCGGGCGGTGTGAGGCGTGGCGGGGCAGGGGCGGGGTCAGGCGGCGGAGCGTGTGCGCGCATCGGCTGCGGCGCGTGGGAGCGGTGGCCCGACGCCACATTTGTCCGCATCACGCCTCGACGCCCCCGCGCGCGTTGCCTCATGTTTCCGCACCGCGAACGCGCGTCGCGCTGGCGCCGGCGACGCGCCGCGCTCCCGGAGGCGCCTACCCTTAAAAACGGATGGCAAATAAACTCGTGTGGTTCACGCAACGTTATTAAATAATGCGGAAAAAGAAATGAAGTGCAATAACAAAGCAAACGTGTGAAATCACTGAAAGAAATGATCTAAAATGTTAATAACTTTTGGATTCGTTATGAAGATGCGTACTTCATGTACGGAATTACGTTCATGAATTCTATTCTCTGATAATTTTCAGATTAAAGAAACTTATTTCTGTTTATTATTCCTGGTAATTTCTATGAAGAAAACAAATTAAGGATTAAAAAATGTTGATATTTTGGGCTTTACGTTTGCAATATTTGTTTCGTTCTTTTTCCCATTTTTTACGTTAACGAGTAGTTTATTGTTTTCTAACTACATTATACCAATCATATCATGATTTTCAAATTAAGAAACACGAAATAGTTATATTTCAGCTTCTAGAATCACGTGAAGGTGCTGCAAAAAATAGTTTTTTGCCCTGCCCGCTGAATTAACTTCAAATACCACTGAATGTTCATGTCCTTACAAGAATTTCTTTGAGATAAATAAACATCAAGTAACAAGATGTTCTTTTCCACCAAACAAGGTCTTTTTCTCACTAGTCAAAGAGCTACTAAAACATTTGGAGTTCCTCAAACGCACCATCGTAAGCAAAGGTTTTCTTAATTTTTGCATAATTTATGCGACTTTGGTATTGAGTAATAAGTTCATTAAAGATTGAAAACAATATTCTAAAAATATTATTTACGACATAATTTGGCCGGTTGTTAATAATTGGCGGTTGAATTATTCGAATGACACAAAGGGAATTGACAATTTACATTTTTATTTCGTGCATGCTGCACATCAACACTTCGAAACCAATGAAGGTAAGAGAACCGTGGTGGGCGTGCAGGGCGTGCGGGTGGGCGTGTCGCTCCTGACCCTGAGCGCGCAGCAGGAGCGCTCGTCGGGGAGTGGCGCTCGGGAGTGCTGATGAGCGGCGTAAATCGCGCGTCTAACGCGACGCGCTCATCGCTTGGCCGCGGGCCCGCCCGCGCGGCCCAGACGAAAGCCTCGCCGACGGCGGCGGCGGCGCGTCACGGCCGGCAGAGAGCGGCACAAGCCGGTCAACACGCGGCATCGCGCCGTGGGCGGCCGCCCAGAATACCCGCGCTCCTCGCCGCTGCGAGGCGGGCCGCCGTCACCTCCACCGCCACTGCCAATCTTTCCGCCATCGCCACCGCCAAACCGGGAGAGATCTGATCAACCTGATGTCACTGCAGTCCCTGTGACTGGGAGGTCCTAGGTTCGAGTCCCAGTGGCGGCAGGATTTTCGACACTAGCTTGTCAGCTAGGTCGAATTCAGTCGCCGTCTGGAGGAGAATTCTAGCGGCCGGCTGCTCTGATCGGTAGTTTTCCGTGGTTTCTCCGATCAACACCAGGCGAATGCCGGAGCAGTACCCTAACAAACGGGCCACGGACCGCGCGCGATCTTTCCTTCCTCTTCCTTGTCCTATCCTCTCCCTCTTACACACATACTTACACTAACATGCACTACACTACCACACATGCCGGGAGACCGATCGGGAGGTTACAACTTGTCCCGCTGGTGGGAGATACTTGGTTGGGGGAAAACCCCGCTAGTCGACGGTAGGTCGGCGCCAGATCTCGCCATCCAGCGGGGAAAAGTTCATCGCCACCTCCCGAGAAAAACACGCACTACACTTACGGGACTAATGACCTGAGCAGTTGACGCGCCCGGAAACACGAATCAATCACTCAATCAAAGCCACCGCCAACCTTCGTATCCCAGGGCTGTGTTCGCTGCCATCACGTTTGCCGTTGAAATCTTCACGATAGCGTCATCAGTACCATCGTTTTCATCACCTTCGTAATGATAATTGTGCCAAAGTGTTTCTGGATGCATTTTGTCTCCTTATTGTTTTCAATTTCGCGAAAATGTATTGGCGTTATTACGTTGATTTTGAACCTTTCAAACGCTCAAATAGATCATCAGGAGTCTGATTCTTTATTACATTTTTTAACTTTAATTATGAGAGGGTATGCATATGGGGGGTGGCTTTGGTGCTAGGTTAGCGTATCGAGCTGCTATACGCAAGTTTATGGGTTCAAATCCGATCGACGGCGTGGATTTTTAAAGGCGAAAAACTCTTTTGTACACCTTACTTTGGAGGAGAAGTACAGCCGGCTGTCCCATGTTGTAGATTTACTGAATGTAAAAGATCGTCAAGCCTAGAAGAAGCCTCGGGCAAAATTTAAATCGAATTTTCCTTCCCCACAATGATACCGTCTTTCTCCGCTAGATGGTGAAAGAACGTACCAAAATTTGCTTGGTCACACGAAAGAGCGGGCTTAACGGCCTGAGTCTCATTGTATTGAATGGAATTTCAATATAAAATGAAAACAAATGAAAATGAAAAGGTATGAGGAAATTAATAAAGGCATGAGCATGTCAAAATATGAATGAAGTTGTCTGTTGGAGCTTCAACATGATTTTACATATAATGTCCTTAAGTACTCATAGGGAAAACATCGCTACATGTAAGGTGAAGTTTCCTATGACTGGTCAAAGAGAACGCTAAAATAAGATTTTAAAAAGTAACTGTCACAAAAAAATGAGTCTGATAGAAAAATTCTGACTACGTATCTGAATTGAGTACGAAAAAATGCACAAGATATACCAATCAGATTTCTTGTGAAGAAAACCTTGTCGACCAGTGTTATTAGAAGAAATAATCCAAATAAACTGGACATGAAGGAACCTCCCAAGCATGTGGTGGATGTGTGTTTTATGAAAAGAGGTTATCTGATACACAAGTTAAACGATTTTAACGTGAACGATTCTACCCATGGTAACGTAATTGTTACGAATTACGTAAACCCATTGCGTTAATTGATACCCACGAAACGATTTACGCAGTCCTCTTCCACAAAGTATTTTAGACAAATGCCTTGCGGGAGGGCAAAGACGAGAGAGATGAAGACTCCTCTTGAAGTCAATGTATTTTCCTGCTAGCGATTTGTTCTGATACAGACGTTAATGCTGAAGCACTCCTTTCAATGCAATTGAGCATGCATATTTCAATGTATATTACAATAAGAGGACATGGATCGTTGTAAATTCGTTAGACGGACAGCGTTAAATTCGTGAAGTGAGAAATTGTACTGAGTAAATCAGTTGCGTCAAACGAGTTAGTATGCCACAACGATGGTCACCTATTTTCTAATTAATTTTTAATATTGCTCTTAATATTTTTGCACTTTTGAATCAATATTTAAGAAAAGTATATAGTAGTGACAAACAAATGCTAGTAAAAATTCTTTCTAATTTTCTCTGATACAAAATCAAATCCGCTGTTTTGAAAGAAAATTAAATGTTTTGGATTTGATGTTATACTTATTTAAAAATAATTGCGAAGAAGAAAAAAAAGATACTGATGAAAAATAAAACTGTACAAAAGATGCAGATATCTTAAGACTTTTCTTTCACGATTATTTCTTAAGACCGCATAAAGTATGTTGCGCATACGTCAAAACGTACTAACTTGGACGACTGAGACACTTCAATGGTTTATATTACCTAACTGTCGTAAACTGTATATTAATGGGCAGATGCAATCAGTTTCTCAATTAACAGTTCTTTAATTCCGCAGAACATCCATGCGATTTATGTAGGGCAGAGATAAAATGTAGTAAGTGATAAATACGGTTAATAAAACTGTCTGAATATCGTGTAACTGTATCAGCAAAGCAATTTGCTTTCGCTCTGGACAGATAACCAATATTTGCATTTTCTGTCATTGGTTCAGAAATTCAAAAATTTTCGCTACAAGAGACCTAAATATTTTCACACGCATATGTTTTTATTGTATAAATCAATTGCAGGTCCTCACATTCTGAGGATCGAAATGATACTGGGAGACAAATGTACTAACAGTGCCAATAAAAAACATTAACTGACAAAGAGGACCGTCGTCAGAGAAGATGAATATTACGTAAGTATGTAATAGGTTTCTCAACTTCTGACCACAGAAAAAAAGGCGAAACTTGCTACGGAAAATCACAATCTGCTGGAAGCTAAACAAAAAAGTGTAAGAAAACACGTATATGCTTCTCTTGTTTACAATATCAGAACTGAAGCTTTAAAAGGATCTTTTATCCTAAAAGTACTAAATGGTAAGCCCATTTTGGAAACTTGTATTACTAAACAAATCTTCAGAAAAATTCTGAGTGGCGTTTCTTTATTAGCATAATAAAAAATTTAGTACAATTCCGCGTTCCCTACAAAAATATCGTCCTATGCGAAGATCCTCCTAAGCCTCGTGGTTTTGTATCTCATTATAGACGATTTGCTTTCTGCGTGCGTACAGCAAACAAGAAAGCTTCTTTCTGAAAGTTCTAACGACGACGCGGCTCCATGCTGCTTGTTTACTCTCCGCCCCACTTCTCCCCATTCTTCTCCGCGCTGCGCCTTCCCCTCGTCCCTTCCATTTTCGACTGCCAGTGCCACATCTTCCTCCCAGACTCGTCCCGCCCCTCGCATTTTCCTGTAGCAGTGTTTTCACCAGAGAGCATTGCACCATATTCTTACTTGCTCTTTACTTAATATTTCCTTTTCCTCTTTTATTCGTCTCATTCCTTTCCTACCTCTCACCACTCACTTATCACCGTCCTATATAATTATTATGCCGCGCCTCATCTATCTCAATCTAGGTTTCATCCAATCTCTACCTCACCTTTAGAATGGTAATATTTTAGCATGAAACTCCGCATGCGTTTTAGAAAGGGTTTAGTAATGAGATCCACTGTCTGATCTCTCTGAATCGGTTTTGTCTCTAAAAAACTGTGTGACTTCGTTGATGTTCATCTTGCTTCAGTCCATACTAAACGGTTTTTGAAATTGAAAATAAGTTTCGTGGAAGGTGATAGGTCTGTTCCACTGACACCTCACTGTCAAGTCATAGGTCGTGTAATTCCATTACAGACTAAAATGTCTGTTTATTATTCTCCTCTTGTGCTTCCCACGTTATCCATATATTCTTTCTTTTACTATCTGCTCTGTATATTCGTGCACACACTTTTACGGCACCCACTTCTCCTCTTTTACTCCCTACGTGCTTTTTTGTTCGCTGTTATTCCATTCTGTTATTTCCTTTTGCCTAAGCCGTCAGCGTCTGACTTTGTAAGACACTTCAGACCTACTTCCTTGAGCACACATGAAGAAGCTCCAGCAATAGTGATGGCAGGGACAACAGAATAGGATGATTGCGATATGAACAAAAAGCATGATTGTAAACGTAAGAGGTATTTATTATTACGCGCAAGCATGTAAATTATGGAAATTCTAGATAAAGACCAATGGAATCAAAGATTAAGGATATCGTCACATTGTAAATATCTTATGGGAAGAAAGGAGAAAACATTTGACTAATGATGGTGTCAACATGCATGCATTGTGAGGTGAGTTCGCTTACTACATTGACGACGAGGAGGGAGATCGTAGTGGTGTATTGACAGCAGTAACGACAGTGGTTGTAATGATGGTCGTTGCAACGTTTGGAGGTGGTGATGGCGGGAAAATGTGCTTGTTTTCGGCGTCACTGAGTAGCAGGGACGTAGTTCGCAGATTTTGTAGCCGCGTGTCGGCGTGCAGGGGGCCGGGGTTAGGGCGCAGGGTGCAGTGAGCAGGGCGCAGGGCGGAGGACGCAGGGCGCAAGACGCAGTGTGAAGGGGCCAAGACCCAGGGCGCAGGACGCAATTGCCAGTGGGCAAGGGGCAGGGCGCAGGACGCAGGATGCAGGGTGCAATGGTCAGGGGCCCGTGGAGGCAGCTTAGCGAACTTGGCGACGCCTCTCGCCAGGCGGCGGTGTGGAAATTTCCCGTGCGGAATGCCACGAGCAGCGCACATACGCTGGCACTGGCGAGCGCACATCTCACTCTCTTTCCACGCCCAGCGCAAACGACTTTCAAATTTTGATCATACTTCTTACACTAACATTATTAGTTATAAAGTTAACATTAATAATAAAGTTATTATTTACTTTTAAGACTTGAAAATTTAACCGAATGAGTTCATCGTAATTTCCTTTTTCACTCTAAGTAATCTTTAATCGCAACCGAAAGCGATTTTTGACTAGAATCTCTGCGTGTGAAGTATTGTTCATTTCCTTAGTCGCAAAACGTTCTTGCGCTGAAGTTACGGAAATCTTCAATTGATCTAAACATTATTTTGACTGTGTTTTTGGATGGTTTTGTTGTGAAGTCACTTTTAGCAATGCTTTGAATGTCTTCCACTAGTTTATTCTAATTAGCTGCATAAATATTAATAGGTAGGATTTTCACTAGCACAGGTTCTGAGTAATTCGTACCTACACGATACCGGTACATTATACAAAATTTTATTTTGATCACTAAATTTTCTCTTCATGGTTTGGGGGTCATTGTCTGAAATTGCTTCACTTACTTGTTTGATTGTAGAACCGTTTTGGGAGCTGTTTGCTTTAGATTGGCTGTCTAAGATGACAGTGGTTGCTCCTTGTTGTGAAAGCACACGTGGTTGTGGCTGATGGCGTTGAAGTTGCTGCTGCATTTGCAGTTGAAGTTGATGATGATAATTATTTTGGTCTCTTAAGGTTTGCTGATGCTATCCGATTGGAAACATTGACGAATCCATTGGTAGATTATTAACAGTTTGCAACTCTTCGTTTATGCTCCGTCCGAGGTCAGAGCATAAATGATCACTGTTTGAAAAGATACTGCTGATTTCATAAGCTTAATAGAATACACTGTGATCAGTAATACTAAGTTAGAGATAACTAACCAGAACACTGATTTAGAAGCACTGTTAGCCCCCGAACGAAGCGTAATACTCGCAACAGAGCGGGAGCGCCCGAAGTGCACAGTGCGGCTTCTCGGAGCGAACTGGAGTCTCTGAGTCAATGCTTCTAGTATATGGTAATACTTCTTGTTACTTCTAGGATGATAGGAGGTAATACTTCTGGAATATGTAGCGGGTCGAAGATGATCATATTTTGCCCATGAACGTGTGAGAAATCTCATATGACGAAGTTACATGTGACATCTACCGCTTAATGAGAGGTCACTCAACTGGCACTGGTGTTTCACAAGTTCTGACGCGTGCAAAAAAAAGTCATGTTTGTGATAAACAGGAATGTTCGATGATTTGCCTACCTCTCAGGGGATTTCGGACCTTACCATTCCTGACCTTACCCATTCCTGGACGGTTCCCCGCTGGGCAGATATTTGGAGGTTATAAACCTTGCAATTTGACGTGTTGATTGGCACCGAAGCACACATTTCTGCACGGTGCAATATTGCCACCTCCCGGTATATAACGTGCATGAACACATATGGAATAAGATGATTGTTTAGGCTTCCGCGGCCGGAGTTTAAATTGTCTACGCTAACCGAGACGAGCCGCGTGTCTGCCGTGGTGGCTGACGTTTCGGCTAACACGGTGTGGCCTTCCTCAGAGCGTAGTGCTGTGAGGAAGTGGAGCAGTACGCTCTGAGAAAGGCCACAATTTGATGGCCGAAACGTCAGCCACCACGATGAAGATGGCTCGACCCGGATAGCCTAGACCAGTGGTGTCAAGGTCTTCTATTGGAGGCAGTGGCACGCGTCGTGGCACCGTAGCATACCACAAACGTCTCTGCGCAACTATCTTCGGGAAAGGGAACTATTAGTAACCCCACCGTTTTACAATAGGGATGGCGTTGTCTCTGGTGGCGGAGTAATGAACTGCGTGGAGGGGCGATTTCGTCGTGGCACTCGTGCCACGAGCTCCCGCTCGTGGCATCGACTTTGACAACACTGTCTTAGACAACACACATACGGAATAATTACCTAAGGAGCAGACGCGCCAGAAATCAATAGTCAGTCTCTCATAGGTCAGTATCAGGACAAGCAGAAAGTGATTGAAGAACGGCAAATCGAGCGCCTCTCCGAGAAGCCCCTCGTGGCGCGCGTAGGGTCCCTAGATACAGAGAGTAGCGCATTCCATTGTTCCACCGACTCCGCCATTTTATGTCCAGATGTCAGTAAATTTGGAACTGCGTAGTATTCCGTATGTGGAGAATCATGAATCCACTCCAAACCACTATTAATATTCTTGAAAATCTTCATAATGTCACCAATTGTTACAATTTCCCTTCAGTTCCTGATTGGTGCCTGACGGGGTTGTCGGGAGAGTGGATATTAAATGGCGGCGGTTGCGCTACTCTCTGTATCTACGGACTCTAGGCGCGCGCCGACGCGAGCGCTGCCCGTGAATGCGCGCGGGAGCTAACTTGGGCAGTGGGGCAGGGAAACAACGAAGCGCCGACGCGCCGGGGGTGGGGAGGGGGGGCGGTATCGAGGACGAGGCGAGCTGTAACAATGACACGCGCCTCGCGACTGGGCCCTGGGTGACGGTGACTCACTCAAAGAAGACACAAAGGAGTGACCGACCGTCTACGCCGGCTACCGACGCCGAGACGGCTTGATTGTCACGCACAGTAGCCGAAATACTCAAATTAATTGGGCAAAATAAATAAGGGCTCGCTAATCAGGAAACTTTTTTATTTACGAACTAAGGTTTCAATGACCAAAAATTTATATTTCCCAAAACAAAAATACTGCAGTAACCAGAACGTTATGCCAAATACCTTATCACAGAATCAAAACATTTCAGAGGAAATTTTAAATTGTCACTTGTGTTCAAGTAACTGTCTGGAAAAATCTCATCGCAATGTAAATGATGTAATGAAAAGAAAAGAAAACCGTTAAGTTAAAATAATGGTGTTCATCTCTTCGTAATAAATCGACGAAGTAACTCCATATATATTTTACTTCGAAGAACACTGAATTTCTAATTATTGAAATTCTCCATCGAGATACATTTATTGCGATTTTGCGATTTGTAAAGTCCTTCAAAATACCGCCTGTGCCTAATTTGGTCAAAGGCTGGCATTGTGTTCGTTACGTAGTGGCTTTCTTTGCTACACAGGTGTATGGAGGGCTTCACAACAGCCAACAAAACAGTACAGAAAAGTGGTGCATAACTTTTTGAACATTTTTCTGTCTGTGAATAATGCTCATGATTGTTTATTTTTAAATATCGCAAATTAACTTTAAGAAAGTAATTGCACATTTAACTCTCAACTGCAAATATACTGAAAATTGACCTTTTCGTATTGTGCGGTTTTTTTTTTTCAAGAAGATTTCAGGCTCCCACAGACCGGCGAGCCGCGGCGCGGAAGATCCGCAGCGGGTGCGGCGCGGAAAGTGCCACGCTAGACGCTGCCGCGACGAAACTCGTGGGGCCGTTCACACTGCAGCGTCAATTAGGAGTCTGCGTTTGGTGACAGTTTTCTTCATCCGATAAACAAAACGCGCTCGCTTCTATTTACGCACGAGATAGAAAATGCCAACACTCGCACGTTTTCAGAGCACATGGGATAGGGTGCTTTTACCTTCTTTATCTACGATTTTTCATCAAGTTGTTAATATATCTTTAGGAAACTAAGAAAAGGCGTCCAAAATTTTGATCTAGAAAGGAAAAAGGTCGGAGAATTTCATACTTTGATGCCACAAATGATGAGAAGCCCTTTTATATTTACTAGAAAGTCCAGTGATTGTTTTGACGTAATTTTGAGTCTGATGGCGGAAGTCATAACAAAATTTGACACTTAAACGCTGCCAATCCGCTGCCGCGATTATCGCCTGCCGCGCAGCTCTGAACGTGCTCGTAAGCCAACACGTGACGCGAAACGTTCGCTGCGGACATTCCGCGTAGGCTGCGAATATTTCCCGCCGGTATATGGGACCCTTTCTTTTACCCAAATTTAAGCCACACACTTGGAAACTATTTTTAATGTCAACCTCAAGATAAATAAGATGACTCACTGAAGTTAAATTTAGTTTTATTTCTATGGAAATGTTAGTCGTGCAAATATGTGGTTTGATGACAAGAACGGGTCATGAATTACTTCTATCAACTCTATTCTGTGAATAAGATTTCAATTGTATAGCCCAAAGAACTCATATCTTTCTCATATATTTACGTTACTTTCTAAACGGCATTCGGCCCTATAGACGAAATTAGTTGTGTTGAGTCTTAAAATGTTTGTAGGTGAACGCCTCATTTTAGTTTTCAAAACTTTTTCCTTCGTTTCATTTCCAAAGTGCAATAATATTCGTGAATGAGTGAAATTCCAGGCCGAAGTTGTCAATTAATATGAACGTCATCTGATTTGATTTACATAAACAAGGTATTGCATTACCAGATTTTAGAAACGCTCTTTTTATTGTTTCAACTTGCATCATTACAATCATAATAATATTAATTTTGTGTGGGAAGACATAATTGCATATATTTGATTATATTCCATTGATTATAATATCCGATATTACCGCGATATTTCACCTGTAGTATACATTCTTTCAGAGGTTTCTTCGCGAGTGCTCAAGATTAAGAACCACTGTATGTGTGGTGGGAGTGGAGGGACGGGCGGAAGGCCTGCGGGCACATCCAAGACGTCGTGACGGGGAGGCAAGGGGGTGCGTGACGTCGGTCGCCACCGCGTGCGTGATGCTGACTCACTTATACTCATATGTGGTGGAGGAAAGCAAAGAGGGACGCAGCACAAGGGTAATGTGGTGATGGCAAAGGCGATGTGGTGAGTTTGTGAGGCGGGTCGCATAAAGAGGGAAGAGAAAGAGCGAGGAATGAAATGGAAAGGACGAGGAAGGCTTGATTATGCTTACAGGTCGAAACAAGGATGCTTGAAATGAAGAGAATAGTGCAGTGGAGATAAAGCGGTGGGGCGAAACGGGGCAGGACGGGCGTGCATGACGTGTGGAAGAAGTGGGGGAGCGCAAAGCTTAGTGAGATCGTTCGACGCGCGGTAGTGTGGACGGAGTGGAGCGGGAAGAAGAGGGGCCGAAGACGAAACGAGAAAACGCGGGATGGTGCGACGGAGCGGGACCCGGTGGAGAGCATGGACATGGGCGAGCGAGACGGGGTGAGCCAGAGCAGGGAAGGGTGGAATCGGGCGTGGGAAAACAGGGCAGGGAAAAGCGGGGCAGGGAGACCGGGGCGGGACAATGCAGAACGGGTCCAAGTGAAGATGGGAGGGGCGGTGTGCAATGGCGCGGCGGAGACAACACCGGAAAACGTAGGGAGGGAGAAGCCGGGGAGGTGCGAAGCGAGACGGTGTGAGGCGCGGCAGAGCCGAGAAGGGAAGCGTGAGACGGGGCGGGGAGGGGGAGTGTAGAGCAGGAGTGCGCGGAGAGGAGGCGACAGAGGCGAGACGGGAAAACGCGGGACGGCGAGGGGGCGGGGACGTGCGCAGCGAGACGGTGCGGGGCGAGGCGAGGCCGGGCGAGTGGAGGGAGGATTGGCGAGGGGAGGGGGAGTGGAGAACAGGTGTGCGCGGAGAGGAGGCGGCGGAGGCGAGACAGGCAAGCGCGGGGCGGGGACGTGCGCAGCGAGACGGCGTGGGGCGCGGCGGGGCGGGGCGGAGCGCTGCGACGTAGCGCGGGAGTGGCGCGCGCGGAGAGGCTATTCCGAGCGCCAAGCGCTAATTCGGCCGGGGACGCCGCCGCGACGCCCCCGGCGCGCCGCCCCGCCCCCTCTTCCGCCCCGCGCGCCACGCCCCGCTCCGTGTCCCCTGCTCCCGCGGCCAACGGCTACTTGTTCTACTTCCTCTTTCAGGTGCGTTTGCGACTCCGCGGCGTGATCGCTTTCGCGGTGTAATTGAGGTTCGCCCTTGTTTTTGGAACATCATAACACGCGATTACGAACAGTGTTCTAAGAATATGGGATGAAATATCTGAAAAGAGTTAGTCCATGGTTAATCACCATAGTTAGATCACGGCTACTTCCTCTTTCAGGTGCATTTGCGACTCCGCGGCGTGGTCGCTCTCGCGGTGCAATTGAGGTTCGCCCTTGTTTTTGGAACATCATAACACGCGATTACGAACAGTGTTCTAAGAATATGGGATGAAATATCTGAAAAGAATTAGTCCATGGTTAAAAACCATGGTTAGTCCACGGCTACTTCCTCTTTCAGGTGCGTTTGCGACTCCGCGGCGTGCTCGCTCTCGCGGTGCAATTGAGGTTCGCTCTTGTTTTTTGAACATCATAACAGGCGATTACGAACAGTGTTCTAAGAATATGGGATGAAATATCTGAAAAGAGTTAGTCCATGGTTAACCACCATGGTTAGTCCACGGCTACTTCCTCTTTCAGGTACGTTTGCGACTCCGCGGCGTGGTCGCTCTCGCGGTGCAATTGAGCTTCGCTCTTGTTTTTGGATCATCATAACACGCGATTACGAACAGTGTTCTAAGAATATGGGATGAAATATCTGAAAAGAATTAGTCCATTGTTAAAATGAGTTATGAATGTTAGTGATTTTTATTGTGTTTAATTGGGGTATTTCATGTACTTACTTCTTGTCGGCGAGTGTTCATATTATTCACAGAATTAACACTCATTTTTTGTGTTATGTGCAAAAGCTTAACAAGGGACAATATTGCAAAGTAATGTAAGTTTGTTTGCTCTATTTATAAAATTCTCAATTACAAAGCTTAGTGTGAGTAAATAATATTTTCATTTGTTTTGTCAGTCTTTAATGATTTTCAGTGGTTTTTTCAGTGCCTCTGCATGGATAGTGTAAATTTTATTACTATGAAGTGAAAGACCCTATCACGCGCATTCCTTTTTTTAAACTTGATGCTTAAAATAACTTATCGTGACTAAACTCTTTGCCCGTTGACGTATAGTGTGTAGGTGGTAGAAGTCAACTTGTTTATTGATCTTACGATTTTCGACTGTATACATGCTCTGTCAGAAGAAATTCATGTCCTTGAGAACGGGACCGCGCCGTGTAGAGTGTCTCCGAGAAGAACGTTACACATCATGGAGAGAAGATATTTGTTGCAACCAATTCCATTTACTTATTTGTTACTCTATCACTATTCAGGAGTATTACGTCAACTTCAAGACGAAGAAATAAAATTTGAATGTCTATTTATTATTTCAAACGATTTCATTTTGACTATTTCACTCATGTCTGTCCATGTTGTAAGTAACCAATGTTAAGCAAGTGTATATTCAAATTAAAGCAATCCCAGATGTCTATCGCCATATGATAATCTCTTTGTTTAACTTTTGCACTCCGCTGTAATCACTTTCTTAACCTTTTTAATATGAAGATAGCAATTTTTTTGCGACCACAATAGCTTGTGAGCATCAATGTAATATTAAAAATGTGTCGTTTTGGTAATGTTTAAAATTCTAAAATAATCTATTGTTAAAGATTCAGTGCCGGAAACAGGGAAAGAAACAGATGTCTTCCATTTCAAATACTTCCACAGAATACATGGAAAACTCAACTTCCTACAACTTTAATGATAGTTTTCAGTGAATGGTCTTGAAGTATCTTTGTTATGATTGTTGTAATTTTTAAGTTTTATTACCATAAAATCGAAATATATTTGAAATCATTTTCTACATTAAACTCTTATTCATATTTTACTTGATTATAAGTTATTCAAGGAGGCAGTGATAACTCGGAGATGAACTTCACATATTCCAGTAGCAATTTTGAGTAATATTTATCTTTTTCGTCATTCCAGTGATTTTAATTATCCATTCGATTCATGTAATGTCTCATTTCGTGAAATAGTCACACTAAATATCACTCGAAGCGCTGTGATGTAACTTATGATAATTTCATACAATTATTTAAGTGAGAGAAATTCCCATTCAAATGTTTTCACAATTTTTTGTCTGTCGGTGTGTCATTCTGTTTGCCCGAGATAATCCCAGAAATGGGTAAACCGATTTTGAAAAGTAAAGTATTTGCTTTAGACCGCTTTTTTGGATAATTATTTTCTATTATATAAAGAATATTTGTTTTATTCAAATATTCAGTTTTATTCCGGCCTTGACGAAATTTCTTTAGATGCCTTTAGCAACAAGATAAAGATTACTGTCTGCATGAGATTTCGTAGAATACTCCCATCTGCCTGTCCCTTCGACAAAATTTGAGTGTGCTCTCTGAGTTTTTGCGAGTCTCTCAAACATGGTTAGGAAATTCACCAAAACGAACTATACGTTTCTTACGTCCTACAAAAAATTTACTACTGGAAGCGTTTTCAGTCATTCCGATTATGCAATTAGACTTTGAGTAATAAAAGGTCAAAACTGTTACAGGATGTTAACGAAGATTGTATAACAGTGCGTCTGTTTACAACTGCCCGTAGCAACTCTACCCCAAAGTCAAAATATTATAAAGGAAGCTTATAATGTATTTTTTCTACTCCCATTGTATAACGCTGTCTTTGGATGGCTGCAACCAGTTGCATAATGATGGTCATTTCGATACAGTTTTCATTATGATACAGGTTCTTGACCAATCACAGAGACGCTTACAAACCAAGTATTGTCACTTCATTAATCAGTGAGAATCCTTGCAGTAAATGTTTCGTTCGAGTGTGTATATTAAAATTGCATTTAATATTATATTAAGCTTCTTAGTTTTAATTTCTTTTATTAGAAATAATTTTTACGTGAAATATGATTAAAAATAAATTGGATCGTAATTTTACTTTGATCTTATTTGACTAGCGCAGTGGTAGTTATTGAAGAGAACTTTCAGTGAGGTTAAGATCTGAACGCAAGTCGTTTTGCATTATTTGCTGCTGCTATGTGGTTGTTCTTAAAAACCGGCCAATTCTTTAGTTTAAAATATTTAGTGAATGGTAGTTCTTTCTGATGGTGCTGACGTTTCCAGAAATGAGAGAAAATGCGAAAATACGGACGTCGGAATATTATTGCCGCAACTTTTGTAGTCACTCGCCGGCGCTCTGGTAAAACACAGCCACCTGCGGGTGTAGGGGAGTGAGGGACCGATAGGTGGCCTTGGCTGAATCTTGCATGTCGACTGCCACGAAACGATTCAGCGGAGAAGTTTAACTTATAAAAGTTGCCATAAGTCGTAGAAAAAGTACCGTATGAAACTCGATGTAATGGGTATTAATACACTCGTGTGAAGTTTACGATACTCGCTCGTACCTCGCTCGTATCGTAATTTCACACTCGTGTATTAATACCCATCATTACATCATCGTTTCATAATGTACTATTATCTAAAAACACTGAAATATAAAATGAGGTTTCCGATAAATGTGAATTCTATTTTTTCCACTTATCTTGACTTCGCCATCATTAATATATTTATAGTATAGCCATGTTCTTAAGTAACACAAATACATGTGTTGCTTATTTCTTAAAACAATGATTTCAAATTTACTTAAAAACTTTAAACATTGTTAGTAATAAATGTGATCTTATAAAATCAGTTATAAAGAAATAACTCATGGGGTTTCTAAATGATCCCGCGCATCCAGCTAATCCGCGCCAACCTCTTATATTACTCATACAAGCGCCACTCCACCAAGGTTAATAAACCTTTGTTAATGAATGTGTTTTGTTATTCTTGTTCAGTACGTTCAACAGTTGCGTGACTTATTTTCTCCCATCTCTCATAATACGGCAATTTTTTGCATGTCATTCTGGTGTCAAATGTGCAGAAAAGTCGAAATGGAACGTAATTTTCATCAATTATAGGGATAAAACCGTTCAATCATTTTCAAATATACAACAAATTAAGTAAATAATACCAGTAATTAATACCAAACTTTCCATCAATATTCTTTTTTATGTAATTGAGATTTAAAAAAAATTGAGAGCAGAAACCCAAAACAATGAGTTAAACAATGCAAACACCATAATAGAAATTTCACTACTCTTTGTTAACAATGATTGAGAATCTTAGTGTCTAAAATAACACTATAATACAAAACACATACCATTACCTTGATAGATAGATAGATAGATAGATAGATAGATAGGGTTTATTCTACAATTGGGCTGATGTTGCCCGGTGGCAGAATACAGAAAAACAAAAGTACATTAAAAGTACAAAACACAGTTAACTATAAAAACAATATATAAAAAATCAATACAAAAAACAAACGAACATGCAACTGCATTTACATGCCTATACATATACAACAAATGAAACTACATATATACTAACATTAAGTAAATAAACTTACTTACATATCACACCAACATTCATACATACAAACATACACGCTTACATACATATCATACAAAGACAAAGGAACACTCGCATACACACCATCCTACAAGTATTCACTCACAATCATATTCAGACAAATATGGATAATCACTTTTACCTACAACATAATAATATACAATACTTATAATAATTTTTACATTTCTAACACGTAAACACTCGTTAACATCAATCAATAAATACGAACTTTTGTCAGAATAGCCTATAAAAGACGCTTAAGATTAGCGAAATAAACTACGAAATGAAATCACTTCACTGCACTTCACTTCACGTCACTGCACCTCATAACACTTTACCTAAATACTAATAGCTCAATACTTTTTAGTTTACTACCATAATCGCACCTTTCACTTCACTTCACTTCACTGCACTTTTCACCCTATTGATTAATTTCCTATACTTTTTTTTCTAAAACCACGCGCTGAGCAAGGAAAGGGCCTCAAAAACTGTCGCAGGCAAATCGTTCCAATCTACGATTGTTCTGTTTACAAAGGAGAATTTGCCTACGTCCGTTCTTTGAATTCTAGTTCTAATTTTATATTTATGATCAAATCTATTAAAATAATCCGGTTATCTAGCCTTCCCCGTATTTCCTGCCATGCAGGGCCACCAGTGTAAGATTTATACATTACGCAAAGTCGAGCCCTTTTTCTCCGATGTTCTAACGATTCCCAACGTGCAGGTATGTTCTTCCGAAAAGTGTATTTTGCCGCTCTGTTTTGTATCCTCTCTAAGCTCTTCTTAAGTCCTATTCTGTACGGATCCCAACAACTAGCTCCATATTCCATTACTGGCCTAACAAATCTGATCTGAGTATCTACTTGTAATGTGTATGTAACAGAGAATTCAAAAGAGTACAGCAATATTTTTCATGGGATTCTACCTTCAACAAATTTGTTATTTATTTTAAAAAATGTAAATTTACGCGAAAAATGCTTCATTTCCACATTAGGGAGAAGGGGTGACAAAGAGTAATCATCTTATTTTCCAATCATTTTCAAATCACATCTACCTTATTTTATAATAAATATTAATATTTTCTTATAAATAAACATAAAATCTGCGTAATATAATTTTAGTATACTTTAAAGACGTTCAAACTTGTTTGTAAATTAAAATGAGGTCATCTAGACGTCAGAATAACTAATTTACTATTAGAAAATTAAAAAGTCAGTACACTGGCACTGACATTGTGAGTCGAACAATTTATTTAATTTTAGAACCCTTAAAATGGAATGATCCCGAATGGAACCATTGGCATCTACATTTGAGCCATTCCACGCAACATCAGTCAGATGGAAAGGGAATATCAATTTTGAAAAAATTCTGATTATGGTTTAGCCTTCGACAGCGTTGTTTACAGACAGACGAACAGGCTTTTGACCGTAATTCAATTTTTCTTTATCAATGACCCTTGAAACATTGATTCTGACTACACAACGTGTTGGAGGAAGTAATTTACTACATATAAAACTAATATTTATTCAATTTTTCATTACCGCGGCCGAGCAATAAATTTTTCTTACGAAAAATCGCGTTTTTTCTGGGAGCATTTCAACACATTCTCTTTACTGCGTAAGCAGTATGCGAGAAAGTAAAATAGATCTTTGATGTAATATTGTGTTAATAATGTGTTAAATATTAGTCTACATTCTCCTACTCAATACGATATAAGACCATTAGTCTGCAGAATTGCGAGGTTTCATAAGATATCCTGAGGTATCTGATGGGTGCAATTCGAATGCGCCCAGGCACGCAACGGCTCAGCCGCCCCCCAGCAGTCGCTGTGCGCGTGCGCGCGTACTCAAAAACTCCCGAAATCATTCGTCATTAGGAAGCGTTCGACAAAAGTATTGAGGGAAGCGGTAATACAGTGTGAACCCGTTTCATCAATTCGATTCACAAATGTTCAACGGAGTCCATGACCGGGCTATTTGGAAGCCAGAGCATTATTGCAAATTAACTTTCACGTTCCTCGGACTGGTCCTTCACGATACTGGCAGTTTGGTATGGTTCATGGTCGCGTTGGAAGTGATCGTTCCCATCAGGCTACAATGTCATGAACGGATACACTTGGTCTAATATCGTTCATTTACCGAATAGCTGTGAGAGAGTGTTGGGACAGAATAATGGGCCCGTCTGTTACCATTAAAACATCGCCCTGACATCTCATCAGACTGTTTACCCCCAAGTACTATAGTCCTCGATAATCGACATATGCGCTCTCAGTCGGTATTGTTACGAACCACAAAATTAAATTTATTGGACCAAGAGGCCTTTCTCCATTCTCACTGAGCCGTGTCGACGATGAATGGCGTTGACATATTCTATGTTATTAAGAGTCTTACCTTTTATTAAAAGTAATATTTATATTGTATTTTTGTATTATCATATTGTGGTGTTAGGTGTGTGTGTGTGTGTGTGTGTGTGTGTGTGTGTGTGTGTGTGAGAGAGAGAGAGAGAGAGAGTGTGTGCATGCGCGCGGGCATGAGTATATGTCATCTGCATGTGTTAGGATGAAAGAGTTGTTTTGTTTTCTTGCTTACAATATACATAGTAAGAGAAAGTTATGTAATACTAGCTGAAGTACCCGGCGTTGCCCCGGCATTATTACAGAATATTATTAGACAGGAAGACTAATTCCATCTTTTCATGCCCTGCGGCTGGGCCTACATATATATCTTTCATTGTATCTCTTTTCCGCTCTACTCCTTCCTGCCATGATCTGTCCGTCTCCGTCCCGATAGCAATGTGTTGCTAGTACACAATAAATTGACAATGTACTGAACCACTTAACAAAACAATATTAACTTCATCAGAAGTGCTAGAGACTACTGATATTGAAATTTGAATAATAAAATAGAAACCAAGGACTTCAAGAATATTTTATTTGCATCGACAAATATTTTTGTATAAATTAATATTTGCTTATTTTTGTACAAAAAATGGATGATTGCATTAATTGTGAGAAATTGATATACAAAACAACACATTTATTAGTCTCCACATGTAAAGAACCATTGTTGCATTACATATCACTGCACTACTTAGTCTCTAGCTCATATTAAAACAAAGTTCAACAGGGTCAAAATTAACTGCAAAGAAGACAACTGGCATATGATGAAAATGTAATTACAACAAATGTATAGAATCACTGTAGAATGTTTTATGTAAAACGACACATTTTGTAAATTAAACCAAAGCTTCAGGGTACACCACATTGGCAGTTTCATTATTTTTTGGAAGAAGCAAGAATTGGTTATCTTTTGACCCAACACGGGAGAGTGCTGACCGTGAGAGAAGACGCTTTCTCTAAGATCGACACCAACAAACTTGAAGGATTGTCCTTGTGCTTTATTTATTGTAATAGCGAAGCATGGTTTAACGGGAAACTGCAGCCTTTTAAATTGAAAAGGTAAATCAGACGGAATCATTGGAATTCTGGGTATTAGAGCATTTTCACCAGATGCTGGACCAGTAAGAATTCTGGTGTGTAAAATATTGTTGGCAAACTTAATTATTTGAAGTCGTGTTCCATTACAAAGTTTTGGGGCATTGAGGTTACGAAGTAATATAATAGGTGTACCAATTTTCAAATTTAATATATGTGGTGGAAGACCTGCTGGGTTGAGCGAGTTTAAAAATTCTGATGGATAATGAACACTCTCGTCATCATTCAGAACAGTGTCAAATGATCGATATTCTTTTGTTTCTGCTTGAAAGCGCTGTAGGATTTGATGATTAATTTCATCTACCACATTATTTTTTGGAGACAGTATAACTTTTTCACAAAACCATGAGTGTGTCTTATTTAGGATTGTTTGCACATCCTCATATATCTTCTGAATTAAATCATCTATAGTGTGAACCACGTGACCATACCGATAATCTACTAATATATTTTGACTATTGATATTGGTAACTGAACCGCTTCCAACTGCGAGAAGCAATGCTGCAAATTGCGCAGAATCTGAGTCATCAGTTAACAAAGTCCTCATGTTTGTACTGAGAGTCATAATTTTAACGTTCTGCCAAATTGGGGATGTCTTTAAGCTTGCTTTGATTGTATCAGCTCTAGTGCCTTTAGCAATTACAGGCAAGGTTTGCCGGAAGTCACCAGAAAATACAACAGTAACTCCTCCCATTAATTTGGAAGATGATCGTACATCCCGTAACATTCTGTCAACAGCTTCTATGTGACATCTGTTGCTCATGGTGCACTCATCCCAGATAATTAATACTGAATCACGAAAAACCTTTGCAATAGAACTATTCTTACTGACATTACATGTTGCTTGTTCTATAAAAGTTGTGTTCAAAGGCAATTTAAAGGTAGAATGTGCTGTTCTCCCACCATTTAATAATGTTGCTGCGATTCCAGAAGACGCGACTGCAATGACAGTTTTTCTCTCTGATCTACATTTATCAATAAGTAAATTGATTACAAACGTTTTACCGGTGCCTCCAGGGGCATCAATGAAGAACAGGTTACCGTTGTCATTTTGAACACTGTCAATAACTGCGCTGAAGATTGTTCTTTGATCAGGAACTAATTTGGGCAAATTTTCTTTTAGGTATCGATGCACATCACACATACTATATGTATCTCTTGTATAGTCAGAACTTTGTCTACTTGGCTCAAGAATACCAAAATCACGAAGTCGCTTATCACTGAAAGATGCAATAATGTCTTCTAGAATAATTAATCCTTCATTGAATACATCCACTGAGAATGGTAAATCTTGGTTGTCTTCATGCAAACGCCTTTGAAAAAGAATATCCTCACACATGACTTCCTTGAATTCACACCACAAACTGCTTGGATCAGATGGCTGACAGAATACCAATAGTATCGCAAATAGTTCACGAATATGTGATGGTGACTGTGTAAGTGCAGCATCACTCAGCGTGTGTTTCCAATGCTCATCATTTTCTATGAGGCCCAGTTTCTTACACGCTGTCTGGTAAGAAGGCTGTACAATACTGTTCACTGTTTTTAGCATAGCAAAAGAAGTTGGACCACGAATGTGATGTAGAAGCAGACGAAGGTAATAGCATTCTGTGAAGTTTGGATGCACAGTGTAAACTCTTCCAAGAGCAGCATCTTTCCTTACACCCAAATGCCCTGCAACCAGTTGTCCACGTTTCCTTCTCTGCCAATTTTTATTTCTCCAGACATAAAATGCAGGCACTTCACAATAAAGCAAAGTTTTTTCAAAATCATCATCTTGGCACAGTTTGAAAAAGCCAGTTAATGTTGTCTGAGGAGGATTTTCTAAAACTTGCAGAATATTATGCTGGTTGAAATACACCCTTTGACCATTTTCTAAGTGCACCGCCAGATGAATTACAGCTGGGTATCTTTCATGAATTGTCAGCTCAAATATTCGCCAGAAGGCTTCCGATGTGCTCAAGTAGCGACCATTTATGTACTTTTCAATTTCATTGCAATCATTTTGTACAGTAAAAGTTGCTCGATCATTACCTTTGTTAACATACTTAGTAATGAATTTGATTGCTTTCACGGAGTGACAGTATTCTACATTAATATGAGCTGAAAAGCATCTGCTTAGGACTGGTGAATGCGGAACAACCCATCGATTATCGACTTGTGTATCAGAATGTCTACCCAAAACTGCAATGTGACCACCATCTTCAGGCGAACGTCTCCTATAAAGTGGATATCCATCATTGTCTGACTGAGTATGAACAGTGAAAGAGCGTGGAAATCTCTTATTGCATTTACCATTGACCATACATCGCGATCGTGAATTATATTCTCCACATGGTCCATGAATCATGTGTTTGGAAACAATTTCGTAAAGAAGAGGATCTTCTTCTTTATTGGGTATCTCAGCACTAATAATTAAGTCAATTTCATCTGGTTGTATTTTTCTTTGAAGCCAAATCAGAATATGAGCATGGGGCAATCCTCTTTTTTGCCATTCAATTGTTCACATATTGCATACAGTTGCGCCAAAAATGTGGTTTTTGGTGATCAAATTCATCAAGTTTTGGTATTTCAGATGAAATACACGTGAAATAATATCATGTCTGTCATGAGGATTCTGTCCCACATACAATTCATGTCTGATTTCTGGCCATTCGGGGTTGCATGTCATTGTAATAAAAAGATCAGGGCGACCATGGTGTCTCACGTATGTCATAGCATCCTGGGTTTTCTCATGGAGATACCTTGGTGAACCAGTAACAGTAGATAATAAAATGACCTGCTGTCCAATATTTAGTGGATTTATGTTAGCATCATTGTTAATTGCATCTCGAAGATGAATGTAGTTCTCTGCTCTTAATGTTTTTTGATTTTGTTTGATATATCCAAGTCTTTCTGTAATCATTTTAGCAGCCATGTCAACAACAAACTGATTCAATAATTGGTGGAACATTAGCAGAAAATTCACTGTACCTTCCCTCACCATAAATCTATAAGAATAGTATTGCATGCAAGATATTTTCTTTGAAAGGTTTTGGTTTGCTCTTCCTGCAATTACGTGTGGAATATTAATAGAATACCCATCTTCTCCATTAACAAATATGAGAGGATACTGAAGAGGGTCGTAAGCACGATGTAACTCTGAAACACGCTGTAACTTTCCATTTCTACTGTGCAATACAATATCTCGGTGCCCTTTTTATTCATCCACCAGTAATATAGCCACTTCATTTGTTGTTGGTTGGTTGAAACAGCCTCTATGATAATTGACAGGAATAATGTCAGCTCGGATAAGGATTTTGTAATCCAGAATATTTGGAGGTGCTTGTTCTATGGCAGCCTTGAAACTTTTAATATACTGATTGTGTGTGTGCAACAAACTCTGTATCATTTGTATAATTTCTGGATTTAAATTAGGTACAATATTTTGACGCAAAGACATTTGGTCTGCTTCAGAAAGGAAATACACCTGCAGAAATTCAGGGTTCGTTGTTGGAAGTAAACTACCAATGCGATGATAAATTTGGTCCTGAATTTTGAATGTAGGCATGTAAAATCCTTCTTTATGTTCTGTACAGCCAAAAGATGTCATCTGAAAAAGACAGTTGTATTGTCTCAAATAGCTTAGGAAATGCTTTGATAATGGATGTTCACCAAGTAGCTGGCTTTTCAAAATGTCAGGAGGCTCCACTAAAGGCCTTAACTTTACTTTCCCATTAGAACAACACATGCTATTATGTTCGAATGCCCATTTTTTTGCTCCACAAAACATACAAACATTTTCCATATGACCAATCTGAATATCTGAACTATGCAAATAATCAAATTGGGGGTCATAATGAAAAGCTGAGCTGTTTCCTAGGGAATTGTTGGTATTGACTTCTCTCCTTGAAGTATTGTCGTCTTCAGTAAGTTGCTCTTGCCTTTGTGTAGCCGATTCTGAACTTTTATATTCTGCTCATCTTTTCGCACTTTTAGTATGTTTTGACAAATGCGTCTTCCGCTTCACCATTGTTTTCAACAATTTAGAATTCACAAATTTCTGTAAATAAGAGGTTATTTTATAATTTTATAAATAAGAGGTTATAAAATATACGATATCTATGTTATGTACATTGTACAATACTATACATTCTGTACTTTTTACTTCCTCCACCTTACTCAACTACATTGTATATTATTGTACTTTTTACTCTCTCAACCTAACTCAACATTATACTGTATATTATTACTTAATACATCTACATTGAAATTCCTTACCACTGTTGTTACGGCTGTCTTTCAAACGATACACAAACGCTCTGAACTAACATTCACGGACATGTGTAAATAGCCGTATTCAAACCCCAGCGAATTTCGTAATAATTCTGGCTGTTGATGAAATGAGCAGTAGATATCAGACATCCTCAGTTTTCACGAAGAGTGCGCCTCAGGTGGCGCAAAGCTAAACTATTAACATTGATGCATTCTTGAATCTACGATGTAATGCTAGTCGAAAAATGTCCAGAAAAGTAATTATTTTGTGAATATGTTAAGGTTTATGGTTGTAAATCATAGCCTATGTTACTCCAGACCTTTAAAGGAAGCTAGTATAAAATTTTCATCAGTATTGGTTCAGTAGATTCAGAGATTATCGCGTTGTAAGTCAGTGCAGTTCTGTCTTTATATATTAGTATAGATGAACATTTATAAGATACTTTTCGTATTTCTAAAAAATTAGCCAATTTTTATGTGCGCAAGTTGGCGAGCGTAACCTGCAACTGTACCCGGCGACACTAGCGCTTCCTATAGTAGCACCCTCAAGCTTTGTCCCCGGTTTAATAGAGAGTTGCCCTGGCCGCAGAGCGCTCGCATCCGGTGACTGGTAGAGCCCCTAGATACAGAGAGTAGCGGATTTCTTTGCGCCGCCGATTCCGCCATTTTATATCCAGATAAACTGTGCAATATTGTGAATGAGTTGGAAGCCGCCAATCAACCAACAACCAATGATAACATAACCGAAACTCTCCGTAATGCCTTCGAATGTTACCATTTGTCCTTAACTTCTGAATGGTGCCTGGCGGGGCTATTGGGTGAAAAGACATTAAATGGCGGCGGCCGTTGAGGTTGCGCTACTCTCTGTATCTAGGGAGTCTAGTGACTGGCGGCGCCGCCCCGCGCAGGTGGGCTGGCGCTGACGGGCCGATAGGGCAGGAGCGCGGGCGCCACGGCCGGCCGGGCACGGTCGGCCGCGCCGCTCTCCGCGCCCCGGGAAACAAAAGCTGTTCGAATTATTTATTCCCTTTCCCGCCTTTGATGCCCCGCCGCACGACGCGGCGCGCCTGCGAATGTAATTATTAACCCTTCAAACGCCGCGGCGCGGCGGGAGGGCGAGGGCGCGGGCGAGGGCGACGGGGGCGGGCGCGTCCACCGCCGCTCCATTTTAGAGAAATTTATTTAATTTATTGTAGTTGGCTTTTCAACGCCGGCGCCGCGGCGCGGAATACTCAATTTCATTTTGCAGCTCGTTCCCAGAGGGCGGGTGAGGGTGACAAGAGCGGTGTGCGCGATTTGGATAACGCAGAATGCATTTGCGAATATCTCTGTCTCTCTGTCTAAATGGTCACTGTTATAGTTAGGACGTTATGTAATAACAATGGCATGAAGTTTGGATTGTATTAAGCACACAATTTAAAATGATATGAAGTTTCAATGTTTTTCAAAGTTCAGAGAAACGTGACCATGTGAGAAACGACGAACGCGAATTGAACTTTAAGTACGTCGATGCTTTGAGAATGAATCAAGCAATTTCTTTCTTTGAACTGAGGAAACTGAATTAAGAAGTTTGAACGGAGGTCCTTGCTTTTAATGCGCTCCGATCTCTTCTTCACTACTAAGAAGAATGACACTAATACCTTTGCGGGACTCGTGATCATTAATCACGTGTTCCAGTGTGAAAGTGATTGTTTGGCGTCTCTAAGAAAGCCATTTGGCACCTCTAGCCTCGTATTAGCCGACCTTAGCGCCTGTCAGCAGCTGGTTACTTGTGTCAGAAGCGCTCATTCGGTACCCCGTTGCAAGTATACGCCAACAAACCCGCTTCTTCGCATGATTTCCTCGCACTCCACCGTCCAGCGTATCCACTTGTCAGCCCATTTCGCCTCCCTTCACATACGTCAGCACAATTCCGTCCACTCACTCGCTCTCCCAAATCTTCACTCTCTTCCTCGCGAACCCGCCCCTACCCCTGTTTTCTCAAGCAACTCGCACTCCTCGTGGCCGTCTCATTTTGAGAATTCAATTACCACCTCCAATCTTCCAAGAGAGAGAGTTCGTCAATGAGAGAGTGAGTGAATGAGTGTTTCCGAGCGCGTCAACATCTATGGTTATCATCATTCCCGTGAGTGTAGTATAGGTAATACCCGAAAGATACGGTGCTCGTCCTCTAACGGAACGTAAGAAATGTCGCTGACCTACACAACAGCTTGCAGCTTCCCCCTCTACCTCTCTTCTCCAGCAGGGCACCGCCACAGCCTGTACAAACTCTAAGCTACCGACATGCAGTTAATGGTGTGAATGTGGATGTGGGAAGGACTGAATAAGTGTATGTGAGGGGAAATGAAGGGGCGAGGATGAGTATGGGAAGACCGTGCGAGGTCCATGGATCGTTCCTTCTGGTAATGATCCGGCATTCGCCTGGTATTGATTGAAGAAACGACTGAAACATACCAATCAGACCAGTCGGCAACTAGAATTCTCCTTGATACAGCGTCTGAATTCGACCTAGCTACTTAGCTAATGCCGAAAATCCACTGCCGTTGGGTCCCGATCCGTAAGATCTACCAGTTAGCGACGCGCAGCGGCAACGACTGTTGCAACACAGAACCAACTCAGCTGGTTCAATCTTCCGCATCATGCCTGTTCTCACATCCTTTCGATTTCGCCTCTCGCCTCCCCTACGAACCCCCGCAAACCCAATTCTCTAATGCCAGTGCTCCCCCATTCCCCGGAGGTCTCGTTGGTCCGCGGCGCCGTCGTCGCCGTCGTCGCCGTCGTCGCCGTCGTCGCCGTCGTCGTCGTCGCCGTCGCCGTCGCCGTCGCCGTCGCCGTCGCCGTCGCCGTCGCCGTCGCCGTCGCTGTCCCCTGATGGCCGCGGCCTTCGGGGGCGAGCGTCGGTGGTTATGGGACTCCGCGGCCGCAAACTAAATATTGATGTCGTCGTCGCTTAATTAAATTACGGGCGCGCACGCGCGTTCGCGGCGACTGTATTCTCCTCTTGACCCGGACCCTTTGAACACTGACGACCTCCGTTCCCGCAGCCTCCGCTCCCAACTCCACGGGCCCTTTACGGAACATTCGGTCCGCGTCGGTCGCCACTATCACCGCTTCTCGACCCCCCCTCTCCTGCCTTCCTTTCACCGCCACCACCACCTCGCCCTCCCCTCATCTATCACTCCTCGTCTCCCTTTACACCGCGTTCGGCACGGCGCGACGTGGGCCAGAAATGCCCGAAATCTGGCCAAAAGTCCAGAAACTCATGATACACCCTTAGCGCTCATATTTCGCCTATTGTGAGACAAATGCCCCCCCCTACATAAACATAAAGAAAAATTCAATGCAACGTTTTAAGCCTTCGGAACTAGGGTTCAGTTTGCTTCTGATTTCTGTCGTGACGAGTATGATGCAGAAAGCGTCTTTTCAAGATGCTGCTCATTATTTCAGCGCGATTTTGCTCAATATCTCAATTTGTAGATGTAGGCCTTCTTGTTTTCTAGTAAAGACTGTTTCCATTTTTGTGAATAATTTTTTTAAGTTATTGTTATAAATATGCACATTTTTTGTGCGTAGCTAGCATTGCTTGCACTCAGTACTTCGTATTGCGTCTTCCTTGAATGAGTCACTTCCTGGCGCACGTTAACAACGTAAATAACATGTTTAAAACTTTTGAGACAAATTGTATTACGAGCCAAACATAGGCGTGTTTCTGCTTAATGCTGAAATGCAACGTATGTGAAATGTTGTTGGAAACTCCCAGTCGTCGAGCAGACAAAATACCGCATGTAATTAGTTGCCTTTGCCAATTTACGATACTGAAAACTATCAAATGAGCTATTTACAAGATCACGGCAAATTATACACCATTATACAGAACGTTTGACAATTGGGGCAAATGCAATCGAAAAAGTAATAAGTTTTTAAAATAAAATTCAACCTGGTTATATGAAAGTTTTTTTACCTCTGAAATTCCTACTGCACTAGATACTGAAGATTCTTCAAACCTAGGATGACCATCGTCTTCATTTGAAGCAAGTGGTGAAAGGAGCAAAAGAAGGAAAATAAAAATCGCTTCGTGAGACCCATTCTACACCCACGCTGATCTACCCCACCCTATCTCTCTCTCTCTCTCTCTCTCTCTCTCTCTCTCTCACACACACACACACACACACACACACACCGCATTCGGTTCCTTGCATCGTCATAATCGCCATTGTACCAAACGCTCCTTACCGGAGGGAAACGCCTATCCCTTTTGCGTTCGCGTAAAAACGCTCACCGCTGGACATTATTTTTACGATAACGTAAGTAATAGCGTTTATTTCTCTCAAAGAAGAATTCTTTTTAGGATTGCCTTTTGATGTGGTAATAAACCTCTTTTGTGTCATTGGAGGCTTTTACATATTTCTGAGTAGATTGTGATGACTTTAAGATGCAGAAACTTGTGGTTCGCACTTCAATTCGCGTAAATGGGCAATAATTAGATGACAACGTAAATCGATGAAAAGATGACAAATAAAATAAGGAAAACTCGTACAGCATCGATAAACGTCATAGCGGATTTCGAAACAGGCTTTTCCTCTGGTTTGTTATTAACTAAAGATCACAGAAACAATAAGAATTTCTTTGAAAAATTACATTTGTGACAGTAAAAACCAAAAACCCAACATCGTGCTTTTTAAACCGTGATTCACTTCACTGCGTCTTGCTAACACTATTTCTCTTTTGTTCTTTCTATACTTTGTGATTCATTACGTTGTATTTCAATGATGAAAACGCATATTTTATTTTGTAAGGCGTAATTACATAGGTAGCTTTCAGAGCACAAAAAGTCTTAAATATAAAGAGTTATTTATTATTACCTGATAACAAAGCAAATATCGCACTGTATAATTCAATATTCCGACTCAACCAGATGGTGTGATATATTTGAAAGAATGTAAAAGTAAAACTATCTGTTACCAGTTGCGCTGCGTTTTTTAAAAGTCGCTCAGAGTGATAGAACTCTCATTTATAAACTAAAATCGTATTACTGTAAAGCATTGCTCGTGGTACTAATTGTACAATAAAAGTGCCTCAGATTGTTTATATAAATGGATTAAATCTATATTGAGCAAAAGGCACAGCTATATGGTGAATACGCGAATGTTCGGTCAAATCTTAATTGGAGCTGAGGCGCCTTCGGAGATTCGGAGCGGAGGCGCCTTTCTCGTATAAGTACTACGTATATACGGAGTATTATACGTAGTATAGAGAACGTTATGTATTTATTTTGTATTTTAAATATGGTGGTTGGTAGTGAAGCAAAACTAATTTATTTGTGAAATGTAAAATATGCATTAGAAATTTATTTTCGCGAGGTAGTAATTACCATACTATAAAAAAAGAAATGGCGTTGCTTTAAAGTATTTATGCTATAAGGGCAAGTTGAAAAAAATTTTCATGTAAAAACAATAAATATATTTCACATGAAAGAGAATACAGAAATAGATTTAAAAAGTAACGTACTTAAACTCAAAATAAAAGAAAGAAATTATTTGAATTATTAAAGTTAAAATTGAAAAAAAATCCATCTAGTGAACTTGAAAATTACTATTATGAAAAGGTATACCTCTAGACTGATTGTTACTGATTCCCGGCGAGTCAACTGCTCAAGTCATTCGTCCCGTACGTTTAGTGCATGTTTTTCTTCTGGAGGTGGTGGTGATCTGTCCCCAGTGGAAGGAGAGATCCGGCGCCGAACTACTGTCGGCTAACGAGGTTTTCCCCAAACAGGTATCTCTCATCAGCAGGGCACCACCCCTGCTGGGGATAAGCTTTAATAACCCGACTGGTCTCCCGACAAATGTGAAAGTGTAGTACATGTTAGTTTGTGTGGAAGGGGTGAGGATAGAAAACGGAAGAGGAAGGAAAGATCACGCGCCGTCCAAGGCCCGTTTTTAGAGTACTGCTCCGGCATTCGAATGGTGTTGATCGGACTAACCACGGAACATTACCGATCAGAGCAGCCGGCCTCTATAATTTTTCTCAAGACAGACTTAACTCGACCTAGCTGACAAGCTAGTGTCGAAGATCCTGCCGCCGTCGGAACTTGAACTTCGGATCTCCTGGTCAGAGGCACTGCAGTGACATCAGTTGATACTCTGAGCCACCTCTCCCAGTGTATCCTGTATCCTGTATCCTCCTCTCCCACTGTACCCTGTTGAATTGGGTCTTCAATATGCTCAGTTTCTTGTTCACGATGAGTTTAGACTTCTCGTTACTACGTAGAAACTCGTTGACTTTTCAGCTATTTAGTACAAAACTTTTCGTCAACTAGTTAATGATCGGATTGCCCAGCATACATTTTTCAACTTGAAATAATTTCCATTTTTTAAACCGAATATTTCAAATATTTCTAATAATCGTTTTGTGTGTACAGTCAGATGTTCAAAACCACATGTCTCAGCACTAACAAGTTCCGTGACATTCTGGCTATTTGAATCCGATTTGAATCAGGTAGTTTGAACACCACGAGTTGCGTCATGCAATGCTTGCAGCATTTGGGTATATGTCTTGGTCATCAGGAAAGACAGCGAGAAATGTGTTTGGAGATGTTGGCGCGTCGTACGTGAAAATGTTAAAAAGAGATGGATCAAAGACGGAATATATGAAAATCAAGTTCAAAACTAAATGGACTTCTTGATGGCTCCATGTTCTTTCATAACAGATGATAATATTTTTAATAGGCAAGAAGGAAAACATGCAATATCTTTGCATCATTATTGTTTCAGATTCTTTAATTTGTATCCCAGATTTTCCCAGTTAAAACTAATTCAATATTCAACTATATTCTTTCTACTAGCTGGTACCCGGCGCGTTGCTGCCGCAGAAGAAATAATTGAGGGAATATTCCTCTCCTTCCTCTCATTTTCCCCACTCTCTCTCTTTCCCATCTGTTTCTTTTCCCCCTCTGTGTCTCTTTTCTCCATCTGTCTCTTTTTTCCCTCTCTGTGTCTCTTCTTCCCCCACTCTCTGACTCTTTTCCCGCTCTCTCATTCTCCCCTCTCTCCCCCTCTCTCATTCCTTCATTATTTTCCCTCTCTCTATTTTCCTTTTTTTTCACTATTTTCCCTTTCTTTCTCTATTTCCATTTCTCTTTTTTCCTTTAATTATTTTCCCTTTCTTTCTCTATTTCCTTATCTCTTATTTTTCATCTCCCTCTCTTCCCTGTCTCTTTTCACTTTCCTGTCATCAACTTGCGCCGCCTGCTCCTTGTGTTCTCCTCGACCTCGCCCAACAGCACACGGCAACGCCCAGCAACAATGAAGCTCACGTGGATTGGGAATTGCATTTAACTGAAACTCTATCATGTGCTCTAGCGCCATCTAGTGGAGTTACAATCATTGTACTATGCCTGTGTTCTTCCCGCAAGTGCAAGCAATATGTTGACACATTTTTTATCGCAATAGGATGCTGCTGCGGCAACGCATTAAGCACGAACTAACAAACATTGATTTTTATATATTAGATTAATTTTCTGTATAATATTTTTTCTAGCTGATGAAGAACCCCCACATCACAGTGAATCCCGGCTTGACTACACTTTTTCTCTTATTTAAATAACAACCTTAAAAACCAGCGTTGTCACACATTAAATTCCTCCAAATATCCATTTACCAATACTATTTTACTATAATTGTACTGCCGTTTTACTAAAAACAGTATTAATGCGGAACTGTCATCAATTTAGCCGTTCCTTCAGCACCCAAAGGTACTCTCTACTATCCCATTCTCTACTATATTAAACACTTCTCTGAAACATGCATCCCTCCATCAGTTTCAGAATAACACGTAAATTGCACTGTCGCTCGCCTAACCTGCAAATACGTAATAATTATGTTTAATTTTCTGCAATTAAACATATGTGCATATATACCTTTTTACAGCAATGGTAACCACATTCATTAGAAAATATCTTCCAAACATTTAGTCTCTTGTACACTTAATGCACTCACGTCTACACGCAATTGAAATCAATATTCAAATTACTTTTCTAAATAAAACGAAAAAAAACTATTACTATACACTAAAACAAATATTTAGGGTTAGACAACTGACTGTGAAAATTAACAAACAGTCCTCTAAATACATAATCCTTACATTGATGAAAACAGTAGAAGATCTCAGACCTCTTCCTCTGGTGGCGCGCAGCTAAACTATTGACATTGATCCACTATTGAATCTGTGATGTAAAGCCAGGCGAAAAATGTCCGGAAAAGTAATTATTTTGTGATTATAGTAAGATTTGCGATTGTAAATCATAGCCTATGTTACTCCAGACCTTTAAAGGAAGCTAATACAAAGTTTCATCAGTATTGGTTCAGTAGATTCAGAGATTATCGCGCTGTAAGTCAGTGCAGTTCTGTCTTAATATATATTAGTATAGATATAGATTCACAAAGTATATTGCTATTTGCCTTTATAAAATATTCTAGAACATAGCTCGGTTGTATGAATCCATTAACTATTGTGTTATGATTGCATTTTTAAGTGCTGAACTTATTAAATACTGACTGATAAAATTGAATTTTTTACTCTTGCACTTTCAATGATCTTTTAGTCTTATTTTGCGGCACAACAGGCACCGTGAGACGGTTTTTTTAGAATCATCGCACTTCAGCAAGAAAAATGACACAACTCCATAGTATTTGAGAAATAAAGAATAAAAGATTCCACAGCGAATAAGACCTAACCTAAAATGAAAACCGTCCTATGAATGCATGAAATTAAATTGTGAGTTAACGTTAAATTGTGAGTCAACGTTAAGGGATGACGTCTTTCGAGCCCGAGGGGCTCATCATAGGTATCATTGTTAACGTTATCTGAAAATAATCATTCTCGGGAACTATTACGTAGTATAGAGATAGTTTTGTAAATGCTGCACCGAAACACCGGCAATTTTTTCGACAGAAAATATATTCTCGCTCCTTTATGTAGTAAAGTATTCCGTGTGTAATACGAGAAAGTACGTGGTGTTGTAGCGCTAGTTTTCAGTTGTGTCCCTGACCTGGCTAGGATACATCTTTAAGAATTTCGGCGAAGACGTGCTCAGCCTAGAACAAGGAGGGAGTGCAATTACACTTCTGGACCTCCTTTTCCATATAAGGTGTTTTCATTTACCAACGACATATTTTATTAGTAAATAATAAAACAATACAACAAGGAGAATGAAATATAACTTTAATGATATAATTAATAAAAAATGAACTTTATATCATTTTCAGGGTTGCCAGAAAGCTGGGCGAGCTCCTTCCCGAAATGTGGATCAATGCCCCAAATTATCAGCTAAAAAAGAGGGAAGTAAGAAATTGATCTTATTTACGGAAATAAAATATTTTCATTACATAGGACTACAGAACCCTTTTCGAAATTTTCAGAGGGGCTACGGCTCCCCCCCTGGCCCAGCCCCTTTGCCTACATCTTTGAGTTTTTACGAAATGTGCATTGTTTTTTTCTGGGGGTGAGTGCCTCGCTTCGATCTGGGCTGCGGAAGAAGTGCTTGCGAGGGGGCGTTGAGCGGAGGTTGGCGCGGGCGCGGGGGCGAGCGCGGGGACGGGCGCGGGGACGGGCGCGGGGACGGGCGCGGGGACGGGCGCGGGGGCGGCGCGGGGGCGGGCGCGGGGGCGGGCGCAGGGGCGGGCGCGGGGGCGGACACGGGGACGGGCGTAGGGCGGGAGTGGTGGGGCGGGGCAAGGCGGGCGCGGGGCGGGGGCAGGAACGGGGGTAGGAACGGGGAGCGGAGGTGGGCGCGTGGGCGGGCGCTTGGGCGGGCGCTTGGGCGCACGCGGGGGCGGCGCGGGGGCAGGCGCGGGGGCGGCGCGGGGGCAGGCGCGGCGGCGGGCGCGGGGGGCGGCGTAGGGCAGGCGCGGTGGGGGAGCAAAGCGCGAGCGTTGGGGCGGGGGCGGGGCGGGCGCGGGGCGGGCGTGGGGCGGGTGTGGGGGCGGGAGCGGAGGCGGGCGCGGGCGCAGGAACGGGGAGCGGGGGCGGGAGCGGGGCGGGCACGGGGGCGGGGCCGTGGCGCTCGGGAGCAGCGGAGGCGCGCCGGCGGCCGCCTCCTCTGTGATGTGGGTTCTCAGACAATGGCGGCCAGGCTTTACCTGTTTGCGGCGGCTCCGCCAGAAATTGCCGGGATCAAGGTCTTAACGTGGCGCGCGTCTACCGGCCGAGCGTGCTCGTCGCACCGCCGAGGGGGGTTCGAACCCCAGCGCTCCCCGCACCCCTCCCCCACGTGCCTACGCCCACCTCCGGTTTTCGTCACCGGCCTCGCCTTCCACCCGTCTCCACGCCCTCGGCATTCTCGGCCCCCGACCCTAGCTTCGCGCTGCATTCACGCCTGTTCCGCCCCTCGCACCCGCCTTCACCAGTATTCCACGCTCCCGCCCTCCGCCAGAACCGACCTCTGCCACCAGGCCGCACCATTCACCGGATTCCACTTTCACATCCGCAGTCTATCTCCCTGTCTCCTCCCTGCCTCCCATCACGCTCCTGGCTTCATTCTTGCACTTTCCTCTCTCTCCTCTTTCATTTCTGTCCGTAGCCTTCTTACGACACTACACTTGGCGTTGGAATGAACCCTCATTCGCTGTTCACGTTCCATTCTTCTGAAGGAGCTCCATTTTTTCCCTCCGCTTCCTTTCATTTGAGTCTACGTCCTTCGTCATTACGCTCTACTCCGCATTCCTTTCCGTCTTCACACACCGGCCTCCTTAAAGGCCTCCATTCGCACCCACCCCTCCTGTTTCCTTTCCTTCGATTCCACTTCTGGCGCCAAACTTTTCTTTCACGCCCTTCCTACCCTTTCTTCTTTTCTGTTCCCTTCCTTCCACTCACCCGCTTCATGCGCACTGTCCCGTTCCTCTGCATCGTACACTCCGAGGGACCTCTCACGTCCTCACTCCGTGCTCTGCTCTCCCGCTCCCCTGACACCTTCCCGTTCGCCCGGACGAAAACCAATTCTCCGAGCTCTGCCTTCAACCCCTGCACGCACCGCACCCCGCAGGCTCCCCACCCTCCCCGCCCCAAGCCCGTCACCTGCTGCTTTTGCCTCTCCGCGCCTTATCCGTCTCTCGCGCCTCTTTCCCCGCGCCAATCCCCGCCCACCCCCTCCCTCCACCGCTCGAACCAATGGCCGTCGCTCCGAAGCCTCACGGGACGGCGTCGCAGTCTGGGAACGTCGCCGCAGTAAATATCGGAAGTGGACTCCCAGGTGCAGCCCCAACAGGAGACGAAGCCCGCACTTTTCACGCGGGATCTCTTTAATATGAACTGCGTATCTTGGAAACATGGAGACCTTTTACAATTACGCTATTATCGTTAAATACCAGTGTCGAAGTTGATTTCTCATAAAACTCTTGAAAATCAGAATGACATATTAATATTTACAGTATTTAAATAATGTCAAACAATTTTAGATATTTCAAAAAGGGAATCAATGTTCTCAATTACTTAGTGTATTAAATATTTAATTAACAAATATGTTTATACCTCAGTCATATAAATTAATTCTATTCGAATTTACATTCGAAATGTTTAAATCAAATTCATAACTTTTAGTCTCATTATTACTCATTGTTGTAACCAAACATCCAACCTTATAGACAGTAGCATTAATCGAACTAGTACACACTTTCTCGTATTATATCTAAATTTGCCATTTTAAAAAATTCGGAGATTTCAACGAAAATGAGAACAGCGCTTTTTTTAAGCGTCTGTAAGAAAGGTTTGGAGCGATTTTTGAGAAAATAATTTGTTTTAGAAATTGCGTAAATTTCAAACGCAAACTACGCACAAAAATTGTACATGGCCGTTTTTTAAAGATATTATTTTTTTACAATACACTTTGTCTGAGGCAAAAACCTGTATCTTCCATTTTATAATTTTGAAATATTAAATTTTTGCAATTTTGAAAAAAATGAGAGTTTCCCTCAATTGAGACTAGCATCATAATTTGCGCAAAATTAAAGGTAAAAGTATTAATATTTTCGAAAAATTGAACATGAAACTTATTTTAAGATCTGTCTTTAGGAAAAGTTTTATCAAGGAAAAAATATCTATCTTCAATATTGGAATTGTAGCAAGACAGCACAAGAAATTGAACTCTTGTAGTTTTCGAAAAAAATAGGGATTTCAACGAAAATGAGACCTGTACCATTCACTTTAGCGTTCATTACGCTGTCCGACAATTTTATCATCCAATTTGGACCTATTTTTTGAACATTTTGAAAATGTTTTTGTGGTTTCGTGGAAAGTACTCCCCAAAATTAAGATATCTTTCAAATGCAAGGAACTGCAACATCATTTAGGTTGATTGGGAAATATCAATTTTGGAGAAAATCGGTCTGAACGGTTTAGGCGCTAGCGTTGACGACAGACTAACGGAACGTCAGACGAACGTTTTGCTATCAATCAATTTTCTGTATCAAGGACCCACAAAATATGGATTCCAAGTACACAACGTGTAGAGAAAGTAATTTACTATATACAGGGACAATATTTTTCCATTTTTTCACTACCCGGCTCGGCAATAAGAGTATTTCTGGCGAAAATTCGCCGTTTTTACCCAATACTTCAATACTTTGTCTATGGTGTGTAAGCAGTAGCGAAAAAATAAAAATGCTTCTATAACCAGCGTTTGGGGCTCTAGAAGTATAATTTAGCAATATATCAATGGTTTAGTGCAAAAGTTGCTTAATCGTATTCGTACATGCGACCAGAAAGCTCCAACAACTCCAACTGTGCGCGCATGGACGCGACGGCAATGGACCAGAAACTATGCGCAGAAAATTATTTGGGCGTTAATGAGTTGATGAAACCCATTTGAATGAAATAATTGCCACTGGCAGGAAAAATTATTACTTTCTAGGAATCAAAGAAACTTGTTATGAAGATTTAAAGAATTGCGTAAATTAGTATTGAGCGCCTTTTCACCTCTTTACTCTTACAAGCCTTTCGAGGAACTTCAGCTTAGGTAACAGAGTGATGTTTTATTCACAAAAAAGCATTTATGTCACTAAGAATAATGAAAAAGTAATGTTCTAAAAAGTCAGAATAACCATTATCATTTTATCTAAATGTGAATTCCAGGATAGGCGACTGTTGCTCTGATAGTCTCGTGCATTATTTGTTATATTTTACAGTACAATTACAATGTAAATACACGTATTTGTGAACGATTTGTAATGTTAAGACATTTCAAACCTCTGGAAGAATATCCATTTACATTTGTTTCAATATGTCTTTAAATCTTATTATTTTCAATGAAATCGTGTCGTCTTTTTCGTTCCTTTGAGCTGATGCAGATAGCATCTAATAAAAGTCTAAGCGAGACTTTGCTGTAATATAACAGGTTTAAAGGGCAGACACTTGTGATGATTGAGATTAAATAGCCCCTTCATTACCATATCCTACCAAATTGTTAAAAATACCAAATCGAAACACTTTTTACTTTCCCGTATACGTACTAAGTGCTATGACACACGGAGTGATATAAGTGGTACAGGGAAAGTTATGTAATGCTGCGCGAGAAAAGTGGCCAATTTTCGGCGGAAAAATTTAATTGCCAGCCGTGATAACCGAAAAAGTGGAGTAAACCAGTTGCTAAATTAAGAAAAAAATCGCCTAACACGTGAGGTAGCCAGAAACCCTATTTTGTGGCAATTGAATATCGAAGAACCAATTGAAACGAAAACGTCCGTAAGTCCGTCCGTCCTGTTCGTCTGTCCGTCCGTCTGTGAACACTACCAGCGCCTAAAGACATTCGTACGATTTCTTCCAAAATGGATATTCCTCGGTCGATCTGGTTTAGTCAAGCTTTGAGATTTTAAAAAAGATTCTTCAAAATTTGGGGGTACTTATATGAAGCCCGCCGGGGTTTTCAACATTTCTCAAAAACGGCTCCAATTTTTTTCTTTAAATTTCTTGTATGAATAAAGTAAAATACACTTATTAACATGGCATAGGTCCGATTTTCACGAATAACTCTCAATTTTCGAAAATTGTGAAAGTTTGATTTTTTTTCGGCGTCTTTCTCCAACTACAAAATTGAAGATAGAGATTTTTCCTTCAAATAAAATGTGTTCTCCAAAGTGAGTTCTTTGTTGAAGGTCATGTACATTGTTTTGAACATTTTAGTAGTTTCTTGCAATATTGTGTAATTTTAAAAAAAATTACAAAACTAGATTTTTCTCAAAAACGGCTCTAAATGTTTTCTTTAAACTTTTGGTAGGTATAGTGCCTAATGTATTTTATGAGATGACAAAAACGCCATATTGCTGTATTCTTTGTTTTTTTCAAAAATTGCAAAAATTTAATATTTTTGACTTGTCTCTCAAGTCGTTACTATTTACACTAGCGGCGAATTGTTTACATTATTATATTTATGAGTACATGTGCTTTAAATAATGTCAAGTAAAGTTTATCGAAAAACAACCGTTTTTTTGTGTAAAGTAGCTCAAATTGTCACATTTTCAGAACCACTCAAATTTTCTCATAAATGGCTAAAAAATGTCTTCAAACTTTTCAATTGGATAGTGCTAATGACACTCTTAATATGACGTAAAGTTTAATTTTAGTTTTTTTTGTTTTTTCAAAAATTACACATATGTATTTTTAAAGGATCTCTCACATCTTTTAATATTCCCATTACCAGCAATTTGTAAACATTATTATATTTTGGAGTGTAAGTGCTTCAAATAACTTCAAATAGAGTATTTGAAAACTCAAAAATTTTCTATGAAAATGAGCTTCAAATTTCGCATTTTTAGGTAGCGCTAAAACACCACTTTCTCTTAAACGGCACAAACGTTTTAAAAGAAAATTGCCAGTTGTGACTAGGTTTTTGTGTTCTTTAATATTCTAAAATTAATATTTTCGTTTTACCAATAGGAAACCGAAAATTAAGAAAATGACAAAAAAATGTACTTTTGGCGGTGATAGATGGTAGCTGGCAAGAAAGAGTATGTGGCAATTCCGAATAGCTAGCGAAGACCCAAGGAGATAGAAAACTAATACGGGAAAGTCCGTGCCATTCTGTTGCACAACTTTTTAAATTTATGTCCAGGTTTTCTTTGATTAATTATTTTGAGTTTCAAGGCGCGTCTACTGCTATGCTTATTAATCCCGTAAGTGTAATGCATGATGCTAGAAGCTGAGATCCGGCGCTGATCTTTAGGTTGGCTTGCGAGCCTTTCCCTCTCCAGGTATCTCCCATCAGCGAAGAACCGCCCTAACCGGGAAACGTTCTAAGCTCCCGAATGTCTCTCGACATGTGTGCAATACAGTAATTCCTCGACATTCGCGAATTTGCTATTCGCAAGTTCCGAACATTCGCAATTAGAGAAATGCTACCGATCTTGACATTCGCGACGTCAACATTGGCGAGTGCGTCTTTTGGTCGTACAACATTTTTTTAAAAGCGAGCATATTTTATTTACTTTATCAGCGTCATCTGAGAAACGAACTGGGCAGACGTCGGAGCTCTAAGTACCAAGTTCTGGAAAAATGTCGAAGTTCCAAAGTCAATTCACATTTATACAATAACAAAATTGTAAAATAATTAAATTCATTTGCGTCAATTCAGTTGCATCAGGTGGAGCTAAGGGTTGTGGCCACATGAACAGAAAAGCCATTCAGGATCTGTGTCACTACTCATTTTAATGACCTCATTAAAGAGAAGCCTCAAAAATCAGTAAAAAAACAACCCTCGAACATAATGATGAACTAGACGGAAGCGAATCTGCGTCCTGGAGTTACTTGTTTGTGATATTTGCTATTAATGAAAGATGTATATCACGAACAAGAACAGGAGTTTATTCCCATACAATACATACATCGTGAAATCAACCGACCACCATACATATCAAGAAAACATGTACCTAGTAACCCCCTTCAAATGTCCAGTGCGCCGGGGGTGCACAACAATATCGGTTTACGCCGTCGACAACTTCAGTCAGTGACATTTCCATCTTATCAATCCCCACCTTTTCGTTCGCAGAATTTTGGTCCATGAAAAATAACAATCCTCGAACGGAACTTTATACCAGAATAATATTCATTTAATCAAATTAAGAGATTTGATGTGTCTCCACAAAGTGTTCCGATCTAGGTGCTTGGTAAAAATATCCAATTCCAGGTCCGCTGATTTCACATGCTGTAACTGAATTTTGCCGTTCAGCAAGTTCTCTTTAACAAAATGAAGTCTCCGTATCATGTGTTTGTTACGGTTGGTTATTTTGAAGTCCTTCGACCAATCTATTACCGCCTTACTGTCAGTGCATAAGTTCGAAACCTAACTCTTCCAATAGTGATACAATCCATTTTTGATGACAAATAGCGTCTTCAATTCCATTTAACTCGGCCTCCATAGTAGATAAGGCTACGGTTCTCTGCTTTCTGCTTTACCTACCTGTTAGGGAATTTCCAAGCTTGACTACGTAGCCAACAAGCGCCTTACTATCTTTGGTAGTATTCCAACTTGCGTCGGAGCTCATGTTCAACATTCCCATCGTACCATCTATTTTTAATTTCAGATCCACTGTACCCTTTAAGTATCTCAATATTCTTTTCAACCCTTGCCAATGAATCCTTTTCGGATTTTGGAATACTGGGATACGCTGCTGTAAGACTATTCTAAATCCGGACGTGTAGCAGTCACTAAGTAGTTTAAACAACCCAATAATTCTTGGTACGTGGTTTGATCAACGCTTTCGGCATCATCACAATCGTCACCGTTTTGTTCAGCTACTCCAGGAGTATATACAGGATGACACGATTCCATATTACATTTCCTTAGAATTTCATTTAGGTAATCTGTTTCGTACAATGTATGTCCGTTTGAGCATTTCTTTATTCTAATTCCAAGAAAGTTCTCGGTGTCAGTCCTATTCACTTCTTTAATTGTAAGTTTCATTTTCAGCTTGCAAATTAAATCGTAAATTAATGTGATCATCTTGACCAATGATTAAACAATCGTCTACATAAAAACTAATTACAACAAATTCGTTAGGATTTTGATTAGTAAAGAAACGCGGACCACTCCCGCAGGGTTTCAGTCCGCACTCTCGTAAAATGCCACATAACTTTTTAAACCAACACCAGCCAGCTTCTGGACGACCATACAGGCTTTTACGCAATTTCAACACCTTGCCTTCGGGAACATTTATGCCATCAGGTATCTTCATGAACACATTTCGTTCAACTTCGCCATTTAAGTATGCAGTCTCCACATCTACGTAGCGTATGAAATATTTCTTAATCGCAGCAACACTTAATAAGATTCTAAACGTATCCATCCACATAACAGGACTATATGCTGAATCGTAGTCCAAGCCGCAAGTCTGTTGCGGACCATCAACCACAAGTCGCGCTTTATATTTAACTTCACCATTTGTGAGTTTTCTATTGAATACCCATTTATTATTCAAGAGTTTACAATCACCCAACACGGAAGCATCCACAATTTCCCAAGCTCTTCAAGCAATTTAATTCACGAAAAATTGCACTTTTCCATTTCTCACCTTCGTCGGATGTAATAGCTTCTCTGTAGCTTCGAGGCAATTTTTTGTTACAAACATTTGCTTCGCAAGTGACAGTCGCTTGATATTTCGTAGATATTTTATTTCTTGTAGATCTTCGAATTTCAACATCTTCTTTATCAGATTTCTAAAGAAAACATCGAATCGCGGGTTCTTCTATCGATACTTTCTTTTCAGTGACCGTATCGTCCGTTCCGTCAAGTAAAACATCCTGGATCATGTTCAAGGTTAATCGGCGTTGACGCATGACTGTTGATCATGATAGGAATATCACATGTTTGTACCTTCCGCAAGGACGTAATTTCAGTTGTGTCGCGATTCTAGTTGTGTCATCGAGTTATAGTTCCAATTTAATATATCATGAGAATCTGGAACATTGCCGGTATATCCTCTCTCTTCTTCCTTGAAAACAACATCTCTAGATTCCACAATAGCACGTTGATGCAGACTATACACCCTATACGCCCTTCGACAACGCGAATATCCAACAAATATACCTGGTTCGCCACGAGGATCAAATTTACGTCTGTCCTTTTTTAAGTTGGCGAAAAATACTTTTGATCTAAAAACCCGGAGATGTGATATATTAGGTATCGTGCCGCACCGTCCAATATGTCAACGGAACCATGTTTTTATCTCCTGAAGTAGGGGTTATGTTCTAGATTTATACGGCAGTTCTAACAGTCTCAGCCCAAGAAAACCATCGGTAAACCGGAATCCAAAAGTCCTAGCTGTGTCAATAATTGTGCGATTGGCACGCTCTGCAACACCATTACTTTGAGGAGAATAATAGGTCGTGAGTTCGCTCATAATCCCCTTTCTTTTATAATAAGACGTCAAGACAAGAGTTCACGATTTCATTTCCTTGTCTGTCCGTACGTACTTCACCCTTCGATTCGTTTCGTTTTCTTCACCCTTCGATTCGTAATGAATTCTTCAATTTTTCTACAGCATTCATCTTTCTTCTTTAAAAACTCTACGAAATATCTGCGGGTATAATCATCCACAATAGTAAGCATATATTTACTGCCGCCAAGTGATGGAGTGGAAATTGGCCCACATAGGTCAATAAATAACCTTGATAAATGTCCGTGAGAAGTTTTCTGAGGTAAGTTCGCGAATGGCAGACGAGTGAACGTACCCTGTAGGTAGTAGTCACAGGATACACACCGAAGATCTGCATTCTCCAGTCCACGTACGAGTCCATTTTTCTTCATGAGGATGTAATTATAATTAGTGTGACATAATATTCTGTGCCATATGTCATTAGTTTTCGCTTTCAGCTTGAAACATGTTTCTACGACGGTCTTCTTTTTTGTTTCTTCTGAATCTTCTAGTTCACTGCTGCGATATTCTTCAGAATTGATACCGTCGCCAATTTCCATATTGAACATAAAATTTTCTCCATCGAAGGTACCATTAGCTATCAACATTCCTTGTTCCATGTCATAGACCGTTGCTGCCTTAACAATCCAAAACAACTTTCTTGCTCTTGTTAACCATACTAGACACCGATAGAAGACATTTCTAAGCTAAGGACGTGCAAGACTCTTTCCATTTGAACTTTGGTTATCGTACCTTTATTTGTAGTGCAAGAACCGTTGACGTGACCCTCCAAATCCGATATACGTTTTTCTACCAGATTCAGCGGTGGATATTTCAACAACGGAAGGTGGAGAATCCCTAAGAATTTCGCGCTGCGACGTCATATGGACGCTGCATCCTGAGTCTAACAACCATGATACATTCTTCTTGCATTCTACATTTATATGTTCAATCTCTGCGCAACTAGCGTCGGGAAAGGGAACTATTACGAGTAGTAGTAACCGCACCGTTTTACTATAGCGATGGCGTTGTCTCTTGTGGCAGGGTAATAAACTGCGCGGAGAGGCGATTTCATCGTGGCACTCGTGCCACGGACTCCTGCTCGTGGCATCGACCATGACAACACTGGCCCAGAACCTCGCAGTGAGGGCCGCTTCCGTGGCATCAATAGATGCCCAGAGCCACCTCAGCCAGTGCCAGCGAGTCGCCGTTGGGTTCTCGCCGTCCGCGATGCGTCGAGAGCTCCCGGCACCGACACCTCGTTGGTGCGGTGGAGGGCGCTTGGCTGGAGGGGGCCCGGGCGGCGGGTCTAGGTGGCGGAGGGCGGGGCGAAGAGGAGGTTTACAGAAGGGAACGCTGCACTCCTTCACTCGCGGTAGGGAGGCGTCGCCTGTCCGCGTTACGCGTTTAATTTGCACTTCTCCGCGTTTACCTCGCTCACTAATTGCGCCCTTTCTTGAAACGGAAGGCTGTTTTGTGCCTGGAGAGTCCGCCAGCGCCCGCCCCTCCGCCCTCGCGCTCGCCTGCCCCACCCGTAGGCCGCGCTCCTCCCTCGCTACACATCTTCCCGCAGGGGATAATGAATAAACGATGGCCAATATAATTATGAATCATCACTTTATCACCCAATCGTTATTGAATATTATACTGTATTTATTACATAAAATTGTATTAAAATTGCAAAAATTAATATTGTCAGGAGAAGCTGAGTAATGAATAATTTTGTGTCGTCAGGATCGAGTCTTGAACATAGACACCGAGTTTCTGTTTACAAGTTTATTTACACTTCAACAAACACTGTACAATGTTTACAAAACTCATAAGGAAACTTATCCGACCATCCCCTGTAGCCTTAACTCTTTAATCAAGCCGCCTCACTCCACCACCTTTGTGGAGTACCCCAGACCCGGGCCTCTCCTGGTCCTCCAAGTTCCGTGGCAAGAACCACACCTCCCACAGAATGGAGAAAAAATTCGCACCATGACGGAAAGATATGGGTGGACTACGTCAGGGCCTCGATTTTTGGTCGTTCTGCGCAGCACCAGTGTGCGTCACGAACCACGTGACCACAACACGGGCACTCCGCTTGAATAGCCAGACCAGACGCTGGCCGCCATGTTGCATGGAGAGCAAGAAGTGTTGAGAAACATTTTGTGGGCTTAAAGTGACACTTCGTTATAAATTTAACACGATGACGGTGTAATTGAAATAAAAATTGCAATATTAAAAAATACTTCATATATCTGTTTCAATGACCTGTAACAAGGTGATTTGGCTGCCTGCATTTCAAATGTCCACTAATATTGTGACGCAAACTGGTGTCTGAAACTCATTGGCTGAAGTCGGAAAGTCTCCCCCCCCCCTGATTCGCACGAAAACCCCTCTATTCAACGAATCTCTCGATTGCATGTCAGGAGATCTCGTGTCAGCGTGTCTTCCCCGCTTTTGGGGCTCGCTTGCCGGTCCAAAGCTTCACAACATTAACTACTGAGCCGTGTGCCCGTCTAGGCACTGACGGCCAGCCTTTTCCTACCTTTCCAAACGTTCGGCGCTCGTTAGGGTACGGAATTTATTCTATTGCAAAATATGTACCGTCAAAGAGGATAACTTGGGACAGTTGTATAACTTGGAACATTTTGTGACTTAGTTTTAAAACGTTGGCTGTGTCAATTGTGTTCAGGTATTTGAGTTGGAAGTAGGGCCGAAGTATTCACGAGGGTTTAAAGACTAACCAGTATCAAGTGAGACAACCTGTGAAATTTAGCTTGAACTATTCATTTATAATAAACGCTCCTAATTTCAGAATTGATAGTACGGAGTTTTAGATCCTTCAGAGTTTAGTTTAATGAGACAATTTGAAAAGGAATTCCTCATTCTGGTATGGTCTTCTAAGCTCTTTATATATTTGGCACTCACATAAAATATGTTTCAGATTTTCATCAGTATTCATATTACGTAGCGAGCGGATTGAATTTGAGTCTATTTTGTGCCACACATTTCTACTATTAACGTTGATTTCTTTATCACTGGACATATGAATTGAGGAACTACTGTAATAATGGAAGAGTGGGGAGCTAAATTACATATTTCTCTGTTTCTTTACATTGCAAAACTCTAATTTCTCGATATATTGTACTGAATGATGAATTCATGATTCCACGCGTATCGTCCATAAAGATTTTTCCTACAATTGTTGACACATTCATGATTACATTCGAATTTTGTTGCTGCGTAATTAAGTTATGAAAGCTCAAATCATTCATCCATCTGCAATTCATCAATCAAAATTATAGCTTCACAATTGAATTCCACAATTGTGAAGCTATATTGTTTTCCTTAATGAAATGTGTTCATCAAAAACAGATCTTCAAATGAGGTCATGTTGAACTTTTTGAAACTAGACTATTTGTGGAGTATTTACGGTAAATCCTACACTGCCTGATCGTAATTTCAGAGGTGTTTTGAATAACGTGGATGCTACGTATGTAAGAATGTGTGTATTTTTTCCATTGTTTTATTATTTTTTTGTTCGTTTCTTGTATTGGAGCTTTTCTTATACGTTTAAAAATTAGTCTTCCAGAAATTATTTAAAACCTATTTGAAATAAATATGAAATGAAGATTGCCAACTTTCAGTCGCCCGCTCCCAAATTAAGCAGTTGGAAGATACGTGTTAGAATTTCTATATTATTTCTTGTTTTTTTAAATTATTATTTATTATATTTATATTATATTTCTGCCACTTCATTTTAAATTACGTCTTTTAATTGTGTTAAATATGAAAACAAATAGATGAGCGGTCATTGTCGGTTGTTGCAACCCATTTTTGTAATGCCGCACTGATAAAGCGACAATGACGGCTATGTTTTGTTTGTGATAATAGAAACTAATACTTTTATATATTTGTAGAATATTACAATACCATGGAGTTTAATAATAACTATTATACGTTACTAATATACATTCCTAAATACACTTCGTACCTTATACAAGGAGTTCAATGCCAGAAATATATTTTTAATTTGTGGCGCTTTTTCATTTAAAGTTTTGAATAAAAAATATATTGCTTGAAACTATTAATTTTCGCATTAAATGTTTCACGATTTCAAATAAGTTTTACAAAAAATTATAATTGAGATGTATTAATACGGAGAGAAATTGTGGTAAAAATAGTATTACATAACCATTACTAATGATGAAAAAGTACGTGCGGTTTAGCACTAATAGCTTAAAAGTACAAACTTGAAGTCAGAGATTTTTGCCTTAAAATCAGTTCGAACTAGTAGTGCTAAAGAACGACACAGACATTCCCGTATTAGTTTTCTTTTTCCTTTGGTCTTGGCTAGCTATTCGGACTTTCCACGTGCTCTTACCAGCTACCATCTATCCCCGCCCAAAGTACATTTTTTTGACATTTTCTTAATTTTTCGGTTTCCTAACAGTAGAACGGAAATACTATTTCAAGAATATTAAAGAGCAGTATTACCTACTCCTAAATGGCAATTTTTGTTGAAAATTTTGAAACTGATTTTAAGAAAATGGCATTTCAGCACTACTGTAAATTCGAAATTTGAAGCTCTTTTTAACAGAAACATTTTGAGTTTTCGAAAATTTAATTTCAAGTCATTTGAAGCAGTTACCTCACAAATACAATCGTGTTTTCAAATTCCTGGAAATGTGCATTTAACGCTGTGAGAGACCTTTACTGACAATTACATTTGTGTAATATTTGCAAAAACAAAAAATATGTCCCAAACGGCCAGACGGACGGACAGACAGACAGAGAGACAGACGGACTGACAGACAGACGGACGGACCGACGGAAAGACGGACAGACAGACATAACATTCTGTATACTACGGATATTACTCTATATATACGTACGTATACATGGAATTAACTAGCGGTGCTACAGAGTGGCACAGACTTTCTCGTATTAGTTAATTCTCTAATTTCTTTCCTCTGGCCTAGCTTCACTGTGTTGCCGCATCCTACTTCACTCATACAGAACCGAAATGTTAGTCTAAGAATACTAAAGCAGAATTCTAAAACTTTGGAGCCGTATTTGAGAAATTTGTGTTCGAGTGTTTCTGAAAATGCGTCAGTTTGAGCTCATTTTCACAACACATTTTCATTCTCACATACATTCATTTTCACATACTTCAAAATTTGAGGGTACTTTACATGAAGCCCCCCGACATTTTTAAATTTTCTAAAAAACATCTCGAAATTTTTTCTTTAAATTTCTTGTAAGAATAGAGTAAAATACACTAATAAGGGTGGCATAGGTCCCATTTTCAAGGTTAACTCTGAATTTTCGAAAATTGCAAAAGTTTGAAAATTTTTCGTCCTCTTCCTAGAAATACAAATTTGAAGATAGAGATTTTTCCTTCAAATAAAATTTGTTGTCCAAAGTGATTTCTTTCATTAAGGTCATGTACATTTTTTTTGAAAATTTTTGGTATTTTTGCGCATTATTGCACGCAATATTTGCAATTTTAAAAAATTACAAAAACCAGATTTTCTCAAAAACAGATATATTTTTTTAAACTTTTTGTTGGAATAAGGCTAAATGTGCTCTATGAGATGACATTGACATCATATTGTTCTATTCTTTTGTTTAATTGTTCTAATGTAATATTTTGACTTCTCTCTAATGTTAAATTTACATTAGCGGCGATTTATTAACATCGTGTTAACATATTAATGAGTACATGTGCTTAAAATAATGTCAAAAAAAGTATCTTGAAAATTGAATAGTTTTGATTGAAAACTAGCTCAAAATTCCGTATTTTCAGAAACGCTCAAACACAATTTTCTCAAAATGGCTAAAAATGTTTTGTTCAAAATTTTCGAATTGATGGTGCTAATTACACTCTTTAGTATGAAGTAAAGTTCATTTTGGGATATTTTTTGTTTTATCAAAAATTACACAAATGTAATATTTTTGAAAGTTCTCTCATACCGTTGAAATGCACATTTCCAGCAATTTGTAAACACTATTGAATTTGTGTGTGTAAGTACTTCAAATGACTTTAAATGACGTTTTTCGAAAACTCAAAAAATGTCTGTGAAAAAGAGCTTCAAATTTTGAATTTACAGTAGCGCTGAAACGCCATTTTCTTTAAAACGGCTACAAATTTTTGAATGAAAATTGTCATTTTGGACGAGGTTTTACTGTTCTTTAATATTATTACACAATATATATCCCTTTTTCACCAAATGGCCAACTTGCCAAGGGTGGGCTTGGCTAGTAAGTAAGTGTGTGTGTGTATATATATATATATATATATATATATATATATATATATATATAAATATCCGTTCTACTATGAGGAAAACGAAAAATTAAGAAAATGACAAAAAATTTACTTTGATCTGCAAGGTAGTTAGTAGTTGTCAATATTTATAATATGCATGTCAACTATGCATATTTCCATCAATTTGTACACATTACTGTATTTGTGAGTGGAAGTGTTTCAGGTGACTTGAATAAAGGTTTTCGAAAACCTGTGGAAAGAGCTTCGAATTTTGTAGTAATGTTTCAACGATATATTCTTAAAAACGGAACCAAATTTTTCAACGAAAATTGCCATTAGGACGAGATTTTACTTATCTTTAATAGAAGTCTAGTATTATTTTGATTCTACCATTAGTAAACCGTAAAATTGAGAAAACTTTAAAAAATAATGCAATTTGTGTGTGATAAATGACAATTGGCAGGAAGATGGGGCAAGTGAGTAAAATTAAACCATACCAAAGAAATTAGAAAGTTAACTAGTACGAGAAAGTCTGTGTCATTCTGTAGTACCACTAGTTATTTTCTCGTATACGTACGTATATACGGAATAATGAACGTAGTATAGAGAAATTTATGTAATTCTGCGGAAAATCGACTTCGAGATTTCAACGGAAGTACACGTTTGGGGACCAAAAATTGCTTTTTCCCTCTCCTTTTCGAAACGTCCGCCCGGCAGTCTGTCCATCAGTCTTTGAACACCACTAGTGCCTAAACCGTACGTAGAAATTTTTACAAAATGGATATTCATCGGTCGATCTGGCTCGACTGGAAGATTTGGGATTTTGATAAACATTCTTTCAATTTTAGGGATACTTTACATGAAGCCCTATTGACGTTTTGAAATATTTCTGAAAAATGCCTCCAAATTTTTTCCTTAATTTCTGGTAAGAATTGTCAAATACACTTATGAAAGTCATATAGGTCGAATTTTCACCGTTAATACCGAATTCTTGAAAATGTTTAAACGTTAGATTTTTCAGTCGGATTCTTACAACTACAAAATTGATTGTACATTTAAGATGGCATAAACCCCATACTGCTTTATTCAATTGTTTTTACAAAAATTACAAAAATGTAATTTTTTGAATGGTACTTCATGTCGTTAATATTTACATTTTAAGTGATTTGTTCACATTATTGTTTTGAAGAGGACATATACTTTAAATAATGTAGAAATTGTAAATGAGGACATGTGCTGTAAGTTTTTGGAAAACAAGTTTTCTGTGAAAATGAGCTCAAAATGCTGCATTTTCAGAAGGGCGCAGTCGCTAGTTTCTCAAAAAGTACTCCAAATTTTTTCTGTAATTGTTTTCAACTGATAGGGTTAATTGCACAGATGAATATGATCTAAAAGTTATTTTGGTATATTCTTTTGTTTTTTCAAAAATTACACAAATGAGTCTTTTAAAATATCTCTCACGCCGTAATATGCACATATCCAGCAATTTGTTAACACTATTGCAATTGTGAGTGGAAGAGCTTCACAGGACTTCAAATGAAATATTTCGAAAAGTCAACCGTTAGGAAACCAAAACATGGAAAAAATGTCCAAAAATGTAATTTGCGAGGCAATAGATAGTAGCTGTCCAGAGGGGGGGGGCAAGAATGTAAATTTACCTGAGACCAAAGAAATTAGAAAACTAACTAGTACGAGAAGGTCTGTGCCATTCTGTAGCACCACTAGGTGTTTTCTAAATTTAGAAAAGGAATTTTTCTAATTTTCCGTTACCAGGGACTGGCAAAAAGAGTTATTCTGCCGTTTTCCGTCCCCGGTTGCACTTTCTCTTCTTACGAAGGACATTTGTAAGAGTGATAAAGTGAAAAATATTTTCTCAAACACCACGCAAAATTGATTCACGGATATAACAAGGAATGATTGAAAGAATGGCAAGTGTTTCATTTTCGTTTAATTCACTGAAATTTTGCAAATGGTTTATTGAAAAATAATACGAAAAAATGTGTGCTGTTGTAGCAACACTACTTCCTGCAGCAAGACAATATTTTCTCTATACTTCGTAATTAATATGCGAAAATGTAAAAACTATTTTTGTGCACGATATCAATAATTTTTTGACATCATTTAGAAATTACCATTCTATTGTACGACAAAGATATCTTATTAGTTATCTATTGAAAGAAATATAAGTTAAAATTATTTCGAAATATTATTTTCCCTTATTCCACACATCGTGTTTACATTTCGCGCATTGTCTAGGTTGAGGATAAAACATATTTTTAGGCGATATTTGTAGCTTATAATAGTAATAGGCCTATAAACTGCTAATAACCAACCGACCCTTTTATTTGTGTTATCGGCTGCCATTCAATACTATTTATCTCCTTACATGAAACTAGTGGTGCTAAAACAGCACATACTTTCTCGCCCTTAGTAATGGTCACATAATATTATTTACATCGCAATTTCTCTCCGAATTAACAAATCTCAGTCATAATTTTTTGTAAAACTCAGTACAAATTGAATAACATTAGGTGCGAAATGTAAAGATTTTCAAGCAAATACCAACATAATTTCGACATTAAAGTGCGTTTCATACAGGTAGATTATGTCCCAACAGTGAGACGGAATTCACAGCGCAACTGCCGTCGCAAGGGCGGATTGGCATTGTTGCACTGCAAACTGATATTTCCTGCAGGTCAAGAATTTTTCTTTCATATTGTATTTAAATCATATTTTTAAAGAGAAAACCGAATTGAATTGATTTCAATTAAGGTTTGCAAATTGCTTGGAAGAAAATACATCAATTTATTGAGAAAACAAATACATTCCTTGCAACACGGACAAAAATGTGAATTATTAAATAGTTTTAAATCGTTTCTAAAAGATTAATTTGTAAACGTATGACAAAAGCTTGAATGTAAACAAAGAAATACGTCTGAAAAATAAGTTAAGATAAAGACAAATTAATATAATAAAGAAACACGAAGAAAAAATAATAAAAAAGGAAGTAAGAACAGAACATGAGTTAGACTCCGTAATAAATCAAGAGAGGATAGGAAAAACTAGATGAAATATGGAAAAGACGTTCAATAATTGGGGAGAGGAGAGAAGGCGAGGGAATGAAAGAAAAAGTTCGGAAGAACAATAGAAAGGGTTCGAAAGAGTATACCAAAAGTGGGAATGAGGATAGAAAATAAATCGTGAGATATCTAAAGAGATAACAGCGAAGAGGGAGGAAAGGAGAAAGAAGAGAATTGGAAGGGAGGAGAGGCAGGTCCGTAACCGCGCAGGCAACCCGAAGGGCAGAGAGCAGCGAAGCCATTGGGGAGTTCACCTCGACGTCGGCAGCGGCGGCGGCGGCGGCGCGAGTACGGCGTCGCGCCCGCAGGCCCTCCCGGCGCAGGTGCGCCCCGCCACCCACACCTTCCCTCCCCTCCTCCCCCAGCACCCGCCCATCCCGCCCCGCCATGCCCCGAGGGGATCGATAGCCGCCCGCGCCTCCCTCGCGCCGCGCCGCGCCGTCCGCGTCGCCGGCGCGCGTAGCTTGGCGCGACGGCCGCCGCGCGCGCTGCCGTCGGCCGCGCCGGCGCGCGTCCACCGCCGCGGAGCGCGCTAGTGCGGCGCGAGCCATCGAGGCGCGAGCATCGGCCGGAGCGGGCGCGCGCGCGAGTGGCGCGGGACAGAGAAAGAGCAAGAGGAACGGGAGGAAAAAAAGAGAGAGACAGGCAGATTGTCCGAGTGAGTGCGCGGCGGCGGCGGCACACGGAAGAGGAGAGAGAGAGGCTGCGGAGGTGGTGCGGGGGCGGCGGCAGCGGAGCGGAGGCGGTAGCGGCGGCGGCGGCTGCCGCCGAACGGGAGCGGCGAGCGCCGACCCCAGCGTCGCGCAACAGGTGGGTCGCCACGGCCGGCCGGCCGAAAACCTCTCCGCGCCGCGCCGCGGGCGCCAGGGCCACGCGGCCCGCATGGCGCCGCGCGCTGCCAGCCAGGCCACGCCGCCGCGCCGCGCCGCCCCCGCTGCCCTCGCTCGGAGGCCGCCGTGCGACCAACGTGCACGCGGAGGCGACGGCGGCGGCGGCGGGGCTCTCGCGGGAGCTTCTTGCGCGCCGTTCGCGTCGATCGATACTTGCGTGGGTCGGGGAGCGAACCCCGATTCGACTTGCCGATGTGGCTCTTGACACGTTCAGACGTAACAATAGCAAGCACTCAGCGTATGACGTACTACGTGCTTCTCTTTATTTTCTATATGTTGTGTCAGAATAGTTTTGATCGAGTCTTAGTTCATGGGCGAACTTGAATTGGTTTAGCAATTCCGGGATCAATGCACGTAGAAGAATAAATCAATAAATACTGCAAATGGTATATCTAAGAGGTCGGTAATATAATTTTCTGACTATTGCGTGATGAGTTAGTGGCCGACTGCCCTCAAAAGGAAGTAAGCTTCTTCACCGCATTCCATCAAAGAAAAAAGAAAAACATAAGTAATGTTCTATAGGTATCTACTTTTTACAATTCAAAATTTATTGTGTTGAGACTTCATCTATCACCAATACCATTTGGAAACCATAGAATTAATGTTCTTATGTGGAGAAGGTTTGCGATTTTAACATCTAAATTATTTGCGTAGAATTTCCTTCGATGAGAATGTAAAAGTAAGGAAAATAAATTTAATGAGAAGACTTGGGTTCTTGGGTTAGAGGAAAATATTGTATTTATTAACAAAACGTTATTTAAAGTACAGTTTTTGTAGTGATTACTTGTCATGCCACTGCAGCTTCTGGGCACCCCGGCATGGGCCCAAGATTATTAAGAAAGAGACGAAAAAGTCACGAACAGTGAATGACGTTTTGAATTATTTATGCAGTATTCCTTTTCTTTCTTCTGTAAAATTCTTATTTATCGCAAATCTCAGAATTTTGTTGCCCCTCTCATACCTCTAATATCATCTTGAACATTTTCTATCCGAGAAAAACACTTAATCTGATACTTATTTTTACTTCATTCTGTCGTTTTGTCGTGAACATTTGAAATCAATTTCAGCTGTATTGTAGTGAAAAAGGGCCAGGATGAATTTGAATGTCGATGTCGTTCTGTCGAAAATGGAAAGGTTAATTATCTCTAATTTCCACTTTTTCACATTTGAACCGAAAAGATTTGAATGAAGATGGCGCCTGCCGGTGATATATCGGAAGAGTACGAGCATAGCAGAAATTAGAAGGTCAAACGCAGCTCATTGAAAAGTGAAGTATATAATTTTCGTCTTCATTTCTGGATACCGAAGTATCTAATCTTCGTTGTTACATTTTAAGTTTTTAGTAATTTTACACTTTAAATCATGTTAAAAGTAATACGAAAACTTGACTTTATTTCCGCTTAAATTAGGCGCTCATTTCGTTTCCACATACACTTACGTTACTTTTCGCGAGTCAGAGAAAAAATTCGCAATAATACTAAAATGTTTTAATTATTGTTTCTAAGCAAAAGAAAAGAAGTTGGTGTTTTCAATATGAAGGAACGAGTAAAAAAACTCAAAATAATAAACATATAAGTAGATAAAATGTGTAATGATCGAGTCGCAAAAGAACTCTTTTAATATCAACGACGTGGAATGTAAATCATAGGAATATCAATGAAACGTTGGCGAGAACAAACTCCAGAAACGCACGCGAAACTAACCAGAAACGGAAGATTGTACCTTATGGATGACAAGGACGATCATGATGGTAGTGATGATGATAATGGATTGGTAATTTCTTTTGCTTCTGGCTAATGAAACGTGGTCACTGGCGAAAGTACCCTGTTTAAAAATTATTTTTTTAATTTAATTTTTCTAGTTCATTGCGAATTCCGTGAACGATTATTATTCTTTTTAATAGACAGCTTACTAATGCAGTTCTTTAGACATATAATGATCATTTTATGACCATTTGAGATATAATAAAGCATACATGTCAACGTGAAAACGATCTACGGTATAATTGGAGTAGTTGTTTATTGAAACTACCACCTAAAGAAAAGAAATTTAATATTTGTATTAAATTTCAATTTTAATATCGCATGAATGGACCTCGTTGCTTTTTTGTGTGGTTCGGGAAAGGAGTAGCCATTCACGAAATATTAACAATGAAAAATAAATAAGTTGATGTTTTATTACTTAAAGAGACTGAAGTCCGTCAAGATTCGTTAAAACATTTGTACACGTTACCTACACACTCTTTCTATAAATCCATTCTGTAATTTTTATTCCGTCATTTTGTACAGATCAACTTCATCTAGGAAAACAATTCTCTTGTTGTATTCTTCAGATATTCTAATTTTCTACGTCATGTTAATATTAATTTATTAAACTATTATGTTATTGTATTCGTCATAAATTCTGTTTGCGAGTAAATTGTAATTGAATTTGTTAAGATGGCAGATTCTAATTCTCGAATTCACACAATGATTCGAGAGTTGAAGACTCGAATTTATAATGCTATATTTCGCGCTTATAAACCCTTTAATTATAATAACTCCTTCGAATAAAACCCTTTCCTTTGAAAATTTATACTTTTGAAATCTCTTTAATCTTCCTGATCTAGTCTTTCGGATGCTTTATATTCCTATTAATTTAGTATACGGGAAGGTTTTGTACCTCGGATGTCTGGATGTTTAATATGTAATATTTGTGATAATAGAAACTAATCTGTGCAGTCTGCTTCTAGAAATTTATCACTAGATTATACTGCAATGAAGTGAAGTGACTTCAAATCATTACGTTTGGAAGAAAAATTGTGTGATGGTTTGCAGTTAACCCAAAGTATTCTTTTACGTTCCCGTTAGCGAAATGTAAACAGCTAATTTGTCTTCAATTCTTTCGTAGTAGTCCTACAAAGACCAATGAGGTGAAGTCCGTGTGTCACGTGATTCTCAGCAAGATCTCTACCGGTCCGCCATTCGGGGCGAGTGAGATGTAATTGTGTTGATGGGGAATTGCCCATTTTTATTTCTTTCGAAAACATTAAGAGAGAAATCTCATAAAAAATTGGGGGATGGTTTCAGATTCCTACAGAAGTGATCTTGAAAAGGCGACCGATTGGCATCATTTTTTGGTTGATACAATGGCGGCTCGTGAACAAATGTTCAGAGCCGGCAAACATATTACTGAACAGCGGTGGATCCCGGGAACAGGGTCATGGGGCCATGTTCCACCACAATCGATTTTTCTAGTAATTTTTTTTTAATTTATTCAAAAAATTGTCTCACTGATGTCATTTCATTCCCAAGCATTATTTCCATGAAGCACACTGCGACTTGATTTCAAGATTCAGATCCTAAAAAGGTGTTGCGAGTTTGTGTTGCTCTGACAATAATTCAGAAATCGTATTCAATTTTTTTTTCAGACGTGTAAGATATACTGAATTACATAGGTGATATTTTGACATTTCATGTTTTGTATAGCATTTGATAATTTTTTCATGACAAAGTATCCATCTTCATTCCAAGTACTCTCCTTAGTATTGTCTATAAAAGACATGGCTAACTATAAAACTTAGCTATAACTTCACTACCTGTTAGCCATTTGTGTGAATCGTACCACGAAGGATTGAATTTTCTTGCATCTTTCTCGCCAGCACAATATACAACCCTACTCAACACAGGAGTAGTTCAATCATTGTTCAAAATTTCTCTTTTTCTACGTCGTTAAGACGAGAAAACGGGTTGTAATAGTTCATTGAATGTTTCTATCAATATTAACGTAAAATCAGATTTATATTTAAAAAAATCAAGTAACACTAATAATCCGCAGCGTACTAATTTAAAACGAAAAAATAAATACTTCCTAAATAATAATCACTTTCTTCGCTTGTTAACACGTCAACAAAACTACCACACACGATACGCAGCTTGTATGTGAATGGAAATCGGAGTCTTCCGTGCGGGTAGGCAGCGAGAGAATCCGCTGGCCTACGCACATCGTGCAAGCGTTAAGTATGGACACAGCCTGCTACTGGTCCACACTCACTGAAGGGCCATTTCTCAAATTATGATGTGCAGCGAGGCAGCGCCCGGGTGTGCCTACCCTGAGAGCTTGCTATCTCTACGGGAAGAGACTGCAACAGATCTCATGGCGCACGGGACAACGCTTCAAATGAAAATACATACACCATAATAAAATTATAAGAGACATTTAATTTCTTTATTATCATGAAATGTATTAAACTAGTACACATTCATCATGGCAGGCGGTGCCTACCTTGCATGCCTCAAGGAGTCGCTAAAGGCCAGATCCTACTTGAATATTTTATATTACGAAACGACATAGTTGTTAATAGTGGGGCATAAATTGTTATAACACGCGTGTTATATTAATTCTTAGTACGAAACTGATCTCCGTTTCGAGATGGAGGACTGTAGATAATCAAGGAGCAAAAATATGAAAATGCTAGATGAATTACTCGCACATAAGCTGTAAACTTGTGTTCACATTATTGTGAAAAGTGAGGAAAGAATGATGGAATTAATTGCTAACTTCAAGAGACCGGCTTTTGAAAGAAAGGGTATATTTTTCCGAAATTACCTTGTTCCATGTCTATCAATAAAAGGAAGAGCCGTACAAAAGTTAGAATACATTGAAGACACGGAAAATCGGAAACTCCAAAAATATTGAATCGTGTCCATTAGTACTTTTTCTGGAATATCAATGAAACGAGGGAAGTTTACAAATTTCGGAACAATGGAACCACTATTTACTGTGCCCCCAGAGTTAAACATGTTTCTGAAGTTGTTATTAACATGTTTTAGAGTTACCAAAATCAGTACACGTATGTTGTATAGATCCACGGAAGAGAAATTCTACTGCTCACCTAAACATAAAAAAGGAATGCATCATATGTTCACTGAATTTTTACTTTCTCGCTACTGAGTAGAATACCGCGAGAAAAACGGCGAATTTTCGGCAGAAAAATCTTATTATAATGGTAATGAATGGTAATGAAAAAGTGGATAAATTCAGTTGCTAAATTTATAGAAAAAATCCTCCATCATGTGGTGTAGGCAGAATCCATATTTTGTGGGCCTTAGATACCGAAAAAACGAATGACGACAAAAAGCTGGCCGTGTTCGTCTGTGAAAATTGCTAGCGGCTAAACCATTTAGCCGATTTTCTTCAAAATTGCTATTCCCAAATCTACCATGCTGATGTTGTGGCCCCTTGAAAAATTTGAAACCGATATTCTAATTTTGGGGGATACTTTACATGAAGCCCCTACTTTATGTTCACAAATAAAAAAAGGCCTCCATAGTTTTTGATTAAATTTTGTCCCTTAATGAAATCTGTTCCTTAAAGATAGAATTTGAAATAAGGTCATGTAAAATTTTTCGAAATTTTGAGTACGTATCGCGTAATTTTGTGTGAAAATAGGACGAGAAAGTACGTGCTGTTTTAGCACCACGTTTTTGGAGAGACACGTGTATCAGATGATTGCCGGTCATTGCATTTACATATTCACAAAGATCTTTGCAGTTAAAACCATTACGGGAACCTAAAATTTTCGCTTCGCTAACTGTAATCTCAGTCTCACACGCTTCCTGCCGCTGGAGGACGAAATGTCCACTGCTTTAATAGATTGATTTGAACTCGCAGAACGAAATAATGAGCAAATGACAAATGACGGCAGGGAAGCGTTAATTCTATTAAAATTAATAGAATATAATTATTACCTAAAAATTGTGACATAAATAAAATTAAGGTTTTATACAATAATTAATAAGAGCAAGTTATAACATGTGTAAATTCACTACCGTTCAAATAAAAATACAATAACGAAATTTGGTTGAGTACTTTGTATTCCCGCGTGGAAACTTCTTTCTATTCAAAAATCCTTAGTGTTTTACATATAAAGATAGCTAACCATCTCACATTTTTTAGAAGATTGCTCAGTTAAATTTCACTCAAATACTAGTTTATAAGTTTATTGCATTGAGAAGCATGTCCATATTGCTTAATTGCAAAATTGTTTAAATATGTGCTGTGACTTCAGTGCAAGAATTGTGAGATGGTACATGATTGTACACTTCTGGTACCCAAAACACATTGATAATTAGTTTAATGTGAGAGAATAAAACTAATTACGTGAAAATACTGTCGAGGAAGGGATTCTGTGAAAGTAAAAAAATCCTTCAGTGATAGTGTGGACTTACAAATCTGTACATTTAAAACATAAGGGGTTTCGTTTGAAAAGGGGTTTGAGCTTTCTTCTCAATAAAATTTTGTGATTTTTTTTCTTGAAATGAAAGTGAAATGAGTCCTGGATATGTTATACATAGTTGCTCGTATTAACGGTTTTATAATAAATTTTTGTTTTACCGTCAAACTGGCCGACACTGTGCCTCAAGGGTTGAGAACGTGCCAAGCTTCGTTTCTTGAGATATTCGCACCCTATTGACTGGTATAAGAACTTCGCTATTATTTGAACCAAGAAATATTTGTGCAAGCTATAAACAAAGTTTTTATAACTGTCAATAAGATGCGAGTATCTCAAAAATTGGATCCTGGCTCATTCTCACCCCATGTGGCGCAGTCTCGCCTAGTTTGACTGTCTGCACTTGGCGCAACAGCTCATTACTTCCAGCAGCGTCCAGGGCTCACGGCCATGGGTTAAGAGGATACGTATGGTTAGCACGAAGACATCCCCACGCCGTATTCCGATCTTCTCAACCCAAGATGTGAATTTTCTTCTCATCACACAGCAACGTATACTGGGACATTGCTAGGAAAACGCACACTATAATCTTTCCGACGGGAATCCAACCCGCACCCTGTTTGACGGTATCTTAAAATTAATAGAATGAGCGCTTATCTGTTGCCATTTTCTTCATTACGCCATTTTAAAGACCAACCACAATATTTGGCCTTGCAACTTTTTACTTTCCCGTATACGTACGTATACACGGAGTGATATACGTAGTATAGAGAAAGTTATGTAATGCTGCGCGAAAAAATGGCCAATTTTCGGCGGAAAAAAAATAATTGCCGGGCCCTGATAACGAAAAAGTGGTTGAAACCAGTTTCTAAATTAAGAAAAAAAATCCCCTAACACGTAGTGTAGCCAGAGACCCTGTTTTCTAGGTCCTTAATACCGAAAAACCAATTGAAAGGAAAACATCCGTCTGTCCGTCCGTCTGTCTGTGTCCGTCTGTGAACACTGCTAGAGTCTAAACCATACGATTTTCTCTATACGATTCTCTATACGATTTCTTCAAAAATGGACATTTCGCGGTCGATCAGATTCTAGTCGAAGCTTTGAGATTTTGAAAACGATTCTTCAAAATTTGGGGGTACTTTATATGAAGCCCCCCGGGGATTTTCAAAATTTTCTCAAAAACGGCTCCAATTTTTTTCTTTAAATTTCTTGTAAGAATAGAGTAAAATACACTTATTAACTTGGCGTAGGTCCGATTTTCACGGATTCCTCTGAATTTTCGAAAATTGTGAAAGTTTGAATTTTTTTCGGCGTCTTTCTCCAACTACAAAATTGAAAATAGAGACTTTTTCTTCAAATAAAATTTTTTCTTGATAGTGAGTTCTTTCTTTAAGGTCATGTACATTTTTTTGAAAATTTTAGTAGTTTTCACGCAATATCGCAGGCAATATGTGCAATTTTAAAAAATGTATTTTCTCAAAAACGGCTCCAAATTTTTTCTTTAAACTTTTGGCGGAGATAATGCTAAATATACTCAATCAGATAACATGAACTTCATACTGGTCTACACGTTGTTTTTTTTCCAAAAATTACAAAAATGTAAATTTTTTTATTTGTCTCTCAGGTCGTCAAAATTTACATTATAGTTGCGTTTATTTGCTTAGTGCGTTTCTTTACACATACGCTTCAAAGTATCTCCAATGATGGTTCTTGAAATGTCCATAAGTGGTCCATAATAAAGGAACAAAATTGGTAAATTTCCTGAAATGTTCGAACGAAATTTTCTCAAACACTATTGAAAATTTTTCGCCGAAATTCTCAACAATGACAAAACTTCCCAACAAAAATTCTCAACAAAAGTTCAGTACTCTCTTCCAGAAGCTTGATTTCGACCACGAAATTTGGGGCCCAAAAATCAAAATAATGCTGCAAAATGTAGGTGTTGTTTAATCACACACAAAATGAAAAGTATACATTGCACTGAAATGAGAAGTAAACCATCGCGTAAATTAAAAAGTTTTTTAAATATTTTGTTTTATAACATTTTCTCGAATTGTTGTAAAGATTCCCGCAAATGTGATTTTTTCCACCTGTTGTATTCGATCAAAGAGGGACAGTGATTTTAAATTTGAATTGGTTACCATGGCAAGAAAGTTGTTATTAAACAATGTGTGTTTGTTTCTCGATTCAGAAAATGAACATGGTAGATTTATTTCTGAAATTTAGAATTAAAAATAAGTATATGTGTGTATGTCAGTCAAAATACATATTAGTGCTGTGGATTTAGGGTCATCGTAGTGTATTACTTACATTGTGAGTTTATTTCATGTGTATTTTTCGAATAATTCTATTACTGAAATCCTTCGCTTGCTGTTTGTGCCGAAAGTCAAAGAAGTTCGTAAGTATTTGGCAATTTTACGTAAAATTTGACAATGAATGATAAAACTATAACTTGCATTTATACTTTTTTATTTGTTGTTAAAATATTTTGTTTAGTCATGGTATTGCTTTCCCTGTTTCAAAGTATTTGAAGTAATGTCCATTTGTGGTAATATTTACATTAGTGGCGATTTGTTCACATTATTGTATTTGCGAGTACATTTGCTTTAAGTAAAGTCTAGTAAATTTTCTCGAGAACTCAACCGTTTTCTGTTAAAATTAGCCCAAAATTTCGCATTTTCAGAAACACTCAAACACAATTTTCTCAAAAATTGTTCCAATTTTTTCTTCAAACTTTTCAAACGGATAGTGCTCATTGCGCTCTTTAATATGACGTTAAGTTAAATTTGGGGTATTATGTTTTTGCAAAAATTACATAAATGTAATTTTTTGAAAGATCTCTCACATCGTTAATATGTATATTTCCAGCAAATTGTAAACACTATTGTATTTGTAAATTAATGTTCTTCAAATGAAGTGTTCCGAAAACTCAAACATGTTCTGTGAAAAAGAGCTTCAAGTTTCGCATTTTTAGTACCGCTTAAACGCTATTTTCTTAAAAACGGCTAAAAGTTTTTCTAAGAAAATTTCCATTTAGGAAGAAGTTTAGTGTTCTTTAATATTCTAAAAATTAATATTTGCGTTCTACCATTAGGAAACTGAAAAGTCAAGAAAATGTCAAAAAAATATACTTAGGAAGGAAATAGATAGCAGCTGGCACGAGTATGTGACAATTCCGAATATCTAGCCCAGACCCAAGGAAATAGAAAACTAATACGGGAAAGTCTGTGCCATTCTGTAGCACCACTAGTTGAGACCTGAATTTCAATTGATATGTCGAAACAGTCATTTCTTCTGAAGTGCGAAGTTGCAGTTCATGAACCGAAGATAGCGATATTTTTAAAATCGAAGATCAATCAGTATTTTTTCATGCATCCGCATGAAAGTATGCAAAAACTAGAGCGGTCGTTTGGCTCATCTCTCTCTTTAAAAACATAACTACGAGTTTAAGTTAAGGTGAATGACAGGAATTCCTGCTATAGGCAACTACAACATCAATGTAGTACATATCTCGGTAAATATAAAACATGTCAGTTGCATTTTTCAGAAACATGCGTTCAGAATACTGTGTGTCATAGCGAATAGTTCCAGAATTTGAAAACGTCTCATTTCATATGTCTTGGAGAATACATACTAAACGATACGAAACAATATTTTTGCGGTTTTTGATTTTCCGTATAGTGCAATATTGTGCTGTTCTATTGAATATTTTTTGCAGCTCTTCTTTTTGTGCTACTTAGTAGCTTGGGTCCAGCTAGTACATATTTAATGTATGACTGTAGAGAATGAGAAATTTTTGGTTGATTGATCGTTGGGTATTGAAATCAATTTTCAATATTTATGTTTCTTTCATTAGTTACTAAGGTACTAGGAGATGGCATATATTCATTTTGGGTTATCGTTCATTGCAAAGTCTGGAGGCCCTCCGAGTAAACATATATCAAGTGTGTCATCAGTCTTGTAGTGGAACATTTGAGATTCGTTATCATCACGTTGTTAAATCTGTCGAGTATGAGGACATATTCTTCTCCAATGATCGACGATGGTTTTTGGTGATTTACAACAAACCATCGACAAAAAAAGCCTGTACATGTGGTACTGTCGGATAGGTAAATTACATTATTTTCATGATTCCAAAATTTAAGAACAAAAAATATAAATTTGCAGATTATGACATGTAAAACAAATGTTTCCAACTCACAATATAATCCCTTAAAAAGAGGTTTTCGTGTTCATTATGGGGCTCGAGTTCTGCGAGGACACGTGAGGTCACCGTGAGATCAAGTGGGGAATTGATGAGGGATAGTTGTGGGACATGTGGGGGAAACGAAGGGGAGCAAATGGACAGGCAGGGAAAGGTAGATACCGAATAATATTTCTTAAGATGTATTCTACAAAATGAGACATTTTTGAACATTCTATTACAATTTGGGAGATTTATTTCTTTTGGATGCCTTGACTCCTGATCATGACAGATAAGTGCAAAAACGCGAAATGTGTTTAAAATTAAATTTAAGGCTGAAGTCAGAAATTATCTTTATCAATAAAATTGAAGAGACTATTTTATTTTCTGTGCAATTTAATATCAACGCTTAGCTATATTAGAATGTTCTTTCTCGCACACTACCTGACCTATAATCAGGCCCTATGTAAGCAAGGAGCGCACTCTGCGACCCTAGCAGGAAGGACCCCGCAAATGTCATAAAATCGTAAAGATGCCCCCCCTCCGAAAAGATAAAACATAAAGAAAGAAAGGGAAATGTAATGAAAGGGTGGTCAAATGCCGTATATTCTCTTTCTCGTGAAAGAGGCTTCTCAAAACTGCGGCAAACGAAAAGAGACTAAACGTTGACTGGATCATTCGATCTACTATCCTTGAGATATTTGCTACCACTCCCTCCTTCCCCTTATGTTCGTACAACTTAAATTTGATTGCGGTGGAGTTTGTGGGGCGAATATTTATTTATAAAGTGCGGAGCTTTTACGCGGGTCAAGCGGTTTAAAAGATTGATTTTATCTATAAGACTCGAATAATCCTGACAGGAATATTTGTCTAAATTTTCCTTTTCGCCTATTCGATTTTCTCTTTAATTAGTCGTTAGTGGTGAGGATAATATTTTTTGCCAGTTTAATGAAGAAATGTGTTCGAGCATCTCTAAGTTATCACACTGGAGCGAAATATTACAAATGTGCTATCCATTGTGGACCGGGGTTTGCGTGTTGCATTTAGTAAGCAGAAGAGTATGTAGATACACGTGGCCCTTACAAGTCGTACAGATTACGCCGTATTACGTGTTTGCAAATCATTTACTTTTTTCGTTACGAATGTGTATAATTATAAATGAACTGAAATCAAATTTGTAGTTTATTTTTTAAACCAAGAGAAACGGGTTATCGGAAATAGGTTTTTGGTCGATGTTAATATAAGAGTAGATACTCTATTAACTATTTAGTATACTAACTATTAGTATTTAGTTTTACAGGCCGATAATTATAATTATTGACTGAAATACAATTCCATAACATAAACTCGTATTAGCACCTGCTGTTGAACGGGTGAATAGATTATATTTAATTAATAATAAGTTATCAGCTTTAGTAACTGGACGCTCAGTGACATTCCATGAAAAAAAGTGTGTAATGCAATTGAGTAACTCGATGACGAATTTCAGATTGAATATTGTCCCATTAATTTAATTTTAATATTTGAGTATCTTTCAAAATTTTTTCTAGTAACAAAATTATCGGGAAGAACCTGCTGAAAATGACAGAAGAGTCATCTAGAGACGGCTCGAGTACTTCAAAAGTCGCACAAATTCTTGTTAAATGTTTTGTTTTGTTTACAGAGAGAGATTAACGTTATTTTAGAAGAATGTAGCACCTTTTTCCTCTCTAGAAGAGCTAATATATTATATTTTTACTGATAAATTATTACTTGTCATTGCCTTAGGCGTTCGATATACACTGCATAACTTACTTCGATCGAGGCGACCGTGGTTAGGAGGGAAATATTAAAACAGTTGAATATATTCTTATGGAGAGAATTACGGGAGGGAAATATGAAAAGACAAACCTAGTCAACAACTAAGAATTAGTAAATAATTCAATCTGAATCATTAAAATTACCTAGAAATAAAATCATGTATGTACCACAGACGTTAACTGGTTCTAGTAACCTGGGTGGTTGTTCACAGGTACGATCGTCGCAATGAAATCGACAAGTACCCGTTCATGAACTAAAATATCATTGCCTGGAGATCATTAATGTTAAATGGTTATAAACTTCCCCAGTATTTTCCAAACTATTGTGGAAGATGGAATATTGTGATTCTTTGGTTAAATTTAAGCCATTTATGCTCCATTTGATAAAGACTGTGTTGATTTGATAAAGATTGGTCTTGCCGGTACTTTATAATAGATTTAATGCAAATTTGACAATAATACGCAACACGATGTCGGACACTCCGATTTTTAGGAGTCCTCATTAGCAGATAGTGCGTAAATTTTAAAATTATTTTGACAATTAGAACACGAGTTATGAACAAAAAATTTGACTTGGTGAAATGTCTTTGTCGGCTGTTCGGTGGACACAAGCGAAGGGGTAGAAGAGGCCGCGAACCGTGGGGACTTCCAGCCCCCACGACGCCCAGCGCGACCTCCGATCAAATCATGCCGTTGACAGCAGGGTCTCACTGCAGAAGTGCGAAAATAGATTTCACAATAGTTGTCCCCATGGTGGAAAGATGGTTCTCCCGGCACTGAATCCCAAAACGAGCCTGATATTTATTTACATACATTTATACTGTGATTTTCGTAACTTTGTCCCTGACAGAAATGAGCTGTTTCGCTGCCATCCAATCAGGAGCTTATACACGTATCTTGCGACAGTGACGTCACTACGGTGACGTTTAAGCTCCCGATTGGATAAAATCATGATCAGCTGATTTCTGTCAGGGACAAAGTTACGAAAATCGCTGTATACATGTAGTATGTAATGTTGATTAATATATAATACAAAGAAAATTTACCATAGTATCATATTTGACTGGTATCATTTCGTTGTTTGTTTTGAATATTATTCATATGATAATGAATAATCGAAAACGCAGTGATTTTTAGAAGAATTCACTTGTTTATTTGTGTACCTTTTCAATCCTCGTGGATTTGGAAATCTCTGATAATGAATACCTGTGGAAGTTGCAAGCGTGATTTCGAGAAAATAGGATAATTTCAATATCGACAAAGGAAGTCATTGGAATTACCATACATTTACATTACAAATCTAAAAATTTACCTTCTAAATCTCAATTTTTAAAACAAATTAATTTAAAGTTATTATGTTGTAATTGTACAATAGCATTTCAAGATTTCCTATTAAATTGTTTCTAACCAAATGAAAATGTAAGAAGTGTAAAATTGGCACTGAGAAGGGGAAAAATGCGGAAATGCAGCGTACCTAATTGTCGAGTTTGATCGGGATCCTCGTCAACTAATACGAAAGGTGATTTTCGCACTTGAAGTGGTAAGGCGAATGCTGACATCAGGTATGGGTTGACCCATTCTCCTCGAGAGCAGCGCCCTTTCACGGCCTCCACCTCTCTATTGTGCCCGCGTAACTGCCGATGGTGACCGTGCAGGACCTTAATATTTTTGTTCCTAACTCGTGTTCTAATTCTCAAAAGCACAATTTGACTGTCAGTTTTGGATTATGCACCATCAACTGGTAAAATTACATAAAAAAACGAGTGTCCGATATTGTGAGTGTTGCGTAGTAGTCCAGGAATAGTGTGTTATCATTTGTAGATTCGGGAAATAAAGACATGTCTATGTTAGAACATAGTAAGTACTCCGTACTTATATCCAATGTGTTATCACAATCAACATAAATGCTATTTCTGCCTTTGGAATAGTTGTTTACGTTTTCTTTACCTTCCCAAGCAGAAAGGAGAACTGGCAAAGCAAAACTCACTTTTGTTTTATTCTCTTGAATTATGCCAGTTAGGTGTATCAAAAATATGTGTTAAAATGATTCTTTAACATTCAAAGAAAAAAATACTGCGGACTGCACTTACCACTTCGCGGCAGCGGTGACATCTTTACGAGCGATCAAAGACTCCCTCATGCCCCAAGGTGCAGGCCTATGTGCTCATCCGTAAATGTGTCGTATATGTTACTGAGAAAGAGCTGTGAAGCAGCCTTCTATTCACGTGCAGATTCTGTTCAAATCGATGGAGTTATCTGGGATTCGTAGTGCGTAAGATACGGGATTCGCAGTGCATGTGTGGAAAGTATTTTTGGGATTCACCTACAGCCCGTGACTCCTTCTTCCATCATTGCTTCATCGCTACAGTTGGTAACAATATTGTTTGTTACAGTCTATAATTTGCTCGAAAAACATTAATTTTAAGTGGAAAATTAATGCTTATGAAAATATATTACAAGATATTTGTATAATTCAATTAAATAAAATGTAACTTTGTACACCTAGACGAAATGGCTTTCAATTTGAAATTCATCAGCAAATTTAGTCGCTCGGGAACTAGCCGCCAGGAAGATTTCCAAGCAATAAAATGCGCTGGTGAACTTCAAATTCAACGGCCGTTTTGTCTAGGTGTATAAAGTTACGTTTTATTTAACTCAAATTATTCAATTATCTCATATTTTTCATTAGTATTAATTTTCCACTTAAAATTAACGAGTTTTTGTTGAGCAAATTATGGACTGTACAAACAAGAGTGTAAAATATGTATATTCCATCTTCACTGTTATCTTCTGCTTATCGAATCAATGCCCGTTCCTGGTGTAAGCGAACGCTGAGGTTTCTGGGAATCTTAATGATCGTTAAGTAACACAAGAACTACGTGTTGAGTTGTGAAGTCAAGTGTCTTTTGGCATACAGAGTTTCGGTGTTATGATTGTACCCCTTACCCAAGCACCGGATCAAAATTTCGTAGGCGCGGCAGAAATATCCCCAGAAATACTCGTATTAATGTTTTTATATCTACGAACCTTTCGGTTCCTACAGACGCCCCATTTTCCTACTGAGACATTACTCCAGATGCTGCCACCGTGTTTCTGATCATTTTCCCATGGAACTGATGCCGCAATGTGCCTCGTGAGCCCATAGCTGTTATGCTCGTTTGATTGGATTGGCGTAGCTCGTGAGCCCCTCGCAATGAGAGCAGCTTCAGAGGCCCTGACTTTTCCTGGAGTTATCCACTCGTACACAACTTACCAGACGAGGGGAAGGAATCAAAGAGCGGATTCGAGGTTCAAGGATGATACGTGAAAAGCTGAGAGTGCACTATATGCCACTAAACACAATATCCACGATTTACGCGAGATTCAAATCCCCAGTCCGAGTGAAGGAAGGAGAGAAATGGAAGGGGGAGGGTTGGAAACGAGGTTGGGACGACCTCACCGTGCCACAACACCCCTGCAAACATCCGCGTTCGAACCCTCGACCCCTCGACCCTTCGCACAGACAGATAGGCAGTCCGCCCTAGCTACCTTAGATATTCAGTTCGGAATAGTTCTCAGCATTGTGCAGTGTTGTGTCGCACTCTTTTATTTTGCCACGTTCACTTACATTCACTGCTGTATCGGGTAGAGAGACGTGTCGGGGGATCCGTCGCGAGTATAGGGCCGTGCCGGATGGAGGAAGTACTAGAGGGCGAAACCGTGCCAGCCGACGTGTAGATGACGCCAGTTCTTGTGTTCCTGCGGGTCAAGGGCGCCGGTAGCTCCCGGCACTACCCTCATGACAAAAGAATTCCGTAGTGACAGTTTAGTGGCAGTTCAGTTCCGTAGTGGTTTATTCATATGCTTATTTGTTCCTTCATTTTCATTATTGTAGAGCCATTGATGATGGAATAAAGTTGTCTTGAATCACGTGTATGGTTGTTTTCGATTTGTTAAAATTCATTTTATATTTATGTGGTAGATATCTTCGCTGTCCTGAATGAATAATAATGACGAAAGTACTTGTCGCTCCCGGAAACCTGAAATACTACTTGTAACATCCATTACACACATGAGGTGGAGCCGCGGAGGCTCAGTGCCAGGACGCTGGCTTCCTGACCTGAACGACCCAGTTTTTAATCCCGACATAGGTTGGGATTCTTATCAGGTGATTTCCATTCGGGGCGGCTCTGGGGTCGACTATGCCTCGTTTCCAAGAAATCTTTCAAGGGAGAAAGGCGTCCGGTGCGTTGTGCTCGTCACACAACCTCCTCTTTGTGCCGACAGGCCACGAATAGTGCCCTCCTCCTTCCCCCTTGGTCCCCATCGACCTGTATGCAATTGGACGGAGTTATGTTCCAACCGGCTATGCGACATCATACAAGTTTTGAGATAATCGTGTTCAAAGGTATAATTACGTTTTCAGCTCTAAAGACTGTAATTTAATTATTTCGTTCATTGAAGCGCAAAACTACACAAACATGAGTGGGGAATATCTGGCGCCTACCTGCATAATGTGAAATTAAGAACAACAGATTTAAAGATCTAGGTTTATAGCCGGTTGTTGCGAAACATAAAATCTCTGATGTGAGTGATGGCGTTTACATTCTTCATTAATTATAAGGCAACTTTTACAGATTTGGCGCCAAAATGTTGCGTACACTTGGAACATGGTCAATACAACTGATGGCGTCCATCTCTTTTTTTTTCTTTCTTTCTTCAAAAATGGCGCTTAGCCAGTTGCTGCATAACACCGTCCAATTGCACTTTACCTTTTTTTTTTAACTTGTACACTTGGGAGGTGAGTGGCCCAAGCACTCGCTCATTCACCCGTTCGCCAGGCGCGTTTCGTGCGCTTGTCGGGCCCCCGGCGGCGGCGGCGGCGGCGGCGGCGGCGGCGGCGGCGGCGGCGGCGGCGGCGGCGGCGGCGGCGGCGGCGGCGGCGGCGGCGGCGGCGCGGCGCGGCGCGTGGGCAGCGGGGCCGCGGGGCAACGGCGGCGGAAGCGTCGCTCTATTTCTGGAATGCGCGCGCGCTGCCAAGCGTCAGGTCGCACGCGGGTTGCGTCGCGTCCGCGTGGACGACCCGCCGCCGCCGCCGCCGCCGCCGCCGCCGCCGCCGCCGCCGCCGCCGCCGCCGCCGCCGCCGCCGCCGCCGCCGCCGCCGCCGTCACGCCTCGCCCGGGACCGGGTGCGCGGGGACGGGGAGCAGACACGGGCCGTGCGTGCGTGCGTGCGTTCGCTTGCAGTCAAAACACACCGGATCGGTACTGAAGAGAAGAACAGGTTTCTTCGAATTAGAGCGGTAGCTTTAGCGATAAAGGGCTTCGCAGAGGCGAGTGTTTTCTGCAAAATAAGCCGGAAGACAGAATCTTCTGATAATAGTTGTTAATGTCATTGGGCCGATGGACGCAGTTGAAGTCGTAAATAGCTGAATTTTATAACAAAGACCGTAGGTTGTAAGATCGGCCGTGCGTCCTTTCATACATTTAGTAAACCTACCTTCTTATAAGAATAAAATAATTTCTTTAAATGTGTGTACAATGTGTGACTTACAAAATTTTAGGTCCAGGAACGCTCCCCCAAATTAATGATTAATTTAATGCAAATAGTTGTATATTCATAATATAATTCAATAATTGTTCCGGAGGTACCCTAACGCCGTTCTGTCGCGTGCCCGGGGAAACCAAGCCCTGTGTGTACACTCCCGTCATCTTTAGCTAAAACGTTTCGTTCGTAAGGTCTTTAACGGGCACCTGTCCTTAAGGGAGGCTTTTCCTTCCTCGGTCTCATTGCATTGTACCGAAAAAATGGAATAGTATCATGAAAAAGGAATTTACCTACCTCATAAACGGAGATTCAGTCCACTCTTAATATCATTTGAACTGCCAAAGCCCTTTGCTGAAATTGAAACAGCAAAATCTATTTAGCGAATTTCACTGGTAGTTTTTAAAATGACGTTTTATCGCAAAATTTGGCCTCATTATTGTCAAGCTCGTGAATTAAATAGCAACGATTCATATTACGATGGAAAGCCAATATAGAAATGCAAAGCGTTTCGCTTGAAACCCTTAGAACATCGTTTTTCTGAATGACTTCCAGAATGCTCTAGACAGTTCCGGCTAAAAATAGTACCAATCGATTCGTCTCTCCCAATCCCGTCCAAGGAATCCAATGAGCTGTTGATCCAATGTATTTGTAGATGACTTATTCCCCTTCCCACCAAGAAAAATCGTTTTCGATGGTTAAAAACCCCAAACCATGATTTTTGTAGAATTATACCAGCATTTTATAAAATTATTCAGAAATATTGCCACTTCCCTTCGGCAGATCGAGATGCATCGAATGACGCGCTGACCTCATTTGCCTCGTATGTTGGGCCGCAAGGAGACACGTGGATGTAGGATAAGACATACCCATTGGTTGCGTAAAAAATATGATTTACTTAAAGAAATGTTAATGTCATATTTAAACATTGAAACTTTCGGGAATAATATTCCAAAAACACGGTGTCAAATAATGAGAAAATGTTTTACGTTCGTATCATACTCTAGAGTTTGTATGCAGGTGTAATTTGTTTTCGACAGTAGATTTTCGGGGTGTAAATTTGAGAACTGTTCTTATTGTTTCCCGGAACTTCTCAGTTCGACAACACACGAAGCTCTAAATGAATTTACGTCACTCGGCGTGTCGTAATTTCTCAAGAGCTCAAAAGCAATATTGAATAGGCGCAAACTAGTTTTGGACGCTCATTCAACACGAATGACCGCTTTCGCGTGCGGAGTTTCCTGCGGAATTACACGCTGTATACAGCAGGCGGAGTCCGCTCACAAGTTTCCTTGTGATCAATGGCGAGTGGTTAAAGGGAATGCCTATTATTAGTCTCTTCTCCCGCAACCCTCGGAAACAATGCCTTCGCCCAAAGGGCGGGCGAGTGCTGCGCAAGAGCGCGGCGCAGAACGAGGCGTGCGCGCGCAGTACTGAGCTGCGCGCAAAGGACAGGTATTGCCTGGCAAGTAAAAGACGCTCGCAGAGGCATGCAATATTGGAAGGTGGAGGAGATGATTCTGATTCAAATATTGCCGATCTCGAAAATAGGGTCATACGACTGTTGAAACTTAAGGCGGATATAGTTTTTTATTAATTTTTGATGTAGAGAATACGCTGCTGATAATGTATATTTCCTGTAAAATATTATTTATAAAAATGAGGAAGTCAATTAAATATTTAAGAGAATTCATTATTTATTCCAGAAATTTCAGTAATGCGTTTTTCGTACAGACTTTTTAACAGTCAAAACTGTTCCAAATTGTTCGTGTATCTACTATCCCGTAAGTCTTATCTCTGTTCTCCACGATTATTGCAGAAACTCAGAACCGCGTACATCCTTACAAACGTGTTAACCACTGTGTGACATTTATTGCTTGAAATTCTGAAGACAATCAATGAAAGAAATAAAACGTTCTTGACTGGTATCGTCTCGCTTTCTCGTGTTAACATTTCCTGGCTCTTGGAGACCAGTCAAACATTTTCTGCCTGCTGTCGTCCTCTATTTGGAGAAAAAGGCAAAACGTGACATTGTTCACATGTTGGGCAAACTTACATGTAAATTTCCTGCTGGATCGAGATCGGAGTTAGGAAAAAAATATTATAATGATGGAAAATGAAGGAAACTAAATCGATTTAAGGAGGACAAGTGATTCTTGTTAAAATTCTTAAAGTCTTAAGAAATATTGCCAAACTCCCGGGCTCTACTCATTAGTAACGGCAGTTCCGAAAAGGCCAAAGCGTTTTTTATCTGACTGACGTACATCCATTTTTTATTTCACCGATTCACCTAATACATTGTCCTATCACTAATGCATATCTTCCCAAACCTTTCGATTACCTTTCTCCAAATTTCTGAGCAACCTAAGCCAGTTTTCTGCTGGGCATAAGCTAAAGGCGCCGTTGTCTCGATTCGCTTGTCATCCTATTTACCAGCACATTCCAATTATTGACTAGTTCCAAAATACCAATGCATTTTTCTTCCCATCGCGGGAATCAGATTTGCATAGAATGTTTTATCGCAACTGGAAAGTAATGCAGAACAAAATTATCGTTTGATAAAGAAACAAAAAACAAAACAAAAACAAAAACGTCAGCTCTTAAGTGTCTATTAGACAATGAGTTGAAATTTTATAAATGCACCCTGCATATGGTTTTATAAGCTTGATTACTATAAACAGTTGACTTCGGTTACAGTGATCTCGGATATAGTGAACTTGCCAGGGTAAGTGCAGGGGTGCTTAGCAAGTATAATCTCTGTCTCACCTTAAGTGAAAGATTGAACCCGATCAATCAATCAATCAATCAGTCCTCTGAATGAAGTAAGTCCCTAGTTTCGTTCGCCGGAGAAAGAAAATACTGTTATTACTACGTAAAGAGTTTTATAATTTTGAACGATGTTTGTAAATAATTTTAATGTGATAAACAAAAGGATGTTACAATTATTTGCTTGTTTTAATTGTCCACATTCTATTGAAATTTCATGCAACTACTAATTACAGTTTGTGACTTTTCCGTGCTCCAAGACATCTTAACGGTACATCCAGAACGTGCGCATATAAACAAGACTGATGCCCTTGCGACTGGCATAGGTTGCTTACGTCCCGGCACGTCCTGACACCGATGAGCATCAATCTGCTCCGAGTTGTTCAAGTGCCATCGAGAGCCGGCGCGGAAGAGAGATTGAGGTGCCTTTTCGCGCGCCACCTCACTTCACAGGGTTCGCCGCCCAGCTGGCCAGGTCACACACCTGTCGTTCATTGGAGATAAAGGGAATTGAATGACAGGTCAATATGATGCGACACTCAGTTTTTTTCGCTTGCAAAAATGAAGCTTCGACAGTTTGTCGCGAGAGAGAGTCGTTCTGTTTTTTGTGGTTCTTGGGGAATTGGTTTCAGCTTCTCTTTGTCAGCTGCTGACTCCGAATAATTATTTTTAAGTGTCAATATAATTAAGTGAGCGTGTGATACGTGAATTACATTACTTTCATTTTTAGTGAGAGATGTGTACGATAGGTCTCTCATTCTAAATTAAAAAGTAAAATCATATTTATAATTGACTAAAACGTAATAGAATACGGAACCAATGGCATCACGTCTCCAACCTTACAATCCCTGGCTTCGAGTGGAGGTCAATCCTAAAAATATTCAAAGGGTTGACTTTTAGATTTCTCTGGGAGAATATAAACATTCACTTTCGGATACCTGCGTTTGAGTTGAGGATGTCATTCTTCAATTTGCCTTGAATATCCTTGTCCCTGTCGTCAGTCAAGCACAGAAAAGTGATAATGTATTGTGTGGGATAATTGGCAAATGGAGATGTTCAATTGGGATAAGGGAGAGATGGCAGAGTCATAGAGCGCCGTTGACACGTTCACACCACTGTTCTGCCCACCACTCACTTTTCACAATAAAAGAGTCGATCGCGGGCAAATTGTTCGCAGTTCTTCTGTTTCCGTTTCCGTCTTCTACCGCCAGCTGACGTGAAGGCTGCTTCTGTTAATTTGTTTTTTCTCTCATCGGCTGTGGTTGGGATTGTAACTTGTACTTACTTCCTCTTCATGGATTAGGCAAATTGCCTGTTCCGACCTCAATGTTCACACCATCGCTTTCTTGGCCTTCCTGGATCTCTTCTTCCCTCACTGTGTAGAGCACAGCCTGCTTTGGATGGCGGATGTCTTCCATCCTCAGCACATGCTCTTTCCACTTTATTTTACTTTCCATTATTTTTTCATTAAGTCAAAATATCTTAAGTTGATTTCTGATGTCTTGGTTCCTGATTTTATCTAGTAAAGTGGCTTGATTAACAGCTCTTAAGAACCTCATTTCGGAACTTTGTATTGCGTTTACATAGCTATTCTTTGTTACCTATGTCTCACTCCCAATCATAAACCACTCCCAAATACCATTGTAACTTGTGTTGAACAAAAATAACAAATATATCATCAAACTAGTCCATATATTGAATTCGAATTCGGGATTTTGTAGATATCTCAGTGGTCCGCATTGCTTGCTTTATAAAGAAAGATTTAGTGTGATCATGAAATATAATTAAGAGCGACATTTCTCTTTGTTGGGCAGTACTTATTAAAGTCTACCCTCCCCTAGGCGGGTTGGCTCAACAAGCAGTGAGCCACACTGGTTGGCCGCAGAAAAGCGCTGGGCCACAATAATAATAATAATAATATGCACGCCAATTGGATGGCAGCACCCCTCAGTATCCTTCACTTCTCCAAATTGCGGAAGCATGCCTCCTCGTATAAATAAGGCTACTGAATTTTCACAGAACTCGAATACACGAGCAGAACTCGGAACGGCTGCCACAACCGCTTAGATAGATTTAATGCAGATATCGTTTTGAAGAGGGAGTCTATTGCGAAGTATTTGATTTTCATTTTTAGAATTTGTGTCTATATTTCTTTCCGATTATATGTATTCAGTACTATGTGATTTTGCGTGTTTACAACTGACGTTTACACTTAGGTTTTCATTTCTCAATTACTGATTTAATTAGTCTACTTTGTTCTAAAGCAACAGAGATATCTAAATATTGTGAATCTTATTTCAAGAAACTGCAATCACTGATAATAATAATAATAATAATAATAATAATAATAATAATAATAATAATAATAATAATAATAATAATAATAATAATAATAATAATAATGAGTTATAAGTCAGATCTCGCATTGGTTACTTCGACGTAAAACAAGAACAGCATAACGTTTATTTCATGAAAAGTTTAATTTAGGTAGACCAATAATATTTAATCTTTTCACTTCTTTGCACAACTAAACATCTGTCATCATGCGAAAAAAACAACAATTATTTATTCGAGAAATCTATTGGTCTTCAAGCACAAGTTTCAGCGTCAATCTCATGCAAATATTTGCTGATCTTTGTTGGTTGTGCAGAGAAGGGTAATCAAATATTGGATAAAGGGTATTCTGTTAAAGGAATAATGCTGTTGGATCATAAAATGTACATTGGAGAGTCATCTAATTAGTTTTAAATTATATAACGCATCGCTGAAGGTTCCAGTGAAATGTGCAGATCGTACTCGGTGAACTGCCGGAGTCACTTTTCCTCATAGCAGACTGAGTCATTGCGTTACACTAGATTTTTCTTTCCTCGTGGGATAAAAAAAATAAGTTGTTCATTTCTGTTATGTACTTTAAAGTTTTTGCGTTGCAGGTTTGTAAATATAACAGAAAAACATGGAGTCACCTCTGGCGTTGCAGATTGTAGAGTGAGAATGCGGTAATTGAAAGTAAGTCAGTGCGATTTAACAGACAATAGTGGATGCATCTCTGGTAATGTTAATGGACTTGTCGACTGCCAGACGTTGTCCAGTAAGAGACGACAATGAAAGAGCGAGAATCACGTGCATCAGAATGAAATACCGGTTCGTGACCGTGCGTTGCATTTTTAAAAAATTTAGAATTTTAATTTTTTTTCTGAAAGTGTTTTTAAATGTTTATAATAATTATAGAAATTAAAGAAAACACTTATTGGGGGCAATGAAAAGAAGAAAATAAAGTAAGAAAAGTGGATGTGCAATGGAAGAAAAAAGATGGCAGTTGTGAAGAATATGCACCAAAAGTGTATGAAAAAAAGAGGAAATCGGAGAGAAATGGAGTCTTAAGAGGAGGAAACGATCGGTAATCAAAGAAAAAAGAAAATAAGAGAAGAAAGAAAAGAGAGTAAGAAGAGAAAAAATAAGATTATAAAAGAAACAATGAAGCGTACGAAAACAACAGAAGAGCGAATGCATACGGGTGAAGAAAATGATGGGAAAGATGAGAGAAGGTAAAGAGGAATGCCAGTAAACAAAAGAAAACGTTGACAGTAAGAGAAAGAGAGGAAAAGGTAGTAGAATACGAATATAGGGAAGACAGAAGTAGGAGGCGGGACATGGGACATAGAATAAAGAAAGAACCAGCCTTTGCTTGCGTAGCCGCCCGCGCAGCCGAGTGAGTGAATGGGCCTCTCACGTGCCTCCCACGCACTGGCGTCGGCGGCGGCGCAGCGACCTCCGAGGCGCACGAGGAAAAGCGGGCGCATTCCACCGCCCTCCGTCGCATCACCACCGGGCACACAGTGGTCACCCAGGCCAGTGCCGGCGCCCCCGACGTCACCACTCCGCCTCCGCTCACAGCGCTGTGGTCACCTCCGCCTCCTCCTCCTTCTCATCCTCTGCCAACGCCATCCTCCTATTCTACCACCCCTTCTCCTTCTCCTCATCCACCAACGCCTTTTGCTTCTCCTCCTCTACTCCTTCCCCGCTGTCGCATCCTTCACCTTTCTCCGCCTCCTCACGGCCCCCCCCCCCCACCATTGTCCAACAGCAGTCTTGCCATCGCGTCGCTGGGACTGCCGCTGTCTGGCGCTCACGCGGGGCCCCCTAGCCCCCCGCCTACGACCCACGCAAACACAGCTGCGTCTGGCGCCGCTGCCGCCGCCGCCGCCGCTAGGCGCCACGCCGGGTGGCGCAACGCCCAGACGCCGGGTGCCGCCGCCGCCGCCGCCGCATCGCCGGAAGCCGTCGCCTTCCCGGTAGCGGCGTCTGGAAAGCGAGCGCCCGCCAACGCCCCTCTCCCCGCCCCCTCCCTGCCAGCTGACGGGCGGATACAGGCTGACGCACCCACCAGCTGACGTGCTACCCAGACGTGTGCTGCATGTCGCGGCGACAACCAAGATGCACATTGCGTTTGCTGTGGGACCAAGAGCAGTCGATCTGCTTCGATGGGCGAGGGCATCACGATAACAGTTTGTCAAATATATTCCATGGTTTCACGTTTGGAGAACAGGCCTTGCAATATTAAGTTTACTTACGAGTTAATGTCTTTTAAGAATCAGTACATGGTATTTAAACACACATGGTATTTAATGGTACATGGTATATTGTATAATGGTTACATGGTATTTAAAGAACTGCGCGTGTCCATACGTCCGTCATTCAAGGTTAGATCACTTCCCGACCACCAATCGAGACATATGAGGTGTCATTCGAGGTTCTGGTAGAGAACTGATCATTTCTTTTCGGCTCCAGCCAGAAATTCTAAGAAACTTCCAAAAACGTGTATTTGCAGGTTTTAGCGCTGCGATCGTGTTGGATAGACCGAGAATTAAATCAACCCTACCTACATACCAACGTCATCTCCATCTAGGTGACGTTGATTACTCCAGTGGTAATTTTCACTCCACGACTGACACCATTATTTTCTTTCAGGAGAATTGCAGCATTGTTGTCATGTCTACGTGCAATACAGAGTGAATCGTGCTGCAGAACTCTCAATTTGTGGTGCTTTTTTAAAATAATTATATGAACTGAAGTGTTTCGCCCGTCTTACTATACTTATTTGCAAAAAAAAAAAAAAAAAAAAAACAAACGAAAAAACAAGTACAGTATTACCTTGGAAATTATTAAATTTGAAGCAAATCAAGTGAATACGGAGAAAACCAAAACTGTGAGCAATGCTAAAGAATGAAAGTACATCCTCATTCGACTTTTCATATTTACGTTCTTTAGCGTGCAAATACTATTCGCAAATGAATGTGACCTCATAACATATTCTTATCAAACTTAACTAACAAGTTATTCACATAAACACACGAAACAGTCGCTTTTTTATGTTTATATTGATTCGCCTACAAAACGAGTAATAGAACAATTGCATAAGTACAAGTGAATGCAAATCAGACTGAGTTTGAGGAGTTATAAACTCTTCAAAAATTACGGGCCGAAAATATGAAAGTGTAAAGTAAATCCCGGGAAGAATCAAATGTAGTTATAGAAGATTTTGTGACAGAACTTTGGAAGTAATTGTGAATGACTTTACAAAAGAATTAGATAATAACGCTGAAGAACAGTCTACAGGTGATCTCTATGTGCATTATTGTGCATATTAGTAAAAAATGTAGCCTTACTAAATTCTGATCACTCGCTTCATCCGTACCTGCGAGCATTTTTTTGGAGGGGGGATTACAATTTTTAAACTCAAATATTATTAGTTCATATCCTGTATGAAGGTAACTTTAAGGCCATTGTGTGTTGGGAATTTTTGAACTGGAGTATAACATTAACAGTCACTACGATCCATTTGTCGTCCAATAAAAGATACAGTAAGAATTTATTTGAACAAAGCTATGCATGACATTTAGAAATTTTCAACACACGAAAATACTTTTTAAACAGTTGCCAGCGTCGGCAATGCCACCTTCAGCTGGTTCAAATATATTTGCGGCTAATAGTGTGTACCGGCTGTGAAAACCCCGGTTGAAGGCGGTTGAGCGCTTATTTGAATCTTTGAAGATCAGGAGAATATTTAAATTGAGCTTCAATGCGATCTGATGGGAACAGGAATGGGGGATCCCTTCTGGTCTTTTGTTTGGGACGCAGTAGGGTTTTCTGATAATCTGTAATGCACTGATGTATGCCGGACTGCGACGCAGCGGACTAGGTGGAGAGGACCAGCGGAATACCATAGGCACGAGAGGGAGCCGGACATACAGATAGTAACAGTCTTGTTTGTACAGTCCATAATGTGCTCGAAAATTGTTAATTTTAAGTGGAAAATTAATACTAATGAAAAAATATTACAAGATAATTGAATACTTCCAGTTAAATAAAATGTAACTTTGTACATCTAGACAAAACGGCCTTCAATTTGAAGTTCACCAGCACATTTTGTTGCTTGGAAATTTCCCTAGCTAGTCCCCGAGAGACTAAATGTGCTGGTGAATATCAAATTCAAGGCCATTTCTTCTGGGTGTACAAAGTTACATTGTAACTAACCGGAAGTACACTAATATCTTGTATTATATTTTTCAGTAGTATTAATTTTCCACTTAAAATTAATGTTTTTCGAGCAAATTATAGACTGTGCAAACAAGACTGTTACCAACTGTAGGCGTGGTGCGAGGTGTGAAGGGAAGCGGAACTCCGAGGCAGAGTCTGGGCAAAACAAGGAGGTCGGAGCGAGGTGGGAATGGCGGGATTGTTAGTGGGGGACGGAGCAGGAAGAAGCGTGTGGTACCTGAGTGTCGTCGTGAAACGACGCAGGAAGCGTGGAGCATGCCGGGGAAGACTGGATCTGGAGTGGGCGGGCAGGGCTGGCCCTTCGAGAGTAGAGAGGTGCAAGAGGAGGGGGGTCGAGCTTCTTGGAGTAGAATGGGAGGGGGAGATTACACTACGGGATGGGGGATAAAATTCATTCCTTTATACTTCTTCTCCTTATATTGTTTACGTAGTAAAGAGAAGATTTTGTAATACTACCTCGGAAATCAGCGATTTTTGGACAGAAAAACTCCTATCGGCGGACCCAGGCAACAAAAAAGTAAATAAATAATTTTACTGCATGAAATAAAATACTCCATCTAACGGGTTGTGTAGTCATGTTTTGTGGGTTCTTATGTGTCCGAAAAACATATCTGCCTGTCCGTCTGTCTTTCCGCCTGTGGCCAACACTAGCGTCGATTACAGACAATTTTCTCCGGAACTGATGTGAAGGAACTCGAGGCCTGCGAGTATGAAATGGATATTTTGATTTTGAGGGATACTTTAATGAACCTTCAATAACATTTTCAAAATTGTCTAAAAAGTAACCCCATTTTTTATTATTAAACTTGGTCCTCGGAAATCGTAAAAAACTCTTAAAAATCAGCGCAAGCGTAGGACTTATTTTTCTTGAAGTCTCTACATTTTCAAAAAGGCAAAAGTTCAAAATATTTTTGGCGTCTTCCTATATGTAAAATATTGTAGATTGTGTTTTCTAAATGGCGTATGAGTAGTTTTCACGTAATTTTGCATGAAATATAGGCCTTTTTTAAACATTTTCTCAAAAGCGGTCCCAATTGTTCCCCCTCGTATGTAGGAAATGATGGAAAACACTTGTGCTGCTCCCCCTTTAGGAGTACTGATTTCAGAATATTGTAAGAATTTAACATCACAAAAGTACAATATTGAAAATAATGATTTTTGTGGTGAATGAAATATTTTAAAAATCAGATTTTTAGAAAAGATAATGTTCAATTTTTGGGGAAGAGGAGTAGTTTTCGGGTAATTTTGGATTGAAGATAACAAAATTATTTTTTTAAAATACCTGATCCATTTTTTAAAATTTCTTAAATAATAAATGACGCTTAAAAATGACGCAAGTGTAGCTTTCGTTGAACTTTCTGAATTTCCAAAAATTGCATAAGTTAGAAATAATGCGAGTGTGAGTAGTGAGTGGTCTAGCAGTAACGTACTTTGTGTGTTGTCCAAGGATCTGAGTTCGAATCTCAATGCAGAGAAAAAAAATTCTGGTTGGAAACACTTTTTTCAGATTCGTGTAGTAGAATAATATTGCAAAGCTGTTACAAATAATGCGAAAAAGTATGTGCTGTAGCAAACTGCAAAATAGTATTGATAAACATCCACTCAATAATCTTATCTCACACTACGAACACTCGGGCATGGAAAAAGTGGGGGTTTCCGATGTGCAATATCAAGGCGGACATCACCGAAATCTTCACTTAATCCCTTTAGATTACGAACATTCACCAGACGTTGACATGTCATCATGTCGAAGATTTCACATGGAATATTACCTCCTCGACATTGATCAGTTCGTAACATCGTTGAATCAACAGATTTCAGCATATGACTAATGGTCTCTACACGTTTTGGTTTTTTGGCTAGGCTCATGCCTCGAAGAAGAATTTATTAAACTAGGAAAACTGTTAACTCAAATTTACACAAGCGATGTCAGCGATAATGTTGAGATTGAGTATGTTCAATACACGGAATTTTACAAACCATTTGCAGCAGAAACTGGATATTTCAACCAAAAACATTATGTGAACAGATTAATAATACAAAAGCATGTTAAGAATTCTTTCCTAATCTGGAAATCGTTTTGAAAATTTACCTGATTTTGATGACAACTAATTTCACTGCTAAAAGATCGTTTTCAAAATTGAAAGTAGTTAAAAACAGATTGCGGCGGCAGTGACTCAATAGTATCCCAACAATCTCCTCGGTTTAAGCAGCAGTAACGCTATTCTGAGAGTTTTGACGATACAATTGACGATTTTACGGGAAGGCAAGTGAGGAAAGTGCCTCTTTTACATAGTTAAATGCACGTATTGTATGATTACCAAAAATGAATAAATATAAATAATTTTAAGTATTTTTGAATTTTTTCTTAGATCCCACCACCACCACCACCACCACCAAAGCGGCCCTCACCAAATTTGTGCTCAGGGGCACCCACCAAAGAAAATCCGGCCCTGACCGTGGCACTCATCTGGTCTGAGCCAAATATTTATGAAGAGTTTAATGATTAATACCCATCTTTATATCCTTTTGCAGAGTACTATTTTATGGAACGGAAGGCATGATATATTTCAGAATCGTATGATTTATTGCTATTATTTTGATTTTTACTTGTACTAATTTCACTGAGTGATGTTCTTATGACGAAGAAAATCTGAATTTTTACAAAAGTTGGATTCAGTTAAATTAATTTTAGAATGGAAATGAACTCTCGTGTACACTGAGTAGCCTACTTGTTTCCCCTTCGTCTGTTTGAGATGCACACAAGCCCAGACTACCTGAAGATCTCTTCCAGTTAGATACTGTATATTATCTAACAATCGCGTATAATCAGGTTACGTGTTTATGAATGAAGTTATGCAATAAAATTTGAAGTGAAAAGTAAAAAAAACAGATGTCAGAGGATACTTGCTGATGACTAACACCGGGGTTCGACCTTTTTTTGGCATTTTTGTATTCTAAGTCTTTTTTGAAAATAGATTGTGTATGTAAATCCTATTAAAACGACGGTTGACCGTATGAAATCTGGTGGGGGATATCCTCAGTGCGTGTCGTACTTTGGAGTCCCCTGAACTGCAGATAAGGTCCAACCACTCGACCGGCACGCGGCCCCCACCTCCAACCCTGCTCTGCGCCGCGCGCCGCCGGCAGCGACACGGCCTCGTTCACGGCGGACACGCTCCCTCAAATGATCCGACTCTTCTGCAGGTCGTCACTAGAAATGATGGGTTGGGGAATACAGTTCTCAAATTGACTTGAAACGTTCCATTCGCATATCATTGTTTTGTAGTTATTTCAATGCCAAACTATCGCGTCTTCTATGGAATGAAGCGAGACTGTTATTCCTTCGAGTTCGATTTGTTTGATGTATTCTTGATTTGTTTCTTGCTCTGCGTTTAATTTTTGAAAAGGAAGTATGTTTTGAGGGAATAATTAATAGTATTTCACAATTTTCTTTGAGGATATACTGTAAGGAAGTAAGGAAATGTACAGCGAGTTAACGCAGTACGTACTGTAAGTAACGAATAAACAAGTACAGTCTTTTGTAGTTAATTTCAGTTATGACATGGTAAGAATTGATGAGCTACTAGTAATTATGTTTAACAGGAAGGTTGAATGATGTTTCTCCATATGTTTATCTGTTAAGTGAGAATTCTACAATATGCTCGTAATAATTCCCATGCACGCGTATGTTAATTCAAGACTTAAGTATCAGCTCTATTGAAGTTTTGATAAATGGCTCGAAAAGAGTCACATCTGTCCATAAAAACATAATTTCTTACAGATACCAGTTAATTTTGAAAGCTGATGAAGAGATATTTTTCTGAAACGAAATCGGGAAATGTTCACGTTCTATTACGATCGGAATGAGCGTGCTGTCAGTGGAAGAGTCACTGCAGAGGTATAAAACCGTAAATAATTGAAGGGTTTTCAGTGTGCAAGTGAGAAGTTGTGTCGCTTTACTGTCATTTTTGTTCGAAAGTTTTCGCTTATGGATTTTACTTGCTTTGCTTCCTTCTGTAATAAAATCTATTTACTTATTTATTAATAAAATATTACGATTTTTATTATGAACAGGAATTTGATAAGCTAATTTATATTATGATACACAATTTTGCAAGCTATTAATTTTCTAGTGTTTCTACTTAAATGCGTCAATACGATAAATTTATTTCACCACACACCAGTGTAGTGGCCCTCAGTTCATCCAATATATTCGTATTTATCATGAAAATTGGAAAATTGAAGTTCATCTTGACTCTGCAGGTGACTACGAAGTATCGGCTTTCATCTGGCACCTTATACTGTGCACCTACAACGTTACACGCAAGCAGGAATGTCGGTTTCCAAGTCGAGAAAAAATCTATTTGACACTCAAATTTAAATACGACTAAAATATCGAAAAAAATAGCTCTATAAATCTGCTTCATAAAATATAAAACTACGTGTACGTTTCACTGTAAAATATTTCGTGTTCCGTTCCTTGCATTTGGGGCAGAGACTTAATAGAAAACCAAACATGTTGTCGAGAATGTTGTGTAGTAGTTGAATTTAAAGGCACTTTACGTCATTCTGTTTACAGCAGTGGTATTTTTTCACAAATAGTCTGCAATGAATTGAAAACATTAGCGACAAGTCAAAGATGCAAAACCCCAGTTTGTACTTAGTTGTTAGTTGGCCATTAACCCAGTAAGAAACGTTCTGTAATTATAACAGACTGCACATTTCCCTTTGCTTGACATCACATTCTGGTAAGGCCGCGTGGCAGCGGCTCTTGAAGCCGACAGAGGCGATAACGCAATGAATCACAAACAACAGCCACCGAATCACAGCTGCGTTATCGGGCGAGATACGGCAGTGCCGGCAGCGTAGAACAGTAGAAGCAGTAGTAGCAATGAGATCGGGAGCGGGGGAAGGGGAACGGACAGCGCTGCTGTTCTGTGGCGCTCTAAGATGAGGGACAATTGCAGCGTTTTCCTCCTTTTTACACAAGTGCTATTTAAGACGAAATTGTTTAGAGTAACTCGTCTTCGCTTTCGCCTCCTCCTCCACCATTCCCTTCGCCTCCGCCTTCTGCTCTGTCTGTGTCTTAAACTTCGTCTTCGTTTTAACTTCGCCTTCGTTTTAAACTTTCCTCCTCGTTTTAATCCTTCGCCTTCGTCAAATCCTTTGTCGTGGTCTTTTCTGCATAAAGACTCATATTGTTTCTGATACCAAGTGGATAATTCTTGCAGCTATATGTTGTCAATTATTTCCTCGTATACATGAGGTTGGTCAGAATCTACGTTTGGTGATACCAAAAAATTGGTTAATCGTAAAACGTCTGTCCGTCCGCGGATAACACCATCCCATAAACCATACTGTTGTCTACAAAATTGACATTTCTCGATCGATGTGGCCGAACTTGAGACCCTGCTAAGTTGAAAAGGATATTTTGATTTTTTGTGTTTTTTTACATGAAGCGTTAACGACTTTTTCAAAATGTCTCAAAAATGGCTCTAATATTTTATTACATTTTTTGGGGAATAGAACAAATAACTTCCATAAAAATAACGAATGTCCCCTTTCGTTCAAATTTATGAATTTTCTAAAATTGCAACAGTTAAAAAAATGTTTGACGTTTTCAATTACATTATTGTATTATAATACTATATAATATAATTTTTTTCCATCAATGAAAACTGTTCTTCAAAAGTAAATGTCCAAACAAAAGTACGTTTAATTTTTTGAAAATGTGAGTTATTTTCGCGTACTTTATATGAAATGAAGGCAATTTTACAGAAATAAAATAATAACAAAATGTTCTCAAAAATGGCTCCATATTTTTCTTTAATTTTTTCTCGAATAGAGCGAAATAGGTTGATAAAAGTAGAGTTCCCGCCCGTTTGTGAGGGTCTGCTCCGGCATTTTCGTTGAACGCTATGTATTTTCAGAAATAATTATTTGCAAACCCTTAAAAAATTGAGCTCTTCCTGCAATCGTAATATTGAAAATAGAGATTTAAAAAAATTGAATTTATAATATATTATTGAATTTACAAAATAAAATTAAATATAATATTCTTTCTTCCAAATCATGTCTTTAAATAATGTAATGTTATTTTTTTAATGAGGATATTTCGGGTAATTTTGAGTTAATTACGTTACAAATAATGATAAAAGTATGCTCTCGTTTAATACACTTTTTATTATCAAAATTAATTAAAATTCTGTATTAAATTATTTTCTCCTTCAAAAGAGAGCTCATAGTGCTTATCACAAGCGAAACACGTCGAAACTACCAACAAGTGGCACAGAGCACGATCTATAGCGATTGACGAGTGATTCCAGGCGCGTCAACTGCTAAGGCCATTAGTCCTGTAAGTGCAGTGCATGTCTTTTACTCGGGAGGTACTGGTGATCTTCCCTCTCTGGATGCTGGGTTCCGGCCCGACCTACCGCCGGCTAGCGGGGTCTACTCAACCAGATATCTCCCACCAGCAGGGCACGTTCTATCCACGCACCACTCCAGCTGCAACAAGTTCTACCACTTAGCTCCTAGCGTGTTTGGTAGTGTAGGGTATGTAAGTGGGTGTGTAAGGAAGGGTTGAGGATAGAACAAGGAAAGGGAAGGAAAGATCGCGCGCGGTCCGTGGCCCGTTTGTGAGGGTACTGCTCCGGCATTCGCCTGGTGTTGATCGGAGAAGCCACGGAAAACTACTGATCAAAGCAACCGGACACGGTAATTCTCCACCAGAAAATGAGCTCTCTTGCCAGTGTCGAAAATCCTGCCATCGTTGGGACTCGAACCTAGGATCTCCCAATCAGAGGCACTGCAGTGACATTAGTTGATGCCCTGAGCCACCTCTCCCGGTTGAGAACTGTCGAGAATGAGCGGTTCGGATAGCTTCGATTTGTGTCAGAGAGCCACGTAGAGATTTCAGAGGCAGAGAAGGAGCTCGCGCGTCCTCCGAGGCCGCGAAATTGAGCCAGCGAGATCGATCGATAATAGAATGTGTTTTGTCCTGATCTAGTGTTTACTGATAATGGAGTGTCGCGTTTATAAACTGGCGCACTCACAGGACCCGGATGCACGCAGTAACTACAGCAAGAATGTTCTCTCGGTAGAGCTGAACTTAGGTGATTTGGTACGCCTATCTAGCTTACCACAAAACGTATTTCTCTTACCCTCGCAAAAATGTCATGAAGTTTGATTGTTCAATTGGAACAGCTGGTACCTGAGTGGGGTTTGCTCTACCCACTCTCGGCGCCTGCCTAGGAAAGAATTCGGGTGGATGTAAGTGTCTCAAAAAGAAGAATTTTCCTTTAATGTAATTCCGCGAAAGCTACTCGTATAAGATAGACAGAGGTGCGAACCGTTTCTTTTTTTGGTTGTATTTTTATCGAGTTTCTCAGCATCTCCACCAATTCAGCCAGAGCATTCACAGGTCGGAGGCTGCATAGTTTTCTATCCATTTCTCCACGCATGAGAAATAGTAATATTGATCCCATGCATTTGTGTTCCTTCTTTTCCAGGCATAACGTAGGTGAATTAATCACGAGATTTTCCGAGTAATAATGAAAGGGCAACGGTGCGACGAGTAAAATGAGGTTTTAGCTGAAAGAGATCTCTCAGTATTTTCCTTATTTCGTTATTTCTCTCCCGCAGAGACGCTATCGTCCGCGCCGCCGGTCGCCAGTTCCGTATGTGAATACTTGCCTAAGCAGACTTTCCCTGAGCGGCTTGTGGACGGCCTTTGCAGAGGTAGCTGTATTTGGCACTGCGTCCATCATCAGCAAGGGACCCTTTCGGCGAGGATATTAAACATTCTCGCTGTGACTTCGTGGGAGGTGTGGCTGGAGAGAAGTGGATCACAGAGGGGTTTGCAGAGTGACGCGACGGGAGGGGAGTGACGCGACGGGAAGGGAGTGACGCGACGGGAGGGGAGTGACGCGACGGGAGGGGAGTGACGCGACGGGAGGGGAGTGACGCGACGGGAGGGGAGTGACGCGACGGGAGGGGAGTGACGCGACGGGAGGGGAGTGACGCGACGGGAGGGGAGTGACGCGACGGGAGGGGAGTGACGCAAGTCATGTGACGGGAGGGGAGCCACGTGTCGAGAAGGGAATGATATGACGGGTTTGTGATATGTCGGGAGAGGCGCGATGTGGCGGGGCGCAACGCGGGCGGGCGATGGGATGGCGCGGTGGTGTGGCGGCGAGGTTGCGATGCAGTCAGTGCGGGGCGGTGAGGTAGTGGGATGACGAAAGCGGCACGCGGGTGAAATGGCGGAGTGGCGAGGTGGGAGAGCGGTGAGGTGATGGGACGACGCGATGCGATAGAGCGGCAGAGTGAGTTTGGGGTGGGGGTGCGGGAAGGGGGTGCGCAGCGAGGTGGCGGGGCGGCTAGGTGGTGGGCGGAGCGTGGGGGTGGTCGCTGCGCGGGAACAACACGCCTCCCCGCGCCGCGCCCCGCCCCGCCCCCGGAGCAGAGTTGAAATTGAATTCCTGACAAATTCCAGCGGCTGAATGGCGCATGAAGGCTCACGCGACTTTTCCCCTGGCGTCGGCCGCGTGCGCCGCCCTGTTCCGCGGCCACTGCCCGCCTATCACCGTCCGCCGGGCAACGGTCACCGCTAGTGGACGCCCTCACGTGTGGCCTCGTGTGAGCGGGCGGGCACGTGCGTGGAATTCATATGTGCGCGTTGAATGCGAAAGTAGGTTTGGGAAGATATTGGGCACGAAATTGAGTGCGTAGGGTCGCCGCGTTCTGTTCATTTTTGGGCCAGAAGAGTGGACATGGGGTCCACGTATTCACGGCATACTCAAATAATATAACACCATACTGATTAGTTTAGTTTGCTTGTGCTTTTCCACAATCAGGCGTTCATTGCCTACTAAATGAATAATATGCCATTATTTTATGGTAGTCATTGGGAAAGTCCCCTTATTATTTAAGGGGTCGTCCATAAATAACGTAACGCTATAGAGTGAGGGAGGGGGTCTGAGGCAGCGTTAAGCTGCGTTACATAGGGGTAGTGGGTATCAGTAAAGTGTTATGTAACATTGATTTTTTTTACATTTTTCAACAGTTGCTGAAATAATTCCCTTTTCGAGGCCTGTGCTTTAACACTAAAATATATTTTAAAAACACAAATAAACTAAAGTTATTAGTTGTAATTTTTTACAATAAATGGAAATATTTTTCCAACGTTTTTGAATCTGTAATATTTCAAAGAAAATATTCAAAAATGATATGAAGTGTATTCTAGAATCCATTTAAATTGGCGCTGTAGACTCTCGCTCTTGCATCACCTACTATGGCGGGTGCATAGTTTGTAATCAATCATTTCTCGCCCCAAGCACTCGTCCTTCACTCACAACTAGCCCCAATATTTTTGTTAGGTGCAGCCAGCAACGCCAACTAATTTCTACTTTATTTATCGTACATTTTCATATTCAACACAAGTAAAATAAATACAAATTATTTTTATTGTACTATAATTTATTTTCACTTCAAAGTGGGCGGGGTTGTCGCAAGCGTTACATAGTTATTTAGGGGGGGGGGTTCAAGCGCGCGTTACGGGTGCGTTACAAGGGGAGAGGGAGTATTGAAAATATTCGAAATTTGCGTTACGTAATTTATGGACGGCCCCTAGCCCGTAAGAAAGCACATTTTAAAGATTTTGTTTTTCCTGAGAACGGCTTGAATGTCTCGTTCTGTCAGATCCTACGCAGATTACAAAAGCCATCACGACACATTTCGGATTACGAGAATGTTTAGGTTTTGAAAAATTGTCTAAAACATTTGTAACTTCAATTCAAAGAATTTTTTTATCATAACTGAAGAGGACTCGCCTTAAAAGAATAAAATAATAGAATCATACTACAATTAAGCAAGCGCGATATAACGCTAAAATACCATAGCGATTGATGAACCAAATTGAACATTACGTCACATTGAAGAGTGCAATTAGCACCATCCGTTCGAAAAGTTTGAAGAAAAAAATTGGAGCCATTTTTGAGAATATGGTGTTAGGGCGTTTCTGAAAATGCGGAATTTTGAGGTAGTTTTCACAGAAAACCGTTGAGTTTCCGAGAAACTTTACTTGACATTGTTTAAAGCACATGTACTCATTAATTAAATAATGTGAACAAATTGCCAGTAAGATAAAAATATTAACGACGTGAGAGACAAGTAAATAAAATACATTTTTGTAATTTTTTCAAAAACAAAAGAATGGAGCATTATGGAGTTTTTCATCTCATAGAGTACCATTTGTAATATCCCTACCAAAAGTTCAAAGAAAAAATTTGGAGGTGTTTTTGAGATTTTTTTTTAAATTGCACATATTGCACGCAATATTGCATAAAAACTACTGAAATTTTGAAAAAAAGTACATGAACTTAAAGAAAGAATTCACGATGAAGAACACATTTTATTGGAAGGAAAAATCTCCAGTTGCAATTTTGTAGTTGGGGGAAGACGCCGAATAAAATTCAAACTTTTGCAATTTTCGAAAATCAGAATTTAACCATGAAAATCGGACTTAGGCCACCAAATATATTTTACATTATTCTTACAAGAAATATAAAGAAAAAAATTGGAGCCGTTTTTGAGAACATTTTGAACACGTTCGGTGGGCTTCATGTAAAGTACCACCAAAAATTAATGATTTTTTTTCAAAATCTAGAGCTTCGACTGATGTCAGATGAACAGGTTTTTTTTTTCAATTTGGAAAAAATCGTACACATATTTTAGGCGCTGGTGTTGTTCAAATACACTGGACGGCCGGCCGTCCGTTTTGCTTTCAATTGGTTTTTCGGTATCAAGGCCCATCTGGAATTCTGGCCATACCACCTGTTAGGAGATTTTTTTCTTAATTTACCTGCGGGATTTATCCACTGTTTCGTTTTCACGACCCGGCAATGAATTTTTTTTCTGCCGAAAATTCTCCATTTTTTCGCGCAGCATTTCATAACTTGCCCTATACTATGTGTATTATTCCCTATATACATAGATATAGGGGAAAGTAAAAATTAGAGGATATGCAGAATAACTATTTAAGGAAAGCGTTGAAAGCACCCTGTTTCATAAGAAACGAACAAATATTCACGAACTCTGTATACTTCCTCTAAATTCCTGTATGCTTCGTCTCACATCAGATACATTTTATGCTTCTCTTTCTTATTCTCCTGCTTTTACATCTTTTCAACTAGGAGAAACAGTTAATCCTTTTCCTCGAATTAAATAACGTTACTCAAAAGATCACTTACATCCTCCTTAGTTTTCTTTTCTCGTATTATGTTGTATTTATAGCCATTATTTATTTTCATGATCATTATGTTTCTTTAAAATCAAACAAAATACTTACACATGTCAGTATTTTATTTAGAGGTTACTTTTTAAGATTTTCCTCATATTCTATTTAATGTTAATGTAATTATTCATTCCCAATCAAGATAAATTTGTAGAAAAAGGATCAATCAAAATATTTGAAAAAAAAAGGTTCACGGATTGCTTAAAAAGAAGTACATCAATACGAAGAGATTACAATTTGAGTAAAAGTAAAAGTGCGAGGAAGTAAAAATAGAATTAATATTAGCATTTTCAATAGTAAATTGAAGTCATTAAAATTAAGAAAAATTTGGACCAGATTTTTAGAAAAAATATCGTAAGTTTCAAGTGCAAATTGCGCAAAAACGTCTCGCTTTTCAAAAAATTTACATCACCTTTTTTTAAGAGCTAATTGTGTACAACAAACTTTGTCAGAGGCAAAAATCTCTATTTTCAATTTTGTAGATTTAATTTTTTTTACATTTTCTAAAAACCAGGGAATTCTGCACTTATCTTTTAAACATCCTTTGCACTATTGGACATCAGTTTGACCAAAAAATTTGGAGACTTTTTTTGAAAATATTCAGGGCGCTTCATATAAAGTACTCTCCAAAATCAATAAATCGGTTTCAAATTTCAGAAGCCACAACATCAGCTACAACGATTGGGGAATATCAATTTTGGAGAAAATTTGCTGAACGGTTTATGCGCTAGCGTTGTGCACAGACAGACAGACGTTTTGAGGTCAATAGATTTTTAGGTTGAAGGACGCACACAACATTGATTCTGGCGACAGTACGAGGTAGAGAATTTTTTTTCTATACTTAGCAACTGGATTTATCCACTTTTTCTTTACAAGGGCTCGACAATAAGAGTTTTTGTGTCGAAAATTAGCCACTTTCGTGCGCACTTTCTCTTCTTACGTTAGTAACGCCGAGAAAATAAAAATGATTATTCGAATTCTCACACACTCTCTTATGAGTAACGAAGCAGAATGGCTGCATGGAAAAGAACTGCACGCAATCACAGACGACTGTCAACAGCTTATCAACAGCATCAAAGGCATATTTTAAATAAACGAACCTAATACAAAATGAAAATAAATTCGTCAAACATGAGAAATAAACTGCTCAATATTATAAAAATGTGTCAAACTTCTGTACCTTTTATAACGACAAAGTAATAAAAATATATGCGAAATGTAGTTATATTAGACGAAGACAGGAAACTGATTTTCCCAGTGCAGTAGTCAACGAGTTTCCAGCAACTTCACGGTGACAGCTTTTGACGCTTTCTGTGATATCGTGACGGTACTAAACCGCACGGGGAACGACTGAATACTCGCATAGAAAAGCGCGTGAAGCCGGAAAGCTCGTACCTCGCAATTGGAAACCATGGTCTCTCTTTATGGGGCTCCCCAAGAATTACACCGGTGCGTTGCCTGTCCTGCAATGAGACCCAGAAACAGTGCACGACGAACACTCTTCGATTTTAAAAAGATTTCATAGAACGCTGTAATATCTCGATTATTGAAAGGGATTAAATCGAAACGATATATTTCTAGCAATCAAGAGTATATATATATATATATATATATATATATATATATATATATATATATATATATATATGGGTGTGTGTGCAACCACGCTTGAGTATTAGGTCCAATAAGCTGTACTCCGACACCCCCACTCTGTCTAGTCTGTTCTCTAATAGCGCTTACGCAAACATAAACTGTTTAGCGTAATATCGCAATTGTTTCTGGCTACCCATTTCACTGCCGGCTTATCTCAACCCACTTCATTCTGTGCCATCCAACTACATTCCATTCTTGGTCATTCCAATTTATTTCATTTTATTCCATCTCGTTCCATTCTAATCCATATCGTTCCGTTTATTTCATGCCATTCCATTTCATTCCATTTTGTTCCATCCCATCGTCCCATTTCTTTTCATTCCATTTTATTCCTTCCCATTTCGTTATCGTCTAATCTTTGTGATTCCATCGCATCCCTTCCCATTCCTTCTCAATTCATCTCATCTCTTCCCTTTGATACGTTCCCAACATAACCCATTCCATTCAGTTCGGTCAATCCACCGCAACTCTTCTCATTCCATCTTATTCCATTCCACCTCATCCCATCCCATTTTATTTCATTCCATCCCATCCCACCTCCTCCCATCTCATTCCACATTATCCCATTCTGCCCTTCGGCGTGATGCCCTCCGTCACCTCGCTCCTTCGCACTCCCCCGCGCCCGGGGTGGTTGAGCCTCGGCCGGGGCTCTTTTAATTTCATTCGCCGTCTAATAATAGCGCAGGTGGAAATCAATAAGACGATTCGTTATCGCATCCGCCCCGCCTGCCAACGTCCCACGCACGCCTTTTGCAAAAACGCTTACCTGATCAGAATCCGATCTTTTATTTTATAGATTGTACGGCTGGAGGCCTCCAGCATTCTCTTTTCTTGCTTTTTAGACTAATTTTCTTACTACTCATAATTTTCACATTTTTTGTGTCAAAACTAGTTATTTTCATTCTTTTTTATAAAAATTGAATTTTGTGTGATACAATCACATTTTGCCAACCATCTTTTAGGAACAAGAACTCTCATTCAATGCAGACAGTGACTTCAAAATTTAGGAAATTGAGAACAGATGCAAGCACAGACTTAAATTAGAAGTCACACACATCAATAATTTATTAAACAATTTCCAGCACACTATCTTGAATGAACAAATTCCTTCCCTCTCACCTCTCTTGATGCTGGCCGCCCCCTACGCACATTAACCCCCCGACCCCTTTACTGTTTTCAGCCACCCGACCGTGCCTTCCTCTAATGGCCGAGTTTCTCCGATCAACACCAGACGAATGCTGGAGCAGTATTCTAACAAACGGGCCACGGACAACGCGCCAGGTTTCCTTCCTCTTCCTTGTCCTATCCTCACCCTCTTACACACACGCACTTACACTAAAATGCACTACAGTACCACTCATGCCGGGAGACCGGTCGTGAGGTCAGAACTTGTGCCGGCTGGGTGGTGCCCCGCTGGTGGGAGACACCTAGTTTGGGGAAAACCCCGCTAGTCGACAGGTAGGTCGACGCCAGATCTCGCCATCCAGCGGGGAAAGATCACCGCCACCTCCTGAGGCAAACACACTCACTACACGTACGGGACTAATGACCTCTGTAGTTGGCGCGCCCAGAATCACGAACAATCATCATCAATCATCTATCTAACGGTCGAGTCTTAGAAAAGCCCCGTGTTATCGCCACTCCATTAAAAGCTTTCTTTTAATAGCAGTGCAATTCCCTTGACCCTCGCTTTCTGTGTGATCCGAGGTCCCCAACTGCCTTGGAATCGATTCAGTTTGCTCATCTAAATTTATTTATTAATTTATTTACGTATTTATTTATTTGTCTACACTATTTTTATTTTATTTTTACTTCACTTTATATTAATAATTCATGTAATTCCAAATCAACTGCCTTATTTTAATATTTATCTCACTTCATATTTTCTTTAACACTTATCTTACTTTGTACATTTGTTATTTCATGTATACTTTCTTCAAAATTATTTTTCTATTTTTATTGAATTCATAATAAATGTTTGTAATAGAAAACACACCTATTGTAATGTAGATAATTTTAAATTTACATAATTATTTTTGTAACGCTGAATATGACCGCAAAGCGACCAAAAAAGCTTTCTGGTAAAATGAACACTTACGACAAAACAACTGCATGGTACCTACTTATATAAACTGGTGGTGTTCAGAATCGCACAGACTTTCCCGTATTAATTTTCTATTTCCTTTTGTCTCGGCTAGCTATTCGGACTTGTCATATACTCTTGCCAGCTGCCATTTATCGCCGCCCAAAGTACATTTTTTGACATTTTATAATTTTTTTTGGGCTTCCTAATAGTAGAACGGAAATATTATTTTAACAATATTAAAGAATAGTAAAACCTCATTCTCAATGTCAATCTTCTTTTAAAAATTCAGAGCCGTTTTTAAGAAAATGGCGTTTAGGCGCTACTGTAAATGCGAAATTAGAAGCTCTTTTTCACAAACTTTTTTTTTTTTTGGAGTTTTCGAGAAACTTCATTTGAAGTCATTTGAAGCTTATAAACTCAAAAATACAATCGTGTTTACAAATTTGTTAGAAATGCCACATTAACGGTAAGAGAGATCTTGAAAAAATACATTGTGTATTTTTTAAAAAACAAAAAAATACCCCAAAATGAACTTAACGACATATTAAAGAGTGCAATTAGCACTATCAGTTCGAAAAGACTGAAGAAAAAATTTGAAGTCGTTTATGAGAAAATGGCGTTTGAGTGTTTCTTAAAATGCGGAATTTGGAGCTAGTTTTCACCGAAATCGGTTTAGTTTTTGAGAAACTTTACTTGACATTATTTGAAGCACATGTACTCATAAATATAAGAATGTGAACAAACCGCCGCTTATGTAAATATTAACGACGTGAGACACAAGTCAAAAAAAATCATGTTTGTAATTTATGCAAAAACAAAAGGATAGAGCAATATGGTCTTTATGTCATCTCACAGAGTACATTTAGTACTATCTCTTCCAAAAATTTCTGAGAAAAATCTTTTTTATGTAATTTTTTAAAATTGCAAATATTGCACGCAATATTGCGGGAAAACTACTAAAATAATATTAACGATAAACTAATAAAATAAAATAATGCTCCTGGTCTTAATGAAAGAACTCGCTTTGGAGAACACATTTTATTTGAAGAAAAAATCTCTATCTTTAATTTTGTAGTTGTTGGAAGACGCGAAAAAAATTCAAACTTTTGCAATTTTAGAAAATTCAGCGTTAACCGTGAAAATTCAGACAGAGCGACCTGAGTCAACGGATGCTTTTTGCTTTGGGTTAAAATGTGAGAAGAATCAAACATGAGGAGATGGAGCCACTTGTGTCTGGCACGAACACGCACCGCGGCCAGTCTCCCCGTTTCCACCGCTGTAATTTTCTCTAATAAAATATTGATGAGCTCCATTCCGTGAATGCCTTCCTCAAAACACCTTCTGGTCACATACACTCTCCAGACGAAGAAACATCATTCGAGACTTGGTTGTTAGAAAACAATTCCGTGGGGACTGTCCCGTGCTACCCTGGAAGGTGAAGGCTGAGATCTGTTTTATATGATCTGCCACACTTCCTCCCGGTTTATTGTTCGAACAGGTTATATCGCTCGTGCCGGTTAGCAGTTTTACGACGGATGCAAATGTCTTATCTCGGGTAGCAACGGAAACTAAATTGTTTCTGGAGATTTATGCTTTACGGTTTTCGTTCTTTCTTTCCAGTTTTTTTTGGTTGTTTATTTATCTGTTCATACTCTGTAGTTGAATGTGGTCTGTGTGAAAATTCTTGCATAAATTACTGTATTCTTGCGTTTTAAAAATTATGAAATATTCTTTCTGAACTTATTCAAAACGTTTTCGGACAATACTACCACGTAAATAGTAGTGTGATCGAAGATAAGAGATCACTACATATTATTTCCAAAACTCTGTAATGTGAGCTAATTTATAGAATAAATGTTCCATTGACGGAAGGAATTTAATTAGTTTATATGTATGAGGAATTCCCGACCTTTTTCGTTTATCGTCCTCGTTTGACCCCCTTATGTTATTCTGAATAATACAACATGCATAATCATAACACAAAGAATTGCTCGTTAATGGCTTAAAGAATGTAGTAATTGCACGTAAATGCCGGTAAGAAGTATTTGTTCACGAAAGGACATGATGATAGATAATAAACCAAATTGACAGCTGATTTATTCTGGAAAAGGTGTTATATTACATCAGAGCGAATATTTTGTTAACAATCCTTGCAACGTTCATTCCTTTCTATGATTTAAAATGTTACTAGTTTATGGATTAGGGTTGGGATCACAGAATTATCAAAACGTGCAAAAAATTTACTTCTCCGCATAGCACGTCACACACAGTTTTTAACTATTATTGATGTAAAATAAAAATATAAAAATGATAAAATATTCGTACACCAATTTGTTTTTACTAACTTAGTCTTTCTCCTGTCGTAAAAAAATTACATTTCAAAATGAAATGCTCCACTGGAACAAAAAAAATACCGAATGGAATACAATTATCACCATGAATTACGTCTTTATCCTTGCATTAAATTTAATACCTCTGAAATATAGAAATTATGTAAGATTGATTACACTGGTCAACACTCATTTTTTGCCAAACAATTTAAAACCATTTTAGGGTATGTTGAATGCACAGATTACAAATATGGTATTGGTTTTAGTAGATTAGCTCAAGTTTTTGGGATAATGAAAATCGCATCGGAAAATATTATTTTATTTTATTAAGTACAGGCTATTAGAATAATGCATGAAACTTGAACCAAATGTAACTATATATGCCTATTTATACAAAATTAAACTCTTGAAATATTTAATATTAATATTGTCAATATATTTACATTTACAGCCTGCAAAGAATCACAAAACATTGTATATCCTTTTATGCGACAAATCAGGGCAATCACATTGAAGGCTCCAGTAGTAGTCTGCCATTGTGTCTATCTCATCTGCCCTGATATCTAACTTCCATTACCGTTATTTCTTGATGCAACCGTTCGCTTTGTTCCTCACACATATTGCCAAGATTTTCTGGAAATTTGTCTAGATGGTTATGGAGATAGTGTACCTTAATGCTCGTAGTTGCACCCAAATTTTGAAAGTTTAAAAGCAAGTCTGGCACAAGTTTTGGATAATTTTCTGCTTTATGATTACCCAAAAAGTTCTTGCCAACTATGACAAAGCCTGTACCAATAACCAGTAAAATATTTTGGCTTCCAGACATTTCTTTTCTTTTAGTCAGGATGCTAAAAGTTCAGCTGCTTTGTTTGGCAAACCGAGATCGCGTATTAAATCACTGAGCTTATCTTGGGAGAAGTGCTCCTTTATAATAACACTTCCATTGTATTTACTGCCACTGCTAACTCTTGAATTGCACACCAGAATCTGTATATCCTCGCCATCAGACACGGGACTTCCAGTGAGTGTGGTGATCATCAGGTACATGAGCACAGGTCACTTTTCTGACTCCAAATCAGGGTACTCCCTATTCTTATTCTTGTAACGATTGAAGGTTTTTATGTTTATAGAACAAAAATAACAATAATGATTTTAGTGCTCTCGCCATACCATCAGTACACCAAATTTTAAACTCTTCAGTTTTCCACTGACGGAACACTCCACACAAGTTTTGCATACCACATCAGGAGCCCACGACTTATCTTGATCACCCAGTTTTATACCAAAATATTTTTCTTTAATATATTTATAATATATTTCTTTAATATATATAGTTTAATATATTTTTCTCCAAAGTTTGTAATATTTATTTTCTGTTTTGTAGTCAAATGTAGTCAAATACATTAAAGTCGTTCAAACAAGGACTTCCTGAAGAACTCATTGTTATGTAGCAAAAGAAAATGTATTAATAAAATGAAGCTCAATTAAAGTATCTTGGAAATAATGCGATATTCAAGGTTTAAAATGAAAAATACAGTGTTTGTGTAAAGATAAATATTTCCATTAGATGCTGTCAGTTTTCTGATAGTATCATTCATTACAATGTTCATAGCACAAAAACTAGAGCCAATTCAGCGAAACTAATGACATATCTGGATTCAGCGTACCCTATTTACTGTAAATTCTTTGCAGAATCTGGGCAAGTGAAAAAAAGTTTTTTTTGTTGAGCAGTGTTATTTTCTTAAAATATCGTTTGCATAATGCGTATATCTTTTGCTTAATACATATAAAATATAATATCGATACCTCAGCATGAAATGTAGAAAGGTGTATAATATTACAACATTCAAATTCAATGGAGGAAGACAGTTTTGAAGTGCTTGCCGGCCGTATAGAATACAGATGAAATGACATTTTATCTGTAATATACATCTCTTTCCCGGCTAACACATGCAACCAAGCTGAGCAAATTAATCTCAAAAGAAATAATTTCATGGAAAGCTGATGAATTACAGTTTCAATTGATAAATGTTAATTTTTGTTGAAAAAGCGCTTGTAAATTAAGCAGGTGCACAAGCAGTCCGTCAAAACACGCCCTATTGAATAGTCGTTTCCCTGATTCATCGATATCATGTAACTCGAAAACGATGTGTCCCAGAGCATTAAAACCATGTAAAACCATGTAATTGGAAAACGATGTATCCCAGAGCAATACTCGTGGCTATAAACTTGGGTACAATTACTAATAATGGTAATTCATTGGCCGTAATCCACAAAAGGAAATTGTATGCGATCTTTTACTACATTGTTTCGTGTTCGGCTCTCCTCAGTTCTACCCACGGTGTAAGATATATCTTACATCGTGGTTCTACCATTTTGTGGTAAGGTAAGATATGCAGTGTCTCAAATTTACTAGCGTACCCGTGCGAGAACTCTCGCTTGCTATACCCCACCCTCTTCGTTATTCTTCCATTTCCATATTAAGACTGTAATATATATTTTTCTTCAAGGCCCTCTTATCCTCCGTCACTTGTTCTATATGTCAATGTTCTATATTGTATTGTAATTGATAACAATATAATACTCCCTTGTGAATACAAACTATTCTTATTTAACTTTATTATCGAACAAAGTAGGTACATCAGTGTAATTCAATCGCATGTAATATGAAGTAATTATTATTTTCACGTACAGTTGCAGATTCTACAGGCTCTGAATAGGTAATATCGAAAAGCGTCGAACCAGCAAAAAGTTAATAGAATGATCAAGAAGATCCCAACCTGTAGATTACGGTGTGATGACCGATTCTTTGAGACTTGAGTCTCAAAATTTTAGTTTTTCAAGCCCTGGAAAACTTTGTTTAGGAGTTATTTAACTATATCGATTAAAAAATCCTGCCGTGGACATGGATATTTAGATGCGTTTTTTAAATAAATTCTTCATATTTTCAAAGTCAAAGTGCAGTTCGTCTCGTCTCCGTGAAATTTTCTGTAAAGACCTCATTTATAAAAACTTAGTTGCAAAGGGAAGGTATACTTCTGAAATAATATAGGAAAAGATACTATCTCCACTGGTAAACGAGAATATTATCATTTTTGTGTAGATGCAGAGGAAATGAGAGGAGTCAGGTTTCCAACTCATACATATACGCTAGTTATTATTTTATTAATCAATGCACTGTGAAATGTTAGTCTTTTTCCGCCTAACCATGCCTACTCAATTCTGCCTCCACGCTGGAATCGAACCCTCGCTCTCTTTATTACCATTATGTTCACCATCACAAATGATGGCTACGAAAAAAGAAAATAGATACAATTCATAGAAATTTGTTTATAAACCTATTACATAAAAATGGACGTTAGTATGTTCGTTATCGAAGAACTCCGACACAATTTGACCGACCTCCATGAAAGATGACACATCTACCTGATTTTTTATTACCTACCTGATTTATGTGTGTTCGAATTATGTCATGATTTAAACAACAATACTGAATAGCATCGTATCTCCAGAACAAATATACGCAATTTATAATATAATAACAAATATGTTTATTATCTCACAAAACTCTACGATGCCTCTCCCCCGAAAATCGTCGGCTGGATCCGCCCCAGGTTCTGCTACTATAATATAAAGCTATATTATGAATTTCGAATATACGCATAAATTGTCAGAAAACTAAACAGGCTCCGGCCCTTGGAAATACTGGAACAGGTTTTATTTTTATTAAAAATATATTGATTATACTAATTCGCAATGTTCGTATCTAGTGTTTCGTCTACATTCTCATTCTCTTTGCGTAACATCTCACGACACTGTTAACGTCATGCGATAAGGAAGAAAGAAGCTTCGGTGTTCATGTGTACCGCTACTGCAAAGGCAATTTTTGCAGCTTTAGGACCTCATTTTCCAAATATTTTTGAGGCTTTATATATAACAGTACCATATATCCTCTTCAGCAGCGAATAAAAGTGGTGCATTTTTACAACAAAAATTCAGTGCCAGTGCCTATGGCACTGGCATGGAATAACATAGTGAACTGAAGTATATATAATTAATATTTTAGTTATTATGCAGTATACAATTTAGTACAATGTTAACGAAAACCAGAAATATGTACGTGCATCTAATTATATATCATTACTTAAATATTCTAAAAATTAGAATAATAAGGATAGAGGTCAAACGTGCACAAAATTGCTAATAGTAGGCGGAACTCAAATACATTGTGGTGGAGATACCGACGCGAACCAAGCGTATTGGTTTCCATTTTCTGCAACTGTTTTTCTTCCTCAGTCGATACAAGAGAGGCTTTGTAATTCCCGATTCCAATACAAAAGGAGAAGTTCAGATTTGTCTCAATGCAAAAGCAGAAAAAACCCTCGACAAAGGAATTTCTCGATTGGCGCTCCATTAATTGGGGAAATTTCGATATCTGGGCTAACCAGCAAAACGTAATACCTTTCCTTCGAGGAAGCAGCATCTGAAGTTCATCTGCTCAAGTTCCTGAATTTGCTCATCTTTTCAAGTAACGGAATTTGAGGTAATGCGCGATGTTATGAGATTACGAAGGCTTCTGATGTATAGTAAATGATATATATTCATACCAAAATGAATGCTTTATCATGGAAAATAATAGTTATATCCTATAGGTCAGGTAGAAGTGATACATGTCAAAGTAAAAGTTTACAAAAATAACAAGGGTTAACAAAAATAACTGGAAAGATTTTCTATTTTTTCACCCAAGATGATCACACAAAAATAGTTCTTTTTATATGAAGTACGTGAAGTTATTGATTTTTGCGCGATCGACATTGAGGTTTTTCACCGATATTCCGAGGTTGAAGTAAAAAATCCTCAATTGAGATCCAGCTGAAACAATAACTTTTCTCACGAAATATATATTTTTTTCTACGTTGGTATAAAAATTCTTGTTGATGGTTTTTTGCATTTCTAATCTCCTAGGTTTATTCTAATGGAACCCCTCCATCGTTAACATTCGTATAACAAAAGCCGTGGTTTCAAGACATAAGGTAGTGACACATTATTGCTCCATACTAGTTCCCTTTGTGCATCTGGTACAGCCTGGTTATGATTTCTGAATGTACTTTCCACATGAGTTGTTCGAATCTACGAACGTTGCAGTATCTAATTTATTACCCATTATTTACTCAAGAATACCGTACCATCATTTGAGAAATTCGTGTACATCTACACGAGAGTTGATACGAGAAACGTACTATATTTTATGATTTAATAGTTCATTATTGTGTGTATAACCCTGGACTGGAAACGTCCTTTTCTTGGAACGTGAACTGAAACGTGGGACATATGCACCCCAAGCACGAAAACCCGTATTTTTAAGCTGTGCGGTTAATATCGACAAACTTTATCATTGAAATACATCTTCGTAATGATAGTTTAATTTATAAATTAGTGGTGCTACAGAATGGCCCAGACTTTTTCATATTAGTTTTCTATTTCCTTGGGTCTTCGCTAGCTATTCGGATTTGCCACATACTCTTTCTTGCCAGCTACCATCTATTACCGCCAAAAGTACATTTTTTGTCATTTTCTTAATTTTTCGGTTTGCTATTGGTATAACGAATATAATAATTTTAAAATATTAAAGAACACAAAAACCTAGGCGTAAATGGCAATATTCTTTTAAAAATTATGTGCCGCTTAAGAGAAAATGGCGATTTAGTGCTAATAAAAATGCAAAATTTGATGCTCATTTTCACAGGAAATTTTTGAGTTTTCAAAATAGTTTTTTTTGAAGTTATTTAAAGCACTTACACTCCCAAATATAATGTTTACAAATTGCTGGTAATGTGAAGATTAAAGATGTGAGAGATCCTTTAAAAAATTACATATGTGTAATTTTTTTAAAAACAAAAATATAACTCAAAATCAACTTTACGTCATATTAAAGAGTGCCATTAGCACTATCCGATCGAAAAGTTTGAAGAGCTTTTTTAGCCATTTATGAGAAAATGGCGTTTGAGCATTTCTGAAAAGGCGGAAATTCGAGCTAGTTTTCTCAGAAACGGTTGTGTTTTCTATAAGCTTTACTTGACATTATTTAAAGCACAAGTACTCATAAATATAATAATGTGAACAATTCCCCGCTGGTGTAAATATTTACGACGTGAGAGAAAGTCAAAAAAATTACATTTTTGCAGTTTTTGACAAAACAAAAAATACAGCAATCTGGCGTTTATGTAATCTCGGGTACATTTCGCACTATCGCTACCAAAAGTTTAAAGAAAAAATTTGGAGCCGTTTTTGAGAAAATCTAGTTTTTGTAATTTTTTACTTTCCCGTACACGTACGTATACGCGGAGTGATATACGTAGTATAGGGAAAGTTATGTAATGCTGCGCGAAAAAATGGCCACTTCTCGGCGGAAAAAAATTAATTGCCGGGCCGTGAAAGCGAATAAGTGGATCAAACCAGATGCTAAATTAAGAAATAAAACCCCTAACACGTGGTGTAGCCAGAAACCATCTTTTTTGGGTCCTTGATATCGAAAAACCAATTGAAAGGAAAACGTCCGTCTGTCTCTCCGTCTGTCTCTCCGTCTGTCTGTCCGTCTGTGAACACTGCTAGCTCCTAAACCATAGGTACGATTTCTTTCAAAATGGATATTCCCCGGTCGATCTGGTTCTAGTCAAAGCTTCGAGATTTTGAAAAAGATTTTTGAATATTTGAATATTTTTAATACTTTATATGAAGCCCCCCCCCCCGGGGATTTTCAAAATTTTCTCAAAAACGGCTCCAAATTTTTTCTTTAAACTTTTGGTAGGGATAGTGGTAAATTTACTCTATCGGATGACATAAAAGCCATTTTGGTCTATCGGTTGTTTTTTTCAACAATTACAAAAATGTAAATATTTTTACTTGTCTCTCATGTCGTTCATATTTACATTATCGGCGATTTGTTCACATTATTATATTTACGAGTATATATGATTTAAATAATGTCAAGTAAAATTTCTCGAAAACACTACCGTTTTCTGAGAAAAGTAGCTCAAATTTCGGCATTTTCAGAAAGGTTCAAACGCCATTTTCCCATATATGGCTGCAAATTTTTTCTTGAAACTTTTGTAACAGATAGTGATAATTACGCTCTTTAATATGACGTAAAGTTTGTTTTGATTTATTTTTTGTTTTTTCAAAAAATTATATAAATGTAAGTTTTTTGAATGATCTCTCACATCTTTGATATGCACATTACCAGCAATTTGTAATCATTATTATATTTGTGAGTGTAAGTGCTTCAAATAACTTCAAATAAAGTATTTTGAAAACTCAAAATTTTTTTGTGAAAATGAGCTTCAAATTTCGCATTTTTAGTAGCGCTAAAACGCCATTTTCTCTTAAACGGCACATAATTTTTAAAGGAAAATTGCCATTTATGACTAGGTTTTTGTGTTCTTTAATATTCTAAATTTAATGTTTCCGTTCTACCAATAGGAAACCGAAAAATTAAGAAAATGACCCCAAAAAATGTACATTTGGCGGTGATAGATGGTAGCTGTCAAGAAAGAGTATGTGGCAATTCCGAATAGCTAGCAAAGACCGAAGGAAATAGAAAACTAATACGGGAAAGTCTGTGCCATTCTGTAGCACCACTAGTTTAAAACTGCACATGTTGCACGCAATATTGCGCGAAAACTACTATAATTTTCAAAACAATGTACCTGACCTTAAACAAAGGATCTTAAACACTTTGGAGACCAGCATTTTATTTGAAGGAACAATCTCTATCTTCGATTTTGTAGTTGGAGAAAGACACCAAAACAAATTCAAACTTTCACAATTTTCGAAAATTGAGAGTTATCCGTGAAAATCGGACCCATGTTAATAAGTGTATTTTACTCTATTCATACGAAAATTTAATGAAAAATTTGGAGCCGCTTTTGAGAAAATTTTGAAAATGTCCGGGGGGCTTATGTAAAGTACCCTCAAAGTTTGAAGTATCTTTTTCGAAATCTCAAAGCTTCGACTAGAACCAGATCGACAGTGGAATATACATTTTGGAAGAAATCATACGTATGGTTTAGGCGCTAGCAGTGTTCACAGATGGACAGACGGACGTTTTCCTTTCAATTGGTTTTTCGATATCAAGGACCGACAAAATAGGGCTACACCACGTGTTAGGGGATTTTTTTTCTTAATTTAGCAACTTGTTTTATCCACTTTTTTGTTATCACGCCCCCGCAATGTTGTTTTTCGCCGAAAATTGGCCATTTTTTCGCGCAGCATTACATAACTTTCCCTATACTACGTATATCACTACTTGTATACGTACGTATACGGGAAAGTAAAAAGTGAGAAAAACAGTTGCTAGATTTTTAACATATATTTATTAATTATGGAGCATAGGTATAGTTACCATAAACAGTTTTAATTAAGATTTTTACAATCAAGACATGTTGTGAACGTATGGCTTGAACAAACCAACTTGCCACAATTGTAGCATGTAACACTCGTTTTTTTGTCCTTTTGTCTTGGGCTGATGCTACATCGCCAATATAAGCGATTTCGAGCTGCCGGTGCAGGTATGGGGATATGAAACGTGGGGTATGCACTAATAAATTACCTAAACGCACTATTCACCAGTGTAATCGCGATTCAACAATGTTACGTTACTACGTTACGTTTCTGCGTTAAAAGAAAAGTGCTCGAACAGGATGACCAATAGATATTACCAACCTACAAAAATATAAAAATGAAAAAACGCGTTTTACATTTCACACCCCACGTTCCCATTGGAGGGTTAAGGACCTGAATCAAAACACGTAACGATATTGTTAATATTCTTGCGGGACTTTCTGTTACTTTTTGCTCTAATACCAATCCAACAAATACATTTTTATGAATTCGATTTATTAAATTTAAAACGTACAAAAATACAATAAACAAATGGCTCAATGCTCATATAAGTAAAATAAAGCGTTATAAACCTTATTTTACCTAAGTGATATAAAAATGGACGTTTTGAAATGTTCCCGTGAATTTATAATTGCCATAAGTCACCCTTATTTCATTGTTACGTATCACTGTTTCTTAGAAGCACATATACTTGTTGAGAAGCAGAACTACTAGTTGTAACAAAGCACATCGCTTGGCATCCTCGAAATGATATGTTTTTATGTTATGAAATTTTCTAAATAACTTTAGGCAATAGAGGCAAATAACCTAAAAGTGTCGGTTTATCAGCGTAATTCAGACTTATTTTTCTTATAACTCTCAAATATACCATAATAATTTTCATATACTAGTATTTCTCGAGATTTTACTGGAAGCAACTCTCCAAGCTTTGTTAGCTTTTGCGAGAATTTCCGCAGGAACTTCACAATATTCTTTCATTCTGTACGAACTAATCAGTCCAGCAACACTACGCAATTCTCATCAGATACATACCGTTTTGTTTATCTGACCTCATAAATAGCTGTTACAATGCCTCTTTTCACTTTAGACGCAAGAACAGGTATAAAATGTTTCGAATTCTTGTTCGATTCAGCTACGAACTAGTAAACCATAAAATTGTGTATGCAACACGGGCGATAGTAGATGTTTTTGCCCCTCAGTCATCTTTCACCCCGTCGGACCAGAGGCCGTCAGGTTTGGAAGTCGCCCTCGGACAAAAAAACTGTACTTAACCCCGTAGATACATAAATCACTAATTAATAACACATTAACATGTTGATAGTTATCTATTAATATTATCTTTCAACACATTGTAATAATATTGTATAATTATAATATTATATACAGTTATTGTAATAGTTGTTGGAAAATGTTTAATAGTGGTGAAATTGAAGTTGTTTTGCCATTAACGTTTCCTTTATTTCTTACTTCTGTTGCAACCTACTTATTGTGATCAAAAGTCTTTTTCGCCCTGTGAAGTTACCGCGAAAAAAAAGTTTTGTTACTTCACGCACGCGTAGCAACGCGTACAAATTTTTATACTATCGTAGAATCGTACAATTTATCGTACTATCGTACATTTTGTCTCTCTGTATATTAGCCTCTTCTAAAGGATTCTATCTTGAAAGTTGAAATATTTTCTGCAATTAATTTACAGCTTTACTTGGAAACTATATTCACCTCTTTAAATTGCACTGAAAGCTAAAAATAATCATTCATGAATAATTTTGAACAACTTAAATAAGGAACATATTGCGTATAAAATTTCAAAATACGCAAAAAATGTTGAATTTCCACAAAATATGAGAATATATAGTATGTATAGTATGTACTATAAATAGTATGTATAGTATGCCTGGAATTATGGGAAAATATGGACAATCAATTCTACACCATTGACATCAATCACCGTCGGTCAACCGTGGAAATACGTAGTTTCAAACGTGTTGTGCAATTAATTACGTTGAGATATGAAGAAATTTGCAAGACATAGATCAGAATATCTCATCTACGGAGTCCAGAGCACTAAGGGTATATGTCCATTTCTGGTATATTTTGAGTTAAAGAGTGCGAGTGTAAAATGAAATCTGCATTTTATTTCATGTACAAATAGTTTTCAATTTGTTCAAACAGTTTCTGCGTCTAGCGGTGACAAGAAAATGCTTTCCATACCATTTTCTACAGTCACTCAACTTTGAACTCAATTTTCTCAAGACCACATTTAATGCACTTGTATCCTTTGTGCTCGAAGCCTTTCAATTCTGACCGTCTAACGTTTTTTAGAGAAATTAAAAACACGAAATTTATTTGATTGAATTTTTAATTTTCAATTAATGAAAATAATGAAAACCAACACACCTTAAACAACAAATTAATCACTACATTTGTTTTGCAAAGATTTCTTACTGAGGTGGAGGACAATTCGCACTCCTGTGTTGTATCATGAGATACATTTCCAAGGCGGGGGATTTCGAGTAGCTCTGCTGAAGCCTGTAGCTACAACTTAATCGCTTGCGCATTGCATGTTGCAACACACCTCCCTGGGTGGATTTAGATGCTCTGAAAAATAGTGTGTTTCATTGCTTGTTTATTTTGAATTCGTAATCATGGAAACATACAAGTTTGCAGTTTCGTAACTTGTATGACGTTACTGTTGATAAGAAAATCCGTCGGGAAGTACGAAAAAGTCTTAGGAATGTAGTACCTGCTGCCGTATTGTATTACCTGCTGCATACACATTGTAGTAATCAATAATAATAATAATAATAATAATAATAATAATAATACGAGAAATAAATACAATGAGATAAACGTTAATTAACATTACAAACCGTAAATAACTTCTTACTTTTGAAAGAGGAGAGAAAAATATTCATATTTTGTCAGTAAATAATAATTCATTAAAGAATATACTTTTTAATGCAAAGTATATTTGTTATCGAGCTAATGAAAAGTACAAGCAAGTTTCTCTAAATTTAGTAAACATGTAATTTGTATTGATAAAGCAATGAACACATGTAATTGAACTTACATGGAGTTAAAACATTTATTGTCGTAAACAATAAAGAGATGTTTCTAAAATGGATGTGAGAATGTGCTGAAGAAATTCTAAAAAGTGACAGAAAGTCATTACTATTCCCTCCCGTTTAATTATTTTTTTCTTTTCTTTTAATTTTTGCAACGGATCAGTCTCCATGACCTCAACAGACAATAATGTCTCCTGAATATTAAAACAACTGTCACTGGGATTGAAGCTCGGTTTCTTTTTCCAATTTGTAGTGCAAATACACTACTGCATCAGGAGCTACAGTTCATTATTGTCATGTCCACTCTAGAATTATCCGCTCGAAAATGTTATCGTTTCACTATTCGCATCGAAATTACCTCTCGAAGTGTTGTCGCCTTCACTATTGCCGACAGGAGCTTACAAAGAGTTACAGTTCTGCCATCAACTACCTCTACAGCATGTACTGCTTCAGTTCATATAGTTCATGTTTCAATCTTGCCTTCAATGCCGTTCGGCCATTACACCTACAGAACGACCAATATATTAAGTTTTCAAAACTTCTGTTCTCACTGCTGGTACGATCTCTGCCCTCGAAGCTCCTGCAGCTATCCTCAGCTCACTTGGAAGCGACAAACGCCACTACCTTCGTTGCCTATTATTACGAATTGTGCCTTCGCTTCCAACTCCACAAATACTTCACAATTATCCCCAATATTTATTTTGAAAATTATGCCTTTTATCACTTTTGCGAACATCACTGCAATCGGCCACGGACACTGCCATTGCCGTCACTCGCGGCACATTACTACTACCAGCGTTATCTTCGACATCGCCAACTTACGTTTACTACTCTTGACTACTTCTCACTCTTGTACCATCAGCCGTCTGGTTTACTATCAAGATTTCCATTTTTCTGTGCTGCTGTCAGTGCCGCCGACACTGCCGCACTCTGCCGTCGCCTCTTTGCAACTGCCTCCGCCACCGCCTACTTCGTCTTCAAGTTCGCTCCCGTCGGCGCCGCCGCCGCCACCGCTCCCAAAACAAATGAAGCCGCTGACGCAAGATGACGTGTCTCGCGCACAAGAAAGACGCGCTGTCACGGCTTTGCCGAAACGGGTGCTGGGAAAACGCGAAGCCGCTCGTTCGCGTCGAACGATATTCGATTACTGAGGATCTGTTGGAACAGCCATATCGATTCGTTACGATCTTCCTTTGTCTTTCTGGCAAGGTTCAAAAACGTCAAATTGCAGACGATATTTTTGTTTTGTTTCAGCAAAAATGAAAGTTATCATACAGTTGGATACTCTCTTGTTTTCTGATCTAGTTTCTGTGGTGCGTTGATTTCAGGAGTCAACAAATTCGGGAAAAATGAATGAAATTCCGATACATTTTCATTGAAAGTAAAATAGACGAGCCTACAAATACGCGTGAAAATTACATATGTTTAATTATTTTTACTTCTTTGCTACTGTTAATTATGTATACTTTAATTTCTTCCTGGTGCACTTTGAATACGTTTGGGCTTTTCAGAAACGTCTAATGGCTTTCTTTCTGTGGCGTACACTGTCGGAAAGAATTTTTGAAATTTTTCTAAAAGTAATGAAGGGAAAGAAAGATGCTTTTCATTGGAAAGGAAACAACTTGGAAAATCTCGTTAGATTTTCACACATGTGGGAAGCCTTCTAAAGAAGTCTTGTAGATATTGAATGGGAGAAAAATCATTTAGCTGCTGTTTTTGTGGCGGCATTGTTTGTAGTTTTTTCCCCTATTTTATATATTGACGGTGCACCAAGAGCCATAACGTAAAGAATCGTCTTCGTAGAATTGAGTGAAGAAGTTGGTTTAGAAAACAGTGTATTTTTTACTAGCAGAATATAAGAAAATATTTTACAAAATCTCCGGTAAATAAACCAAGTTACGTCTTTTGGCGCCATTTAAACGGTTGCGGTCAGGATAATACCATTCATCAGTTAAATGACAATTTTTACATGTGTCACTTTTCTTGGGCATCACTGATGTCAATGAAGTATCTGAAGGCAATTTAAGGTTAAAATAGTTTCATATCTTAGTAAAGGCAGAGTGAGTGTGCATCTAATATAATAACTTTTTACATTAAAAAATGTATGGCCTCGTCTGTCATGATATTCTTGAAACTACCGATTCCAAAGGTATAATTCTCTTTCAAAAAGCTGTAAAGATAATCCTTTCTGCAAAACCCTACAAAATTTTAGCAGTTATAGCAATCCTCTCCAAAGTGCCGAGGTTACCAGTCACATGTAAGTTCAAAATGTTTCTCACTATAGCCCACATTGTTCGAAATTATGTTACGTATATAATGAAGCGATGTTTCAATTTTAAAACAATGATTTACAAAGTGCACGGGTCCAAGTATTTACCTCTATTTCCATAAGTTTAGATACAGAGACGTGTGTCCAAATCCGATGGCAAATTGTTGAATATGTTGTATATTTCAAGTATTCCTGATTTGTTTATTCTTGAAATATTTATTCGAGAAAGTATTCAATTTCATCGAGTTTTTTGTAGGAAATAACTGTTTGCTGTTGTTGATTCTACCAAATAATGACTTACTTTCACTTGAAGCGATAGTGGACAAATAGAAGGTGTGTATCCAACGATATAAAATACATATTGAAAATAATAAATTGCCATTCATTGGTCATTGGAGCGGCCTTGCTTTATCTGTTCTCAGCGGAAACAGGCACACGTATGCCCAACGCGAACGAGAGACCCACTTGTTTATCTCTTGCCATAGAGCAACGATTGTTCACTTACGAGCGATCATATCCCAGCTTCTCCTCCGTTCGGAGGTTGTCGACCTCTGCAGCGGAGAGATCCGAGCTCGTTGGTTAAAAGGTTCGGTGGTCTGCGTCGACGGAGAGGAGCCTGTCTTCGAGAGGGAATTCTTTATAGGAGGGAGGAGAACGAGGCATAATGGTGAACGAGCGGCGGAGCGGGGAGCCCGAGGCGGATGGATCGGAACGGCGAGGCGGGGAGTAAGAAGCTGAGGCGGACGAGGCAGGAACCGTGTGACAGGAAGAGCGGGGAGGGTGGGTGGAGAGAGCGAAGAGGGGAGGCCCGGGTGGCCGGGGTGCGAAGCGCGAAATGAGGAGAGCGGGGCGAGGAACACGAAATGAGGAGAACGGGGCGGGGAATGCGAAAAAAAGAATAGCAAGGCGGGGATGCAAAGTAAGGAGAGCGGGGTGGGGAACGCGAAGTAAGAAGAGCGGGGTGGGGAATGCAAAGTAAGGGGAGCGTGGTGAGGAACGCGAAGTAAAGAAGAGCGGGGTGAGGAACGCGAAGTAAGGAAGAGCGGGGAGGGGAACGCAAAGTAAAGGAGACCAGGGCGGGGAATACGAAATGAGGAGAACGGGGCGGGGAATGCGAAGAAAGAAGAGCGGGGCGGGGATGCAAAGTAAGGAGAGCGGGGTGGGGAACGCGAAGTAAGAAGAGCGAGGCGGGGGATGCAAAGTAAGGAGAGCGGGGTGGGGAACGCGAAGTAAGAAGAGCGGGGTGAGGAACGCGAAGTAAAGAAGAGCGGGGAGGGGAACGCCAAAGTAAAGGAGACCAGGGCGGGGAATGCGAAATGAGGAGAAACAGGGCGGGGAATGCGAAGAAAGAAGAGCGGGGTGGGGAATTCAAAGTAAGGAGAGCGGGGTGGGGAACGCGAAGTAAGAAGAGCGAGGCGGGGGATGCAAAGTAAGGAGAGCGGGGTGGGGAACGCGAAGTAAGAAGAGCGGGGCGGGGAATGCAAAGTAAGGAGAGCGGGGTGAGAAACGCGGAGTAAAGAAGAGCGGGGTGAGGAACGCGAAGTAAGAAGAGCGGGGTGAGGAACGCGAAGTAAAGAAGAGCGGGGTGAGGAACGCGAAGTAAAGAAGAGCGGGGTGAGGAACGCGAAGTAAAGAAGAGCGGGGTGAGGAACGCGAAGTAAAGAAGAGCGGGGTGAGGAACGCGAAGTAAAGAAGTGCGGGGTGAGGAACGCGAAGTAAAGGAGAGCGGGGTGAGGAACGTGAAGTAAGGAAGAGCGGGGTGAGGAACGCGAAGTAAAGAAGAGCGGGGTGAGGAACGCGAAGTAAAGAATAGCGGGGTGAGAAACGCGAAGTAAAGAAGAGCGGGGAGGGGAACGCAAAGTAAAGGAGACCAGGGCGGGGAATACGAAATGAGGAGAACGGGGCGGGGAATGCGAAGAAAGAAGAGCGGGCGGCGAATTCAAAGTAAGGAGAGCGGGGTGGGGAACGCGAAGTAAGAAGATCGAGGCGGGGGATGCAAAGTAAGGAGAGCGGGGTGGGGAACGCCAAGTAAGAAGAGCGGGGTGAGGAACGCGAAGTAAAGAAGAGCGGGGTGAGGAACGGGAAGTAAAGAAGAGCGGGGAGGGGAACGCAAAATAAAGGAGACCAGGGCGGGGAATGCGAAATGAGGAGAACAGGGCGGGGAATGCGAAGAAAGAAGAGCGGGGCGGGGAATGCAAAGTAAGGAGAGCGGGGTGGGGAACGCGAAGTAAGAAGAGCGAGGCGGGGGGATGCAAAGTAAGGAGAGCGGGGTGGGGAACGCGAAGTAAGAAGAGCGGGGCGGGGAATGCAAAGTAAGGAGAGCGGGGTGAGGAACGCGAAGTAAAGAAGAGCGGGGTGAGGAACGCGAAGTAAGAAGAGCGGGGTGAGGAACGCGAAGTAAAGAAGAGCGGGGAGGGGAACGCAAAGTAAGGAGACCAGGGCGGGGAATACGAAATGAGGAGAACGGGGCGGGGAATGCGAAGAAAGAAGAGCGGGGCGGCGAATTCAAAGTAAGGAGAGCGGGGTGGGGAACGCGAAGTAAGAAGATCGAGGCGGGGGATGCAAAGTAAGGAGAGCGGGGTGGGGAACGCGAAGTAAGAAGAGCGGGGTGAGGAACGCGAAGTAAGAAGAGCGGGGGTGAGGAACGCGAAGTAAAGAAGAGCGGGGTGAGGAACGGGAAGTAAAGAAGAGCGGGGAGGGGAACGCAAAATAAAGGAGACCAGGGCGGGGAATGCGAAATGAGGAGAACAGGGCGGGGAATGCGAAGAAAGAAGAGCGGGGTGGGGAATGCAAAGTAAGGAGAGCGGGGTGGGGAACGCGAAGTAAGAAGAGCGGGGCGGGGAATGCAAAGTAAGGAGAGCGGGGTGAGGAACGCGAAGTAAAGAAGAGCGGGGTGTGGAACGCGAAGTAAGGAAGAGCGGGGTGAGGAACGCGAAGTAAAGAAGAGCGGGGTGAGGAACGCGAAGTAAAGAAGAGCGGGGTGAGGAACGCGAAGTAAAGAAGAGCGGGGTGAGGAACGCGAAGTAAAGAAGAGCGGGGTGAGGAACGCGAAGTAAGGAAGAGCGGGGTGAGGAACGCGAAGTAAAGAAGAGCGGGGTGAGGAACGCGAAGTAAAGAAGAGCGGGGTGAGGAACGCGAAGTAATGAAGAGCGGGGAGGGGAACGCAAAGTAAAGGAGACCAGGGCGGGGAATACGAAATGAGGAGAACGGGGCGGGGAATGCGAAGAAAGAAGAGCGGGGCGGGGAATTCAAAGTAAGGACTGCGGGATGGGGAACGCGAAATAAGAAGAGCGAGGCGGGGGATGCAAAGTAAGGAGAGCGGGGTGGGGAACGCGAAGTAAGAAGAGCGGGGCGGGGAACGCGAAGTAAAGAAGAGCGGGGTGAGGAACGCGAAGTAAAGAAGAGCGGGGCGGGGAATGCAAAGTAAAGGAGACCAGGGCGGGGAACGCGAAATGAGGAGAACGGGGCGGGCAGCACGTTGTGTGGCGAGAATCACGAAGTAGGAGGGTGAGGAGTCCCCAGAGCGCTTGGAGAGGCGAAGAGGGCGAGATGGTGGGGAAGGGACCGCGAAGCGAGGAGTGAGGAGGGAGGAGCGCGTGACGGAGCGGGGAACGCGAAGTGAGAGAGAGGGGGAGCGGGGACCACGTTCTGTGGTGGGGAGCGCGAAGTGAGGAGAGCGGGATGGAAGCTCCCAAGTGAGGAGGGAGGGGAGTCCCAAGAGCGCATGGCGAAATGGTGTGTGCGTGGAGGAGAAGGGATCGCCAAAGCGAGGAGGGCGGGGCAGAGAGCGCGAAGTGAGGAGAACGAGGCGGGGAGCACGTCGTGTGGCAGGGAGCCCATGGAGAGCGTGGTGCAGCGTGGGGCGATGAGCGGGCCTGGTGGTTCGAGGAGCCCGGTGCGAGCAGCACAGAACAAGGGCTCCTATACTTCGTTTTTTCTGTCTTGTTCCGTGGGGGTATATCATCAAAATGGCAAATATCACGGTATTTCGCGTCGTTCTCGGTTAGTGTCGCTAGGAGTCGCATGATCGCCAGCACTGCTCGATACAGTCGCGACCAAACGACTCCTAGCGGCACGACCGAGAACGACGGGAAATACCGTGATATATTCCATTTTGATGACACACCCCCACGCTCCAAGAAAGAAAAACCGAAGTATAGCTGGGGGACTCCTCGCGGAGGCGGCGGGGCGAGGTGTGGTGTGCATGTCGAGAGCTCCGGGGAATGCGGGCCGGGGCTGAGCCGGAGGAGGCGATAAGCGCCTCACCTGTCGTCGCGGGGCCTCTAGGGGACGTCGGCGGCGTCGCGGAGCGCGCGCGCGCACCCCTGGGTAATTAAAATTAACTCCTGCTCTCTTCCTCGCAGGAATTATTTCCTCTCTGGCGGAGCAGGATTTACGAGGTATTTATTCACGTTAAAAAAAAACGCTTTGCGGGCGGGCGCGAAATAACACGGCCCGAAACGAACTCTCGGCGAGCTGCCACGCGGCCCTCCAAGAATTAGTTCGGGTTTTCGCTTTCCGGAGGGATTGGCTCTGAGTCCATGAATTACTCTTGAAGAAACATGGCTACCCGTTAAAAATACGAAATACTGTGATTATGTTTGGGAATTCTTTGAACATTTGATGAGGAAATAGATTATAATTCCATATTCTGTTAGTTTTCGTATTATCGTCTTGCCGAAACGAGTAGGTTAGCAAAAAATGAATGATTGGGTTGCAACGGAATGAAAGGTATGAAAAGCAGGAGAAATTTATGGAAAGTTGTAGACAAATCTCATTTTTCCTTTCAGATTTTGCATGGTCCAACTGGTGTCCCAGAGGTAGAAGGAGAACGTTTGGAACTCTTCACCCAACTGCACACCATATTTATGTAGAATGACACGGAACAAATGAATGTACGATATGAAATGAAATGTCGTATTTTTGTACTCTTTGTACAATTACGTGATACAGGAGTTTAGGACTCCATCTGTACAAGTCTTTTGACATTTGGATCCCCACTTCTAGGGCCCTCTGTAAATTAACGAGTCATAGAAGAGATTATGTGCTTTTCTGGAAGAGAGAAAAGATGATGTGGCAATCGTCATGTGCATATTTTCCCAATATTTCCTGTTAATTAAGCCACTCATTTTGAAAGGAGGGTGAGTGGACCTCAGGATCGCCCTGCGTAGGAAATAGACTGGTAAAAATCCCCAGCTTTCTTGGGGTTTGAAATCGAATCCTGCAGGTTAGCAAAAAATGTGTGCCCTAATCAATAAGATGCTACCATCCTGTTATCAGGACCGTTGTAACATGCTTGTGGGCCGTAGGCTGTAAAATGTAATGGGCCCTTGGCCCCTAGGATAATTAATGTACAACCCAACATAATTATGTCTTTGAATATTTATTTTATTAATAAATATTACTATTAAATAATAATATAGTATATACATTATACATATTAATATTAAATTTGAAATTTTAAGCACAATAATAATAATAATAATAATAATGATAATATATTGTTTTTTAAAACAATATGACAACAACGCTTTGTTCAAACGATGTGGACAAGTCTTAGAGGCAATAAAGCCATAAAATTATATTTTTCTCTGCGCTTTTGACCAGTCCTGTGCACCCTTAAGATTTTCTTCTAAATGAAAGGCCCTTGATTCAGAAACGTACTTTCTTAACAGTACTTTTTTTTAGTGTATCAGTCTATTTGAGAACAAAAAATATAAATATATTAATGTATTTTGTGTATTTATTTAAAACAGAGCAAATTTGTGTAAAGTTTAGAACATTTGCTTGTAAATCTTATTAAATTAAAATTCTATAAAAATTGAGAAACAAAATTCTACAAATTTGTGCGGTTTCAAAAGTTCCGGGCTCTAGGCTGCAGCCTAGTCAGCCATGTGGATACAATGGCTTTGCCTGTTATATATTTGCATTCGAACATGAAGATTCGTTTCCAATGTTGATTTGTATTTAATGGCAACATTATTCAGCTTAAAATGAAGTATTTGAGTTCTTTTTTTCGTAATTCTCATTGTTGTTATAGTGAAGTATTAAATGTCGAACTACTAAGCATAAAGCTACATCAAACTACATGAACTATAATTTACTATAATACATCCAACTAACTTCCTTTCTTGCTGTTTCTGAAATTATCGGTTTTGCAGATTGTTCTAATCAAGGTATTTCTTTTTCATTTCAGGTGAGTGACCTCCATCGAGAAGAGCTATTCATCTCCCTTGCAGAATCAATTTCTTACGAATTACACATTTTTGCTGATAAGGTACGTCACGATTGAATATTCATTGTATTTTTATTGAAATGCTATTGTTAAAGTTTATAGATTTTTCTTGTTAAATAGTGCTGGTATTTCAATGTCTCATGAACCTTACATTGTAATTCAGATGTTTTTAGAAATGTTGAGGTGCAATACAGAAATATTCTGTAGGAAACATAAATTTCTTACAAAATTCTTCGAGATAAAATTATAATTATTTCTCGGGTCGATTAAAAAGTGCCTAAAGAATTTTTTCATATCTACGAATACGTGTAGTAAATATGGGCAAAATTATGCCACAAATAGCAGTGTTAGAGTTTGGGAAAATAGTAATTTTCATCAGTACCTCCCATTATTCTATTGTCTATTTGCCTTATCCGTGTGCATAAATTAAATTACAACTTGAAAAATCGTGAAGAAAATATTTTGCATTGTTAATTCTTATTTTGATGTTTACGTTATATTTATGGTATAGACGCATTTGCTTATTCATTTCGATGACAAAAAGTTGAAAATACCCTACTGAAATTCCACGAGCCATTTTACGTCAAACCTAAACAGTCAGAAACAATAAAACAAAATTTCAAAACTTATATTCAAACTCAAAGGCAATGGAACAACATAAGCACATAATACCTAATGTATATGAACAATTAGTCAATATAAAGAGCTGACTCGCTTCTGTTGTTTATATCAACAATAGTCCGAGTAATGGGGTGCTATAAAATTAGTTCACGGTGCATGTCCCGTTGGACAAACGACTCTAGCTGAATAGCTTGAGCTACCCTTCTCGTCTTCGCCTCGGTACATAATCACACCGCTCGGTCGTAACTCTCTCTCCTTGCCGCAACCACCATCGTCCCAGACGGCGCAGCGGAGTGGTCCCTACTCCCCTCAGCATCCAAGAGCTGCTGTGCCTACATTTGTCATGAGCTCTTTGCCTGGAGCGTGCAGGCGAACAGCCTCCGTTTGTTATCCTGCTATCTCTGCAACTCTTTCCCTCTGATTTCTCTTTCTCGGCAGTTTACCTCCGTTCATCGGCAAACAAATGTATCGTTTCTCCCACCGCCTTTCGATCCACTTCCGGACTTCGTTGATCTAATTCCTGTTTAACGCGTTCCAATACATTCTGACACACTGAACTCGCTCCTTTTCTAGCCCTACTTATTTCTTAGGCTTGTTCAGATTCGTCATGATGAATTTCGGCACAGTGTGACAAGCCTCTTTCATTCCGAATCTCTGTAATTCACCCTGATTCTCTACAACTCGCCCCCTATTCTCTGCAATTCGGCCCCTATTCTCTACAACTCGGCCCCTATTCTCTACAGCTCGGCCCCTATTCTCTACAACTCGGCCCCTATTCTCTACAACTCGGCCCCTATTCTCTACAACTCGGCCCCTATTCTCTACAACTCGGCCTCTATTCTCTACAACTCGCCTACGATGACACCCACCAACATCGACACTCACCAACTCGCCTCTACTCGCCTCTCCTCCGTATTTGCCCCAACCTCGCTTCCCATGTGTCCCGCTGAAATCTGAGCTGTACGAAGCCTGTACCTCGGCGTCCCCGAGGATTCCCTCACGGCCATTTCCATCTCCGCTTCCATTCTCGCCGCTCACGCCCTTTATGCACCTTGCGATCGCCACATCCCCGTGTCGACCGCCGCGCCCGGGCGCGTTTACGATTCCTTTACGTCGTCGTAAAGCAGCAAATGCACAAACGCAATTTCGACAAGCGGCGCGCGCGCCGCGCCGCGTCGGGCCGCAGCGGCCGGCGGACCCGGCAGCGGAAGCGACCGGCGCGAGCGCCTCGCCTCGCCTCGCCTTCGTGGCGCGACGCGACGCGACGCCACGGCGAGCGGGGACGCGCGGCGCGCGAGGACGCTGTCCTCATTACCTCGCAGGCGCTTTTTGCCGACACAAAAAGACTCGGGCGGCGCACAGGCGCCCGCGCGCGTCGTGACGCGGCGCGGCGCGAACGGGGCGAGATGGCACTGCGCGGCGTGGCCTCGCGTGGAGGGGCGGGGCGGCGGCACCGCCACTGGGACTGGCAGGGATTTCGCGAGGCAAGGCGTGGCGTAGCAAGATTGATTGATTGATTAATGTTTTTTTGTTTCCGGGCAAGTCAACTTCTGTGGATAAGTCCCGTAGAGTTGTGCATATTCTATCACGGAAAATGGCGATTTTCCTCGCCTATTGTAAAGTAAAGGTGGCTCCACACAGTCGGCATTCGCCGAGCAGCTCGCCCGATCCCCACCAGCTGATGTGTTCGGCGAATGTTCGCTCCCTTTGATGTGTCCAAAAGACCGACACGCGGTGGGTAGGGCGAGCGCCGAATGTTCGTCACTCGGCAAATAGCAAGAGATCCATCCACACTACTCGGGATTCGGCAAGCGGCAAGCGGCATTCATTGCTGGCTGTTCGCCGAATAGCGAATGTGTGGAGCCGCTTTAAGATCGGCGCTGTCCTGCAGTTCGGCTTGCGGTGTTTCCTTCTTTAGGTGTCAAGCTATCTCTGCTTGAGGTACACCATCCGAGAGGTGTGTATGTGTGTAACAATGAGGAATTAACTATCGCGCGTGTTCCGTGGCCCGTTTATTATGAACTGCGTCGGCATTTTCCTGGTATTCAGCGGCGAAAATAAATTAAATTACTGATCCGAGCCTGCGGTTAGAATACTTCAGGCAACGGCTGTTTTGTTAGTGTCAAAAATCCGCCACCTACGGAACTCGAGCTCGAAGACCTCCCTGTAAAAGACAGCGTTGGCAACACTTGTTTCCCTAAGCCATCTCGGCTGATGCGCGGCGAAGAGGGTGCAGCACGATGACGTTAGCGGGGCGTAATAGGGCTAGGCCATGATGAGCGAAGGTATGGCCGCGCGTGGAACAGCGGTTGCGGGATGGGATGGGAAGGGAGGGCTTGGATAGGGCAGGGCGGGGTAGACACGGGGCACTAGGGGGACGAGGGCCGGAACTGGACGGGTTGGGAGACATCGCGTCGCGGAGGAGACGGTGAGGAGCCAAAGAGGGAGGAGGAGGAGGGAGTTGAGAGAGTTGTTGCGAGGGCGCGGTGCGATGGGTCGGGGGGCAACGGAGCTGGACGCGGGACATAGGTTAACGCTGGAGTGGGGAGCGGGGACCGGTCTGCTAGGCAGAGCGCGAGCAAGTTCGGATACGTGAAAATAGCAAAACTATATCCGCTCATAAATAGCCACTCCAGACTAGGCATAGAAAGTGGGATAACTCTATTCAAATCCATTATCAGACCATCGCTTACTTACGCTTGCCCTGTCTGCGGTGGACCCGCAAAAAGTAACTCAGCGAAAATTCAAGTAGTTCAAAATAAAATTTTTAGCCGCGTAATTAAAGCACCATAGTACGTGTCAAATACACAAATTAGAAACGAATTGAAAATAGAAATCTTGTATACTTACATTAGTAGACTATCAGTAAAATGTTTTGAGGCACTACCAAAAGCAGAAAGTGTTAAAAACTTTAATCTAGAACTTTCAGCAGAAGACATGAAAATTATTTCAAGATTCCCCAAGGATAAATTATGCCCGCCATTATCGTTTCGATAAAAATACAAATTGAATTAAAAAAATTAAACTTACAGACATAACATTCAACAAATGTTACAAATTCAAAATGAAGGGGAAAAAATTTGAAACACTAAATTACGGAAACGTAACAAAGTAAGAGGTAGCTTCGACTAAATGAACTCCCCGTCTGCCTATGCCCTAACCCAGTTCTAGGATTAAGTATTGCAAATCTCTGTAAAATCAGTGGATTGAACAGATAGAAAATAAAGCTGTTAAAAAAGTCAAGTTCGGAGCTGGAAGTGCGCAGAGGGAGGCAAGGGGCGATGTGAGGGGAAGAGGGAAAATGAGTGCCCTACCATCGCCGATATCGCTAAATGGATTTGTGCCCTAGAAAGGACTGGTTAATTCGGTAGTTGAATACCAAGCAATGATTGTGAACCCAAATGAATGGAATGAAACCTCGACTTCAATGGTATAATCTTTTGCGAGATGATTTTCTGTGAGAATATCTTTCTAGTTTCCCAATACTTTCCGTGGGTATCCCTTAATCTAATCATTAATTCAAATTATTAAAAAAAACTGATAAGAGTACTCTAGATGTCTTTAAAACTCAGATTCTGGGATGATTGCTCCGGATGCAGTTACTTTGTAATATGTTAAGTTCAGTACACTTCATTTTCTCTTTGCCGAATATACCTAGCGATAAAAATTCATAACATTTTCATAAAATCAAGGTTTTAAGTGAAAACAAGAAGTGTTCTGACCACACACTCAAACTATATTAATTGACAATTATTATTTATTATTATTTAGCCGATTACATCCCATTGAGGTAAAGACCTCCTCATACAGGGAAAAGAGTAACCATTCCCTACTAAGGAATGGTTGACTGTAGTTATTTTACGATTATTAATTGTTTTAATTAATTGTAATAGTTCATAAGTAATTGGTCCAACCATATTTTGTTCAGACAGTTCACACACTTTCTTGTTCACAATTAAATGGTTAGTTTTTCTAGTTAACGCAATCCACAGAATTTAGAATACAATTCTATAACATACAACTTGACATAGTTTGTAACTAGTCTTGATTGTTGACAATGAGATCATGATAGTTTGTGATAACTGGTCCTAATTAATTTATAATGATTTTATTGTTCATTGTTCAAGTGGTTCAGTGTGGTCCAGCGATTACCATCTAATTCAGCTTTCTTTTGTTGTCTTGTATTTTTTTGGGATGGTTGTTTCAGAGATTTCCATTACGATTTGTATTGGTACGTGGCGTATGTAAAGTCTTGTTACGTCAGAGATCCGAGATGATTCGTAGCCAGACGGAGAAAGCGGAAGTCTGGAGGCAGGCGAAGCAAAACAGAGAGCGGGGAGAAGCCTTAATTGAAGCGGGGGAGTGGGACGTGAGGCGAAGATCAGAGGGAATGTCGAGAGGACTCGAGGAGTGAGATGGAGGCGAAAGCAGGACTCGTAAGGTGTGCGGGAGACAATGGGGGTGGCAGGGAGGGGTTCAGGGGTTGGTGGAGGGAAGGGCGTCCTCCCTTTCAACGGGGGCGACGGGCTTCGCTTAATGAGGCCGCCGAGGCCCGTCAGGGGCCCCGGGCCGGGGCTCGATCGCAACGCAGCCCCTTCATCTTGTTCTCTGTATTGCGCGGCCGTAATTAGGAATAACTAGCAGAAACACGTCGGAACTTCCCGGAGGAATTTTCTGAAGAAAGGGCTCTTCAATCTCGCTTCTTCACAAAAATTGCACAAGTTGCCAAGTTGAATATCAAAAACTAATCAATCAAACATTTAAGAAATATGCATCATGTTATGAATTTTTCAACATTGGACTGAAACGAAACTAAATATTACGCTTCTGACTTCTGCAAATGTATTAATGTCTAATGCACACTTCCAATTATAATAATTATCTCTTCAAAAATCTCCGTATATTTACTTCATTCGTTCGAATCAAAATTAAACGTAAGGTGGTACTGATTTTTTTTTCATTCCTTTCTTCATAACCACAGAAAGTGATTTTATTATTTAATTTTGTATTGGGGGAATAGAATAAATATAAGCAGATTTTTGAATTGCCTTCTGATCAGTCTACAAATAATTGCCTGAAGCGCAGCATTCGTTTTCCTTTACTTAGGCTTATGTTCTACGGTTTGAATCTGTAAGATTTCGTGAATGCATGCGACATTCCTAAAAGGGCAATATATTTTAAATACCAATTCTGATCTCACCTCCGAAACTTTTCATTAGTATTCTTTCTCTATTCATTGCAAGTTAATGTTTCCTTTTCTGGAGGAAGCATTGCCTTGACGTATATGAACGTATGTCATAATGGGCTTCTTGCCACATGACATAATGAGTTGCACCGGTGAAACACGATGACCTTCCTCATCACTTTAAAACCTGTATGTGCGTATATTTTAGCATTAATTTCTGAATTGAATCGAGAGAGATTCTCATGGCAACATCCTTCGCAATAACAACCGACGATCCTCGCTAATGCATTTTTGGTGGCTGTTGTAGCGAAGGGATAAAAGAATATTGAAAAAAGTGGAAAAAGAATAAAATATTCCTTCCTACATTTATTTCAAGCTTAGTGTTATCTCGCCTGGAGCAATATCGGAGATTTGAATTACCAACCTTTGAAGATACAGCATTCGAGGAAAAATCTTAAAGAAAATAAAATGAGGTCTTTTATAAATACATTTTAAATATTTAAGGTGAGAATATTCAAGGGTTCATTAAAATGAAGGTTATATATTAAAGGGATTTCAGATACCTCACAGGTCATTTTGTACTTAACCAACATTTTCGTTTGCGTTATCTGACGATCCCAGTGGTTGAGTCATTAGAAAACATAGACGACGCATCGTTCCCAGGACCCGGTGCTTCGAATCTGACCTCGAACGTGGTTCTATTAGAGGACTCGGGTGGTACGTGATTGAAAGATATTACCTCAATTGACTCATCTGTGTGAATATCTAGCGAAGTTTTCGATGAACAATTCTGTATTTATATTCAAGAGAAAAAGACCGAAGTTGGAGGAAGAATTCCAAAGCAAAACAATGGATAATATTGGTTCATAATCATTCAGAAATGGATTGCAAGTAGCTATCAGAAGAAATTAGAAGATCAATTTCTTCATTAGACCTATTTAAACCACATTTTTCATATCCCTCACCTTTCAGAATCCTCTTAAATTCGCATCTCAGTAACGTCTACAGTATTCAGTGAGTATTGGCACCTCTATTTAGTGCAAATGATTCCATACTACCATGGCAAATTATTTTCGATTTTAAAGAAGCGAAGATGTTGCAATAAACTTATGTACCAGAGCCAGAACTTATGTATTAAAATACTCTTGTGTGCTCAGTTACATGTTGAACGATACCACTAATTCAAATAAATACACAAAACTTATTTAAATAATCGATTAAAAATACAATAACGTTCGAATCCCTCAAAAAATATGTTTCTGGATGATTATTTAAAAGAAAGGATTGGTTGGTTCGAGAAGAAATACTTTTGTTTGCATTGATTTAAGACTAATAGTTTTTGTTAACATATAAAAGAAATAGAACAATAATGCGTTTAATAGAAAACACTGCAGAATAGGATATTAGAATTTGTTGCTTAAATATCGATCATTAATTATCATGGATAATTTTTCTACTGCTATTTTTTTTTATATTCCAAAGTTCCAAAGCCTGCAAAACGAACTTACGTAAAAAATTAATGACTTAATTTACTATCAAAATTAAAAACTGGACGTATTTTTCAAACGGTATTATCGAAAATACTCCATATTATATGTTTATATTTTTAAACCTTCAGATTACTGCGATACATGAAATTTTCATGTACAGAACATTGTTAAAGTCAGATTCTCATTTTTGCACTTTCCTAATTTCCGTTTATTAACCAACAAATGTGCAACTGTCAAAAATTGATACTGAAACTGCAACTTGGAGTTCTAAAATGATTTCGAATGTTTGTTGATTGCCTGCTTAAGTAACCGTTAGGTTGGGGAAAACCATTCAATTATTGTCACCTGCCTGTACTGTAAAAATACGAACGGAGTATTCAAAAATCTACGGCGAAGTTTTGTTAAGCGACTCCAGAGAGGAGATAAGGCAAAAATGGGTCTATGAGCACATTAAATGCCTATCTCTGCACACGTCGATGTAGTGGGAGTCTCGGTTTGTTTGTTGCATGGCGTGCGTTCAGTGGCGCGATGTCTCCGTCAGGGAGGGGGCGCACATTGGGTGCGCTCGGCGCCCGCCCCCCGCCCCCCGCCACCGGCCCCACCGCCTGCCCCCGCGCCTGCCCCCGCCCCAGTCGCCCTCCCCATCGCGTTGACAAACAAGCCGTCATCGCGCTGCTGGGAAAAGATGGATTAGTCGGTGATTAGTCAATAACGAACCTGTAAAACGTCATTCCCGATTTCTTGGTGATGGATCTTTCGACAAGCGCGAAAAATGCTCGTGTATAATTGGTTTGTTCTGGACGCCGCGAAAAGAATTACAAAGCATTGGTTTTGTATTGTAATAAAGCAACGTGGAGCAATGGATATTTCAAATGATACGCTTTTTGTAATAAAAAATTGTAACTTATAGGAAAAACACATGCAACATGCATCGCTCGAACTCTGAGATGAAAATATTTAACCTACTACACATGGATATTGTGATTGTTTTCCCTTGTTAGTCTCATTCCGATATAAATAGTGCAGAAGGCTACCCTAAGAACTACTAACAGTTTCTAACAGGGAGAAGATTCGCAAGATATAAATTATAGAGATTTCTACCTGAAATTCAAAGGTAAAGCACCTCAAATTCAGTGTAATCATCATTCATAATTTAAAATTCCCAGAAAAGACTACGTCGTCAAATTGAGATATGGCACCAGAAGCAGCAATTATATCTTATTATTTCGATTTTTCACAGTACTACAGTTTTTCGACGTTACTCAGTTACTAGTTGAATGAGGCTTCACCGACGCTGTAAACTGTTTTAAAATATTTTTTATGTGACGGAAGTTTCTAAATGTCTTGCATAGCTTTATTCATGTACGTTCCTGCAGTATCTGGCAATGGATATGCCAATGAATCATAGTAGCTGATAATTTTATATTCCTGTTCAAAAATATTCAAAACCCAATGACCTTGCACGTCACCTCAATACGGAAGATGATCTGGTAATATTGCAATTTCAAAATTGTTATCACCGTAAACAATACTCGCATTTATGAATGATGCAAATAGAATTTAGAACAGCTACATTTCTTAGAATCTTCTGGTCGGATTCGAAAACAAATTATCAGTTACCCACCAGAAGATCGAGGCGCCGCGTCGAATGACACATTATAGAGGAAAGTACCCAAACCCGGGCCCAATTTTATTTTCGAGTATTTTAAATCCCATTTTCTGTACAAATAAATCAAAATATATGCAGTGCACACCTTAACTACACAAATGTTGTATACTTCTTAAAATTATTGGCCAAGTAGTTTAAGAATAAAGAATTTTTTTCATAAACATTACATTTTGTTAATATTTAAAAAAAGGTTTCCTCATGTGAGCCTCCCGGAAACGTTTTAAGAAATGGGCAAAATAAATGAAATAACTGCAAATAGATTAAATCCAGCATAATTTTACAAAAATACAAGTTTAATATCTTATACATAAGAAATTGTCTTATGTCTTGCACATAGTCTGTATATTCTCTACAAAAATCACAAATATAAGCATCTTTTTCCGACCCTCACATTCCACGATTACAGTCACATCCCCCAGAGTTCTCCTACAGCCTTCTAAAAATGTTACACTGCAAAACAAGCCCTCTGCATCTTCTTCACCTCGGAAGGAAGATATCCCTGGTACAACGTCCAATTCGTAAGAGCCAGAAGACATGTTTGGTTCCTGGCGGGGGTGGAATCTTAAATTTTTGCTTTAACATCAGAATTCTCTGATTTCTCTCACTCTCTCTCACTCTCACTCTCACTCTCTTTCACTCTCCCCTCTCTCTCCCCTCTCCTCTCTCCCCTCTCTCCCCTCTCCTCTCTCCCCTCTCTCCTCTCACTTCTCTCTCCTCTCACTTCTCTCTCCTCTCACTTCTCTCTCCTCTCACTTCTCTCTCCTCTCACTTCTCTCTCCTCTCACTTCTCTCTCCTCTCACTTCTCTCTCCCTCTCACTTCTCTCTCCTCTCACTTCTCTCTCCTCTCTCTTTTCTCTCTCCTCTCTCTTTTCTCTCTCCTCTCACTTCTCTCCTCTTTCTTTTCTCTCTCCTCTCTCTTTTCTCTCTTTTCCTCTCTCCTCTCTCTTTTCTCTCTCTTCTCTCTCCTCTATTCTCTCTCTCCTCTCTCTTCTCTCCTCTCTCTTCTCTCTCTCTTTTCGACTACTCTGGATTTCTGAAATTCTCTTGACTTCTTTCTTATCCTGCTCTCTCGAACTGGCAGGCTTCAGGGTAGGTTCTTGCCTTTTATTAACCTTCAAACGTATAAGAAGTGTCTAAAACCTTAATTGTTTTTATTTTACATGACGAAAAATTGGGAGCCCGCGTGAGGAACCTTTCGGAGGCTGGGGTTAGTCACCAAAACGTTTATATTCCAAACGGCAATAACGTTTTTACAAGGCAAATAAATTAAATTACATTACCCTACATCAATAGCTTGTAATGTCCCCTTCAAAATAATGTAATAGAAGACTTACCGATGAAGTATCGAAATGAGGCAACTGAGAATAAACCCTTAAAGAAACTTTGCTTTTCAGTGTTCGCAATAATGGCTGACTATCCGACAAGAAGTGAAGCTGAAGACGCTACTGCTTGACTGGGCTGCTGTCCTGCAAAGAACTACAATTTCATAGGTTTCCAATATGCAACAGCACTCTACAGAGCAAAAAATCAAGGGGCTTGCTTTAGGAACCGGCCCCGGGTTTGGGTGCATTCCTCTATGTCTCGATTGCTGCCCGGGAAGTGGTCTAACCGTGAGTGACGGATCCGCCCACGCGCCCACTCGCCCACTCAAATACTGTATACCATCAGCTATATTTCCTATCCCATTCCACCATTCTAATACTTATTTGACGGTGTAAGTACCGGCGTGTTCCAAATTTATCCGGTAGCTGTTAAGTCAGATGTTTCATTCCTCTATTCGGCTATGTTTGTCAATACATGAGTACAGTATTAAAAATAAATAATGCTGTTAATGAAGGCTACCAATATTGACTCTCTGACCGACTCCCTGGCCGAATCTCTGGCCGATCCTGCGTGACTTGCAGGCCAACCCAGTGACGTGTAATGAAGCTCGTTCTCACTCCCACGAGTAGTCGTTCCGAGGGTGCATTGGTGTTGGGGGAAACAATATTACCTCCCAAATAAATTAGGGCCATTAGCGCCCGATTAATTCAATTGCCACGGACGCTCTCGATATTATGAACATCAATTAACGAGCAGCGTAGCCCCTCGGAATATAATTAATTACCTGGCGATGCGTGAGCTCGCAAACAATGCGCCTCGATATGGGAACCACGAGCAGGGTCCATACTGCCCGTCGGATACCGCATCATTAGTCACGTTTTGCTATATTGACTGACGTTGGAGAATGGCTGTTTGAAGGAACAAGAATTCAAACGGTCGAACGCAATGAAATGACGTGGTTTCTACGAACGCTGGAGATTGGAATGATAACGGGATATATTCTGATGTAGTTTTACAATATTTTATAAGATAATTACTACAGTTATTGTAGTTAATATAATAATAATAATAATAATAATAATACAAATACTCTTCTATTTAGAGCGTTGTTGTGGTTTTTGGACGTGTTAATTAAATATTTTTGGATTTCTATCGCTGTTTTCCTGAAATTAATTTTGACTTCAATTTAGTTAATATTACATGGAAGGCATATTTCGTTTTTTTCCTTTCAAAGAACATGAATGAGAACAGGAAATTACGTAAAATGAACTTCATTTCAAGTTCTGAGAACTGTAAAAGAAATTTACATTTTTGTTAATCCCACCAAGTCACATGTTTTGTTTGTGAAGGTATATGAAATACCTTCATTCCAAAGAGATGCTGTATGTTTTCTTTAATATTTATTCATTTGCGTGAGGGAAAAAGCATTGTCTTTTCCCTTTTGGTTCCATTTCAACATAAAGGTTATGCTTCATCCTGCGGTCTCGTGTCTCCATGTTATTTTTCATTTCAATGTTTTACTCAAGAAGTTTTATTAAATATGTACAGAGAAATAGAATAAATTGTTCGAAAACCGCGATAAAAGTACTTCGTTTCACCGAAATGTCGTTACAGCGCGTGAAAGACTATAAATGCGGTATCTGCTACCAGTCAGAAGCTTTTGAATATATTTCGAGTCGTCAATTTGTCGACCTGAATACCGTTAACGTGTCTGAAGTGAATTTATAAACTATTAATTAAAGTTCTCAAAAAGTACTCATACGTTTAATTTTATTTTAAGATTATTTTATTGAACTCTCTGATTGTTTAAAATTTGCCAATAGTCATAAATAGGGCCCGGAAATTGACAAAACGCCTTTTTTATTTTACGATTAAATGACTTTTAACAGTGTGAATCACTGTATTTTATTTCTGGAGTTGTTTTAATAGATTTTCATTTTGCCTATTTTAGCTTTCTGATGCCTATGTTTGGTATTTTACCTTATTTTTGTCCCTTAATTCCTTTTTCGTCATTATTTTCTTTTTTTCTCCTGGCACTGATCTCGATCAATCTGGAAAAATACCTGCAAGCCTAGACAATATAAAGGCCGTGTTTTGTCTTTCTGTAGAAGAGGAGAGTTCAGGGTTAAAAATGAGAATGAGAAAGCGAGGTTAACAGTTAAGATTTTCTTTTTTTGCATTGATGCCGTCTGGCTTTGTTCATTGGCGAGGAATCCCTTCCTACATTTTCCTTCCTTCCTTCCTTCCTTCCTACTACCTGCCTCCGATTCCTTTTGTGAACAGAGCTCTATGTATGTGATGTGGCCTTCTCGGTTCTAGAGATTATACAAGTCTAAAGAAAAAAAATTATAATTCCGTTTTCATTGATGCAATTTCAAGGAATGAAATGTGAAACATTTGAATTACTAACTTTTTACAATCATATATTTTCAATGGTAATTTTTAATTGTTTAAATATCTTTTTGCATCCCCCACTTGGGCCAGAATAAATGCCTCTTTCTTGTCCATTTTAGTAAATTAAATGCCTTTTTGTCTGCCTATTTTAGGTAAAATAAATGTCTGAATTTTCTGGAACTTCTGGGCTGTCATCATGTCTCATGGTCAGGTTACGGCGCGCCGTAGGATTAAACGCCGTGACTGCGGCTGTCAATCTCACTGCCACCGACTTGCAGAATTCTTACCGTCAGTTGACACCCTTCCAATAGAAATGAAGGTATCCGATGGGAAATTGTAATGACAATAGTGTGTAACAATAGTACAATACTGGCAAAATTAGGTTGAACATCTGCAGCGAATAAACCCAGAAAGGGTGCCTCGACTTACGTTGAAAGTACAATATTTTATGATGGTGAAACAGAGAAAGTCCCTTCAAAAGGTGGAGAGTTCAAATCCCTTAATTATAAATTGTTATCGGAACGGGATAACGACTCAAACCGAAATGTACTTAATGATATCATTTTTTACTAATGCTTGATTGGAGAAATTATAGAACATTTAGATAATGCGACCATATTTGTTCGTTCACATTCTAATGCTAACATTTGTCTAAGGCTAGCATTTGTCGAGAAATCAGGTGGTATGATAGAAATCTATTTTTGTATGAAATTTGTATAAACATTCAAATGCCTCCATTATCTTAAAAAAACAGCGAAGTTTTAAATTTTGTGTTTTATAAGGGACCATGAGCTCATTTACGAGAACTCTGCTACTCCACTAGATTTTCCGCGAGAAAGGGAAGAGCAAGACGAGGTAAGATCTCGGCAGCCAGAGCCCTTGGAGAGACCGCCAACCCGAGATTTCTTTCGGTCCCAGACGGCTGTGGCAGCCACTGCGGCCGCTGGATCCGTTTAACTGCTTCGATTGGCCGCACAAATGGGAAAGTCAACACCGGCCGGACTTCATCTCTTCCAGCCCGATTGCCTTCACGAGCACTATCTCTCCCGCCATCACCGCTACCGCTACTGAGAGCGATACGGGGCTACTGTGCCCTGCCACTGTAACCGCCAACGCAGCTGCAGATGATTCTGTCGCCACAACCACCACTCCCACACCTAACTCCGCCTACTGCCACTGGTATTAGAACTGCCACTCCTACTGCTACGTTTCTTCCAGCGCCATGGCTACCTCCGCAACCGTCAACATTAGCATCAGCACTCTCAAAACGTACATTATCCTCACCGTGTATTTTGTCACAACTTCCAACACTATTGCCATAGCTGTTACCGAATCACCTTACCGATTAACTCTGTAACAACCTTCCTTTCGCCCCTCACTTCCATCGTGAAACTTTACCCCGCCCGCCCCCTTTTTCTTCTGTCCTCTCTCTCTTTCTCTGATCATTGTGATCTGTCCCCTGAGCGAATTCTCCTGTCTCCCTGAGCTGATAACTGCTCTGGATGTCGTATTCGATGTTCACCTGCCGATTGCGTCAAATCTCGATTTTATCGTGTAGGTCAAACATGTTCTGCAGGTGTCCCCGTCGTTGTTACTCTCTTTGCCTGTCACGCATCTCTGGTCCCTTCTTTTATCATTCATATCTCGCTTGCCCCACTGCTCTCTTTCTGAAAGGATATTGTCTAGCCGCGTGCCATTTCTTGCCATTGCTGATTCACCGTTCACAGACTGGGGCATTTCAATTGGGCAATCTGTGTCCCTAAAGACCCTGCGTGTCTTCTGATTATTTCCGCTTTCTGCCTTCGTAGCTTTAAATCTCTACTCTAACCCAATTCACAACCCCATACTTGATCATTGCCATCCTAACTTTCCTCCGATTTTATTTTCTCTGCTCTTCGTTCATCAGATCGTGTTGTTGATTTCACCTCCACAGTTTTGTCTGTGGGTACGCTCTTGTTGCTTCTCTGATTCCCTTAATTCATTCGTAACTCATTTTCTATCAACTCTTGTTTGACCCTCGCCTTTCCTCCCCCGTCCTCCACCGGCACATCCTCTCATCAGAGCTTCTCTTCGGAGGGAGTAAGGTAGTCGCAGAAAATCGCAGCGGAGGAAGGAGCGCCCGGAGAAAGAAACGCGCCCGCGCAAACAAAAGCTAATAGCCCGCAATAAGCTCTGAGCCAACATCCGCGCCGGCCTCCGAGCACACCGCCGCTAATAGGTTTCAATAATCGGCACTGGCACGTATACGCAAACGCAGGTGGATTAATCGCTGCGGGCCCAGGGCTGCCGCTGTTGGTGAGGGAAGCGGGCTGGAGTCAAAGGGCGGGCCAGGCTTGGGGGGAGGGAGCGGCGGATGGGGTGGAGCGGGGAAGGACGGGACAGAATGGGTTGGGGAAGGTGGGATGAGCTCGGGCGGAAGGGATGGAGCGGGTAGGAGCGGTTTGGTGGGAAAGGTAGTATGGGTTCGGGCGTGCAGGGGAAGAGGGATTGGCTTGGGTGGAGAGGGTAAGGACGGGCAATCTGGGCGAGGGAGCTGCTCTCGCTGAGCTCGAACGTGAAAGGTGGTTGGGCTTGGGCGGCGATGGGTAGGCTGGGGCGGGGGGACGGGGCGGGGCGGGGCGGGGCGGGCTGAAGCGGGGAGGATCGGGCTCAGGTGGGGGGGGAGCAAATGAGCTACGTCGTCAAGGGGCGGATGGGATCCGCCGTGGAGAGTGGGAAGGGGCGGCTTTAGCGGGTGGGCTGTGGCGGGGAAGAGCGGGGCGAGCTTGGCTTGGAGGGGAAAGGAGAGGCGAGGCGCGACGGAGCAGAGGAAGCGGAGTGGTTGCGGCTCGGAGGAAATTGCCACGTTGTTATTGATGGCGAGCGCTTCGATTTCATTAAGATCTACTTTGACTGGGAACCTGCGATCTTTACCGTTAGGAAAAATCTGCTTTCGAGGCTTTTAAATTATCATGAAGAATTAGGTAGCAATAAACCGCTAGGAGGATTCTTTTGTAATCCTGATTTGAGCACTCAAAATCTAGGGAAATAAATCAAACCGGTTAATACGACGTAGTTTGTGAGCATAATCATGTGCCTTGGTCCTGGAAATCTCCTGCAGTTCATTTCCATGTAGCGATCATGAGCGCTCCTCGTGCTTCTCCGGGTTGTGTGCGTAAAATTCACGATAATTGGGTAAAAAACTATAGTACTATAAGATACTGTATCTATCACGTGATTTCTACACTTTCCGAAATGAGACAAAATGCGCAATTTCTATATTGTATGAAAGATCTCGCCAAATAGTTTTCTGTACATTCCAGTAATTCTCACTTCTCTATTGAATGATAATCATATGTTTTATTTTATTCTTATTCATATAGATGTACTATGTAGTATTCTAGTAAGTTAATAACCCTGTTCTTTGCAACAGATTGAAAGAGTCTAGTGTTTTGCCGCACGTTTTCTTTCAAAACCTATTTTTAACTACAACTTTTGAACTTTTGAATACTTCCACACTATACTGATTACCTATTGTGAAAAACAAAATTCTAAAAGGTCTAAAGCACAAAAATGCTTTCTTTTTCTTCACAAAGTTATCTTCAATTAAATAATATCACCAATACTTTTATAAAAAGCATTATTGTCGTACACCTACTTCAAAGAATAAGTATATGTTACTTTGTCATTTTATGTTGTTATTGTATGTTGTTTCTATTGTTAGAATGAGTCTTATCTCAAACATGTGGGAACTGTGAAGCATTTCGTCTGAGACTGTCTCAGAGCGGAACAGTCCGTCACATTCCTCCGTTAATTGGTGATCGTTATGCTCTGCCTCTGCCACTTGGCCACTCGCTTCGGCTCTCTGTGATTCTCGTAGTGGATTTTACGGCGAGGGATCGGGAAGAACCACTTGTTTCCCCGAGAAATAGAGTTGTGTTTTGTGAATCATGCCTTGGCATGTTTTGGTAATTTGAAATTATAACTGTAAATATTAATATGACAATATACACTCTCAAAATACTATACAATACTGGTAAGTCAGACAGTAGAAATAGAAAAGTGCAGTAACTTGTAGTGCTAAAGATAATTTAGAAGTCCTTCACATTTTCTCAAAGGAGAATGAATGTGCTAATCAAAACAAAATCCTCCGAAGAGGAACACATTTTACGTATACTTCAAATAAGTATGCTTTATTACAAGAATTCGGAAGTCCTAGTGTATCCGTGCGAGATCTCTCGCATGATAAATCCCACCCTTTCTCTATCTATTTTTCTAATCTTTCCATTAAGAAGGAAAGTTGTTAATAAAACGTGTTTGTTTAAAAAATGTATAGATATAACTTCTAATGTACTTACAGAATATAAAACAAAAATAACAATACAATTGATGTTTTCAATAAAGGTTTATTCAGTATTGTAGAGAGATGTTCTTGGAACAATTCATACTTTAAAAAAAATTGAAGAAATTATTCATTCTTTCATGAGAGTTGGCTTTTCGCTTTTCTTGATGGTCACAAAAATATTAGAAAAAGTTTTTACCCTTGAGAAAGCCTCGTAAAATAGTACGAGAATACCGGAACGGGCAACTACAACCCTACTCTTTGCAATATTATTTAACTTTCTTAGATTAGTTATGAGGATCAGAAGAGATTTTGGAGAGTCAGGGCGCCAGCTTGCTGGGATGCGAACATTGGATAATTATTTGTATACTGAAACGTATTTGATTATTTTCTGCGTTCTTACGTACCTCAAGAAAAGCAATTTTGAGCCAAAAAATTATCAAACTAATATTTTCACCTTTCCATACTAAATACAATTTGATACCATTAGAAACAATTTAGTAAGCTTAGACTTCACCTCGGTTCATGGGAACGTTGCCCAAACGATGTTTGCACATTGGATATCTTAAGAAACCAACACCTTGAGTTTAATATCAAACCGTGTATTATTTACACGGTCATTATCGAGGTTGCAGTTGGGCATTGATGTACATACTTCCAGATACCACCAACTTTTAAATCGTGTGTTTGGACTGCGAATGTTGGCAGTTGAGTGTCTTGCGCTATTATTTCTATAATTTTAAATTTAGTTTCTTTTTTTATTAATTCACGTAGTATTGTAGGCTAGCGCGTTTTGATTTTTGTTTTTCATTTATTTCAAGCTATTTTACTATAGCTAATTTAAAATTTCTTTCTGTTGTGCCATAGCGTAAGTTTTTCCCTACTACCTCCGCGTACCCGTACGAGAACTCGTGTGTTAAGCCCCACGCTCTTCCATCATTGTTTACAAATGTATAAAGGTAACTTGTAATGTACTAACACAATATCAAATAAAAATAAAAAAACAATGCATTGATGTTCAAAAGAAATTTTCAACTAAGATTTATTCAGTATTATGGACAGCTTTCTTGGAACAATTCACAACACTTCTTTAAAGACATTTGAAGTAATTATTCAATATTCTTTGACAGTTAGCTTTTAGCATTTGTGATAATCACAAAAATTATTAGCTTTTAACTTTTGAGAAAGCTACGTGTTTGAACCCACTGTCTTGAAAACTTCATCGAATCACTGCTGCTAACGAAAATACTGGTACATGTAAAACAACAAAGCAACGTGTTGCGGGTTGCATTTGACATGAATATTTATATGTGTTTTTTAAAAACAAATACTTCATAGTTTTAAATTCAAAACGCAATTAATCACGTCTCTGTGAAATTTTATTTCTTCAGTGACCTCATTTATGCAGATTGGTAGCGTGTGAGAGCAAAGAATAGGTAAATTGCAGAAATAATATAGGAGACGATAGTTTACAGTTTAAATTTAAATAATTAAAAAAATAATTTGAATCCGCTGCGTATAAAGATTCGAAAGTTAGTGTTAAGTTTTGCATTACTTGTCCACCCGTTAACTCCGTTTGCAAAGGTTTTGGAGGTATCATTGACACGATAGCAATCCTTTATTACGTTCAGGGGCATCTAAATTCCTTAACACAATAGTTGTGTTATGTACTACTGCGTAGATTTTCACCACCTTGTCGCCGCCGTTAGCGTTCATAAAAATGCAAGTCTACCACATCCTACACAGTGTGAAAAGTAAGACTGCAGATTGTTATTGTATTAAAGCGAAAATAAGTACTTTATTCTCATAAAACCTTTTATATCTCCACGCAATTCAAATACCAGCAGTATCGCAGCAATGGACCAATATGGTTATTGTGTTATTGGTAGGTACTGTGAAACGTGTAAAGGGGAGCAATAAAATCATACTGACCACAATATTTACATCCTGTTTACATAATGCAACGATCTCAACTTCCAGGAACAAAGCCAAGATAATACTGTTACATAATCAGGAAAGTGTACAAAACATAGAGAAATATTGTCCCATAAGCTTGCTTTCGGCTCTCTGTAAATTATTAACTAATATTCTTAAAACAGAATCAGATCCTCACTCAGTTGGGTTCGCGACATATCAAGGTACAGATGCAGTTTATTGTAATCGATCGTCCTTCGTGAGCTAATATCCAGAACAAGCAACAATATTATCCCCCTCAGTGACATGAAAAGTAGTTTGATTTACCAGTTGCAGATACTCTATATCCTTACTCCCCGTTTTCAATTTTTCTCAGACTTCCTTATCGTCGGCAAAGAAATTCAGAAATTCTCTATCAAGGGAATTGTTAAACAGAGTTGGTTTGATCAGTCTAAGTTATTGTCGTATGGTTTGAAAGTGGTGATGGCAAAATTAATTAGGAAGCATAAGGGAATTAATAGGAATGGAAGAAGACTCGGTAACCTGAGATTTGCGGAATACCTTGTATCACAAGTTAACAGCATTGATATTCTTGTAATGCGAGTAATGTAATTAAATTATCCTTCACGCAGGGGGACTCACCGTAAACCTTTCCCTCAAAATAAGTTATGTCTAACATCTGGGTTAAGGCGGAAAGTGTGACTCACTTTTGGGAAAGTTGTATGAGCACATGCATTACTTTCAGCAAGAAAACATGAAAGGATACATTAGACCTTGTATCAAAATACGAAGGTAAGGTTTGAAACATAGACTTGCAGTTTTCCGCTTGGACATGAAAAGAAATTTAAAACACTGAATTCTGCCTGTTATTACTTACGGTTGTGCGACTTAAATAATAAATGTATTTACAAAAGGGAAATTTTAATGAGAATGGAAACGAGGCTGGGATTTACAGGAAGAACTGCATGTGTTATTTCATTTTTGAGTAAAGTAGATGACACTTTCCAAAAATAATAGGCACATTGAACAGTTATGGGGCTGGTCGCCTTGCTAGACGAAGAGATGACAAATTAATGAAGTTTGTGTTGAAATGGAGATCCAGAGAGCAGACGGAAAACCACCGGGGAGAAGCGACAAGGTACCAAAGAAAATAAAAAATAAAACAAACGGAAGAAAAAACAGGAGTTAACTATCAAAGAACTCCTCAACTCCGTACAACCAAGAAACATTTTCTAAGACTAACTTGGAGAGGCCGTATCCTTTACGAGAAATGATTTCTGATAACGAAGACTGAAGAATTATGACATTTATAGATCCAGCGCAGGCAAACTCTAATTTAGAAAAAAAAGTTAGTAAATATTTATTCAGGATATTTAGCTGCAATTCCAACAGTGATAACAGTTCGTACAGTATATGATCAAACACCGTGCACGAAAAAAGGATGTACTGAGCGGAGGAAGACCAGCGCTGAGCCGGCGACAAACAAGGAATCTCGTCGACGTCAAGTGCTTATCACGTCTAATAATGAAAAGACGTGAGCCAACACAGCGAGAGAGGTGAGTAAGGAAGGGGAAGCTGTGTACTGTGTGTTTTGCAGGGAACTTCAAGGGGCCCCGCGCACGTGTCGCCAACTGTGCACTGTGCAGCGCTCGGCAGCAACGCGCTGGCGCCGCTGATAAAACGATTATGGTTATCGCTAGGAATCGAGATTCTGGAGATCTGGCGCGTTACCTCGCCCAAGCTTACTCACACTCTATTTCTATTCACTCATTCTCCTGCCCCCCTCTCTCTCGTCGATCCTCTTTGGCCATTACTCATGCCACCCTCGCCTGCCCCCCCTCTCCCGGCCCCCTCTTCCGCCTTTCTACATGCCGGATAGCGGGTTTTTCGTCAACCGGGTAACATCAGCAGCGTTGCACCGCCCCTGCCGGAACACGTTTTAAGCTCCCTACTTGTGTCCCGACATGTGTAGTAGTGTAGTGCACATAAATGTTAGTGTGTGTGAGGGATGAGGATAGAAGAAGGAAGAGGAACGAAAAATAGTGGTCTCCGTGGCCCGTTTGTTAGGGCACAGCTCGGCATTCCCCTGGTGTTGATCGGAGAAACCACAGACAACTATCGACCAGATCAGCTGCCTGCTAGAATGTTCCTCCTTCGACCTAGCGATGTCGCTAAGGCCGGGAAATCCTGACACCGTCGGGACTCGAACCCTAGAACTTGAGTCAGAGGCACTGCAGTGACATCAGTTGATTCCCTGAGCCACCTAAGCCGGTAGCAACAACCATGGAGAAACCTTTCAGCCGATTATTCCTTTTATTATACGTTTTCTGAAATAACTTAATACTAATTAGTGTCGATGAAAACAAGTTTTCTACTACTCGGAAGTGAACATTTGTAGTTTTCAAATGTTGCTTACCTCACATTATTGATACTTTGATTCACTTAATTATGTATAATAAAAGGGCGTGGAAAAGATTCCGGTGCTAAACAAAGCGTGCGCAAATTATACTTCTACGCCATACGTCGTATAAGTGTCACAGTTCTTTGAAGAAAAAAATCAAATCAAACTAACTTAAATATAGAAATGTTATTAATTAGGAACCTCCAGATACCTTTTCGAAATATTGGATCAGAAGAATGTCATCTTAATTATTTTCTAACCTCTGTTGCTACTGTTATCTACTATAATTGAAATACCTGATCTATCTGCTTTCTAGAGGAATTCTGTTTTCTAGTAGATTTTGTGGTCCCTGCCGTAGCTCTAGAGAGAAATCGTCTTGTGCTGAACTAATAAATATCCATCTCAAGTCCCTTACGTACTGAATCCACTCATGGACATCATGCTGTTTGGGAGCGCAATTTTCAACACAAAAGATTTTATTAAACATACACATAATGACAGTTTATTTTAATCCACTTCAATTCGAAGCCGCGTTTACAGTGAGCTGTTCCCTCCAACCGCTACGAACTGATTATTCAGAGCATGTGGAAACATTTTGCTTTCAAATTATCGTAGAGTAATTATTATTAAATAAATTGAAACGTACTGGAAGTAATTTAATTTATATCGCTGGCATGCAGTGTACATCTGTAGAAGGGAAGAGCTGATTATAATAATTAACAATCGAATGTTTAGGTAAATGCCTATATAATTCTAGCGAACTTGTTTAAAGCCTGATAATATATGTGCACGAATCATGACAAATGATGACATGAAATTTTGTAAAGCTTATTTTTGCCTTTTTAACATGAATGCGTTCGTATTTTCGAAAAAATCTAATAATCGTTTAGGTCCTGATGTTGTTCACAGATGGTCGGTCGTTAAAGAAAAACGATATTTTTCGGAATGAGGGTACCACCAAATGTATATATCCCTTGAAATTTGGAAATCGATTTTTCGCAGCATTAAATAACTTTCTCCATCCCATGTAAATTACTCCGTATATACATGCGTATACGAGAAAGTAAAAGAATGGTTCCTCCATTGAGGTTTTTTATAATCAAGAGTGGGGAGGGGGTTCTTCGTTTTAGAAAGTTAAAAAAGTGGTACAGTACGATTTTGGCGCACACCACTGCGAATGTGTAGCATATGGAATGTCGGGAACACCGCGAGTGTGATGCATGGCCTGGCCGCCAGCGGGCGCCGCCACCTCCGGCGTCAGCCCCCGGCGCGCGCCGCGCTCGTCAGCTGTCGTCGCGCGTCATCGACAACGCGCGTCGCTCATCGCCTCGCGATGGATTTCCGCCGGATCCCGCCCCATAAAGATAGCGCCCGTACCTGCACGCGGCGGGCACGCCGCCTTCCGCCCCGCCCCGCCCCACCCTGCCCCGCCACCCACCCCACACCCACTCCAGCCCGCGTAACCGTGACCCCGCTCCGAAGCACAGTGGGCAGATATCAGTGGGAATGTTCCCGAAACCCATATCATCCAATATTTCAACTAACTACACCAGTGGCTACATTGGCTACACCAGTGAAAGGTGTGACGTGACAGTGCAAGAGCGGCCTTCTGTTAGACATTCAAGTCGTTTAAAAATGGTAGCAGGTCGGAACACAGAATTAAATATGTAATGAAGCTTACACATAGAATATTGTACACCTGATGATGGGGAAAAAGTTGTTCCCGAAACGTCGTAAGAAAGAATAAAATGACAAAAATAACATATTTTTTATTTGATGACAAACTGGCTACCGTTGAAAAAATGGACGTTAACCTTGGTAACCTCTAAAAGGTGAAGGTAGCAAACGGACTTTTAATGAAAATTTCAACTAACTCTTTTGGAGCTTATCGATTTCTGCTCAGTACGTATGAACTCTTTTAGTTGTTAGGTTGATTGATTGAGGTTTCCGGGCACGTCAGCTGCTAAGGTCATTATTCTCAGAGTAGTGAATCTTTTATCCCAGGCGGTAGCAATGACTCCTTCCCCGCGGGTTGGTCAGCTTCGGAACCGACCTACTCGTCAGCTTGCGAGGCATTTCGATCTCCAGGTTCCTCTTCCTCCAGCGAGGCACCGCCCCATTTGGAACAAGGTGTAAGCTCCCGCTAGTGTTCCAGCATGTGTGGTAATGTAGTGCATGCTAGTGGAAGTATGTGTTTAAGGGGAGAGGGTAGAACGAGGAAGAGGAAGCAAAGATCGCGCGCGGTCCGCGACTAGTGTGAGAGGGTACTGCTCCAGCATCACCTGCTATTGATCGGAAAAGTCACGGAAAACTACCGATCGAAGGAGCCGCCGGCAGAATTCTCCTCCAAACTGCGAAAGAACTCGACCTAGTTAACTTGGCTAACAACGAAAATCCGTCGCTATCGATCCACAGAACTTCGCGCTCCGAGTCGCTTCAGAGGCAACTGTATGCCAGTGTTGTCAAGGTCGATGCCATGAGCGGGAGTGGTGGCACGAGTGCCACCACGAAATCGCCCCTCCAGGCAGTTCATCACCCCGCCACCAGAGACAACGCCATCGCCATTGTAAAACGGCGGGTTTACTAATAGTTTCCATTCCCGACGCTAGTTGCGCAGAAAAGCTCGTGGTATGCTACGGTGCCAAAGGGCGTGCCGGTGCCAACAGTAGATGATCTTGACACTATTGTGTATGCTGACTTTTACCTAAACTCAGCCGGTCGTATTTGTTAGAATACTATGAAACATTATTTGGAGGCTTCAGAAGAAATTATACCTTCATTATTAGGAAAGTTTCCATGGCAAGATTTTTGTCTATTATCATATATTTCATATATTCCCCTTTCAAAAAAATGTTGTTCTGGATTTCCAATACTTCTGACCTTTCATAAATACAGTAATGTTCATAGTTGTTGAATGTGGAAAGTCGGGATTCTTCTGATCTTTTATACATACAGCAGTGTTCATATTTGTTGTCTTGAGAGATTACATAAGAATAACTGTCGATTAAGTCTGATCCTTTTCCAAGCGGCCATGGAACAATGGCCTTTGAGAAGTCCGGCCCTTATCCGTTCCCAATTCCACAATATTTGTAAAAACATCCGTCCCTGTTTGACCTCGAGGAGCATGGCGCACAGTGGGGGATGAGCGGGGATGCCGCTGTCAAATTTCAAAAGAAGCCCCATAGCGCTACGTAATATTCACTCCTTTCCCGTAAATGTTGTGAATTTCTGATTTCCCCCTTTAAACTGATACTTTGGGAAAGTGGTACATTTAGGAAAGAAGCGCTCCATCTGACAACCATGAAAATTGTTCTACATAAAATCAATTGTTTTTATTTATTGTATATTTGAATTCATATAATTTCATGCCCCTAGTGTTTTTTATTTATTTATTTTTTGAAAATTCGTCATATGAAAACAAAAATATTAAATAGGAAAGAAAGTGTCCCAGAAATGCAATTGCCTCCGCCCCTCTTGTTTTAGGCTGCGAACTATGTGGTAGAAGTTGTTTGGACGCAAAGGGAAAAAATGTTTTATGATCAGCAAAGGATAAATCTTTTATCACCTTAAATCGAATAAAGTGAATGTGGATGGTGCAAAATCTTTTTCGTATTGAATGATTTTTTCTCAAAAAAGTTAACGGTTATTTAGTTTAGGCTGATTTGTCTTGCGGCATTTGTACTCGCGAAGTGTAAAGGTTGCAACACAACTTGCATTAGTGTTTTGTGTCTCGAAGTAAAATTTCCAGCATTCTAATTAGTTAAATCCTCTCTACTTAACTTCTTGTTCCTCTTCTCTTCACCTCATCTCTTTACTCTTACGCACCTTTGCATTATTACGAGGGCTTCTTCCTATGAACTTGTCAGGTAAAGTATACAACCAAAATTGACTTGCACTGTTGTATTTGGAACTCTGTCAAGGTCGTCCAGTGACAGTCGAGAGAAGATAATTTTAATAAGTTTATCAAGAAATGTAATTTTTCGCATTGTGGTTAGGTCTAAAATTATGTGTTCGTGTGTAAGTATTTCTTTTTATCCTGATTTTCGCATAATGGAATGCAAAAGTATTGCCCAACAATACTTGGGGCAATGTGTATTACCAAAATATGTCAATCCATACGCACGCATTTTGTCCGCGCAACTTGGGCTAATATTACTACTCTGAATTTGGACTAGACTCAGCATAAATATAATTTCTGCCATCGAGATCATCGACATTTACCTTCTCATATTTTTGTAATTGCAATCCAAAATTCATACATCAGTCATATTCACCTTTGCGAAATTGGGTGTTCATATAGTCGCACAAATGTTCTGGAAATTTAATTTTAATTAAATGAAACTTATACTGCCAATAATTTTAGGCCGGCGAGTTTAATGAACAGCTTTCTCCGAATTATTTTCACCTCTGCAATGAAAAAAATTCTTGGAATAATTTACTTTCACAAAATGCGGAAACACGTCATTGAGATGTGAATGCTGTCAGAGATATTAAAATTCGGTCGAATATGAAGAGACAAAACCTACTTCTGAAGATTCTGTAACACTGAGGTGACGGAGGATTATATGACAGACCCACCTCACAAACGTATCTACGAAAGCTTTCTCAGACAAAACTTGTCTCTTCTTGCTCTACATAAAGTAATGCATCTTAAGTGTGAATTATTAACTTTAATGACTGAAATCTGAATCTCCACCAATCGTTGGTTTTTAGTATATGACAAGGTTCTTGCAGAGTGAAACACTCTGGTTTCGATTCTTTTCCCATTTTACTAGTCTACACTTTGCACAAAGCTGACAAGGATCGGTGCCGTATCTCACCTTCCAACGGGGGAAGTTCACCGCCACCTTCCGTGATAAAACATTCATTACACTTACGGGACTCTTGACCTTAGCAGTTGACGCGCCCGGAATCACTAATCAATCAATCACTTTACTGTTCTTTGTGTCAGGGTGAATTCTTTCAGCCCTTTGTATCAGCTTTCCACACGTATCTCATCTTTCCTGTGTGGATGGCGTAGGAGTATGATAAATGGGGCATGTACCAATTGCTCCTGGACAGTACCATTCCCTTCTCCCTGCTTCCTCTCCCACCGGTAAACATGTGGGACCGGTGGTTGTGTTTAGTACGAGCCTCCCGCCTACAGCTGGTGCTACCTACTGAAGGCCTCCTTTTCCGCGAACACCGGAACAAGCCGATTGCCCCGCGGGCCACTTTTCTAAGGTATAGCCACTCTTCTAAGGTATAGCAAGAGCTAAATATATGGGTCACATTAGATGATGGAAAGGGAAATCTTGGAAAATACCGTGATGGCCGGCCGCACCTGGAAGACGATACAACCACCTAAGGTATCGCGTTCCCCGCCGGGTGAGACAAACACAATACAAATGTGGAGGTGGCATGAAGAGTTGAATTGCACAATGACCATTGTGATAGAATTAAAAGATCAAATGCCATACGAAACAATAATATACATGTCTGGTGCATGGTTGAAGGTAAGATATCAGGAAATTTGAAGTATAATGAAAGGTTTTAAAATACATGAAATGTTAATATTAAAATAGAACTCTTGAAAGAACGTAAGTTTAAACTAGTCGCACTTACAAATTGTTCATTTGAAATGATGAGCGCAAGTCAGCCACTTTTTTTAAGAGATCCTCGCCTAATTATAACTTCTTTTTAACTTGTAGGTTAATAATGGTCTGGAAATTCAAACTGTAGGTATTATAATTTATCTTGATTGGACTAGAGTGCATGATGATAGAAGATACAGTACTACGAGAATAAATGATGTGGGCAGTTGTGACTCATTTGAAGTCTTGATAATATAGGTTTCTGCGATTTATTTATTTAGTCAACCCAAATACATTGTAGTGAGCGTGATGGAAATCATGATTTCCATAATCCTGTGCCATTGTCAGCAATATTGTTTTTGCGAATTATCGCAATAAAAAGTCGCGTTTGAAGTATCGACTTGATACAATAACCTATAGAAACCCATCTCATGTAGGTCATTGTGCTATACATATGGTGATATTTCTGCCTCATCGCACCCCCACCCCCCCGGGTGCGAACCACGGGTGGGGGGGGCGAGAAGGGGGGCATGGGGAGCGGAGAGGGCGCTGAACTCTCGCCCATCGATCGGTCGGAGGTCTGACGCGTGCCCCCCACACCGCCCAGTCAACGACGCTCGATCCCCTCCCCCTCCCCCGCCCCCTCCCCCTCGCCACGGAGGTGAGCGAGTTTCTGAGGTCGCCCACTGCGCGGGGCTCGTTGGCCCATACGGGCCGCGCCGCCTTGATGTACGCTGCACGAGCGCTGCCAGAGAAAAAGCCTCTCCTCTTCCGTTTCTCATGAATGATAAGTGTCATATTTTACGTAGAAATATGCTGATATTGATAGTAAGGGACAAGTGTTGAATAATTCTACGGTTTTCAAAGGACAAAACAATATATGGAATGTTTTATGGAAATGAGTATTGCTGTTCAAAAGATATGTAATAGCATCAGTGCATTAAAAATAGAATTTTATGTTCGATTCTTGTTAAAGAGCCTCGTGTATGTCCCACTGTTTTGAATATTTGGTAATGACATGTTAGCTTGTTTTCATGTTTGTCTAATACCAGAAACTACGTACAAAGAGAATGCAGGATAGTAGTTGTGTATTCGTTCCAAATGTATATTTTTTTAAAATTTATTTTTTAGAGATTTTCTTTTTTACTTTCGTGATACTTTCGTCCTCACATTCTTCATATTGTGGACATATTTGTGATCAAAAGGGAATCTCCTTCTTTTCCATGAAATGTGTAGTCGTGACAGTGATTTCATGTGACATTCATTTATTTCAGTGACGACATTATTTGAGTTTTTAAAATCAATCAGTTTGTTAAGAGAAATGGTAGATAGCATAAGTGTTGTTTGTTATAGGGGAATAAAAATGTAGTGCCTTTAATGAACATACTAATGAACACTAACTCACTCAAAATACATGTGGAAGAATTGGAATACTGAACTTTTTTTCTTGGAAATACGAGAGTGGTGTGTCAAAGTCATATAAATTACGCATTAAATTCACAGGTTTTGGTATTTTATTTAAACATATTAAGACTGGAACTATTGCTATTTAAATTTGATGTTCCTACCTTTATGATTCCTTCGTCAGTGTGAATTCATTAAGACGCTTTTTTTCTCACTGCATGTGTTTTGTTCTCTGACTTGTGATTTTATGTTTGAAGCGTTCTTGGTAAGCGAACAACGCTTTTGAGTCTCAAACAATTCGAACAGTCTTAAACCCTCTCGGCTGTTCGGGAGACGCTGCGTCATGCCACAGAATGATTTACCAATGCTCTGTCCATGGCATGACCTTATTCACGGTTTCTGAAGTGTAAGAATTGTCGGCACATGGGCTAAATGCCCTGAGCGCGGACGTGATTGGCTGAAAGTCGGCCAACCAGAGAAGATGGTCCGTTTAGAAGATCCGAGAAATTCGCGAAAGAAACTACAGTGCGGTGGCGTCCGGCCAGTTGCCAGCGATTATGACATTCTGAGCATGGAGGATTATAATGAAACAATTTCAGAGGGTTCGAATCATTGGACTAAAAAGATAACAGGAGGGCAGAAGACAACGTCATTGTTCTTCGTGTGTGTGTGAAGGTGCAATAGCGGTGGACATAGAGAGAAGTGCTTGTTATTCTGTTATTGCCAAGTTCATTGGAATCAAAACACCATTACATCAGATCCACTTAACGAAAACCTTGCAAGCTTATGCCAGTCAGTTGCATTTTCATTAATTGAAAAGCAGTAACGACTATGTGATGTTTGGTGGTGGTTATGATGTTTGAAGAAATAAAAGTATTATTTTGATATCTGGAATTTTTGATAAGTCGAAGAAATATTTCACTTCGAAATATCGGGGTTCAACTGTACTATACAGATAATTATTCTAATATTTACGGCACACGTGTAACAACAATTGAAGGGCTCAATGGAACAAAGGGCTATCCCATATTGTTTCGTGAACTTGAGTTATTAGCATTATACAAAACTTCAAATATTATTCTTTTTATGTAATATACTATTTAAAACTATTGTGGACTCATTTGCAAGTGTACTATGTTTAAAAGTTTAAAAATGTACTTAGTTATATTAGAAAGAATTGAGGAAAACTCTCGATATCTATGTCAGAACTATGTCAGTGTGGGCTAATCCTTGTTCTAATGAGTCTTTCAATTCTTTTGTTTACTGCTCCAATATTTTTGTTGACGCTCTAAAGAAAATACGCTCTGCAACTTCTCTCAAGAGTTTCAACTCAAAAAATTATCTACGCTCAATCAGAGGCCTCTTCAAAATAATTCCCAAATTTTGTCTCGAGACGTCAGCTCAATACAGGCATGATACTTCACCTCAATACAGGCCTGGTAATTCATTGAGTATTCTGTTACGTGTGGGTGGGCGATTCAGAAATACGGTAGAAACACGTAATTATGAATTCAATATACCACTGAATTAGTACATTAAGAAAGTCCACTATATTCAATTGTTGACTTCGAATAGTTAAAAAATGTAGGAAATATAATTGGAAATAAACTTTTATAGTTTTTTACCAACTTAATCAAAAGTTGTAGATATGGTGTATGTTAATATAAATGTACAATTGAAAATATTAATATTATGTTTTCATTACAAAACGTAAAATAAAGCTACGATGTACTAGCATCTCGTCTTTGAACCAAAGGCTCCTCCAGGTGACACTTACTTTTCTAAAAATCTATAATATATTTTTTTGTCAAATCAAAAAAATGTGTTATATGAACAGAAACCAAAATATAATAGATTTACATCGTTTTCGCAGTTATTATCATTACAATCTTCCACATTTTTATTAATCGAATTTTTGACGTATATGATGTTTTCCTTTATTTATGATAAATATAGAAATATTCACAGTCAGGAAGGAATATTGAAAATTAACGTTAGCGAAACGTAAGTGATATATATATATATATATATATATATATATATATATATATATATATATATATATATATATATCACTAGAGCAGAAAAGGTAAGTATGATTCCAAAAACTATTTACAGACGTTTGCAATTAATGTTTGGATCAAATTCTTAGAATACGCTATACCATTTTCCCGCAATACGATAAATACCTTTGACTCTCTTCTCTTTTCCTTGCGCGTCGTTTGTAAATAAATTTTATTTGTCCACACCAGGCTGTTGCAAACAGGGAACTGGGAAATGAGCTCAGAATCGCAGATAAGGGAACGTATCTGGCTTTTCGCGGGCGGAAGTGGAGTCGATGGGCAGGATGCAGGGACCTGATAAGCGCTCTCGGTCAAGACTCAGACGGCACTGCGGTAGTCGAGTAATGTTTTTCTGCAAAGTGATATGCACTTTTAGCCTGTGATATTAGCACGGCGCTCCGCGATTCGGCTTTCACTGGTTGGTTTGCTTGTGATTTCGTGAGAGCGAAGTCAAGACGCCAAAGAGATATCTGTTGCGAGGATCTTGATAATGTTCGTACGAAAGTGAAACATTGCATTTCGAGTGGACTCCAATTTTACATAATTTTGAAGTAAACATTTCAAGAGACCTTTATGTGATGTTTGAATTTATATCTGTTCGTACGTTGAACAATTGTATACAGTTGTAAGTGGCATGAAAGGTTTCTACGACATAGGTATTGTAAAAGAAAATATTACAAACAATTAATCGTACAATTGGAGATTAGAGAGAAATAAAACGAGGCCTTTACGTCGAGATTGATAACCAATCCAGTTTTATAATGGAACAATGATGTATTAATACCCATTACATCGAGTTTCATACGGTACTTTTGTTGTTGTTGTTGTTGTTATTGTTATTATTATTATTATTATTATTATTATTATTAGTACTATATTTTACTATTTCCTTGTTATGGCAAGTCTAGTGTAAATACAATAGGTGTAAATTTGCATTGGTTTAATTTACTAATTTTTTTTAATGTTTCGTAGTAACTCTCTCCTAAAACGTATCAATACTATGAATTTGGTTACACTACGTTGTAATCTGGTATAAACTTTGAATAGTTCTCGAATTCAAAACTAAAGAAATTATTGACTTTTTGTCTGGTAATGAAAATTTAATTTAACAAATATGTCACTGTTAAAAAAGATTATTACACTGAAAAAGTCGTGCATGTTCGGACGGAAAATAAGCTAATGAAGTTTTTTATATCAAACAAACAGGTGAGCTTTTGATCCACTAGGCCATTTACTCACACCTAAGTCAAATACAGTCATGAGTTAGAGACCTTTAGTAGTAAATGGTACACGGTAACTCTTGCTGATAAATGATTCGGGTAGTGGAATTGATCAGTACAGTTTAAACGCTGTTCCTTCCAGTCCGTTGCCGAAAACATGGCTTGTGTAATTTGCGTGGTCCTTGAGCATTGATGCGTTTACAGCGGCGCGTTTCACTGACAAATACCGCGATCAGTTGAATATTCATCGCACGACATCGCGCGCCGGGCCGGTGCCCACTCCTCTGATCGAAGAACGACGCATTACGGATGCGGACAAGCATTATTGCAGCGTGCCCAACCTTTGTGGCTCCAGTTCGTTAGATTTGTTTGCTAGGATATTAGAAAATTACTAGATTAGTTGCCAGAATTTGTGATGCAAGATTGTTAGAACACGTAAAAGAAGTGCGAGTTGTAAAAATGTTACAACTGTCAAATGAGGCTTGTAACTTGAAATACATGTAACCGATCAAGAGAGATTGAGAATTGATTCTGACCGTCAGCTAGTGAGGTCATTACTTCTAAAAGTGTAATGCACGTTACATCCCTGGGGGTGGCGGTGCTCCTTTCCCACGGGAACGTGAGAACCGGATCCTGAAACGCGAGATCTCCTTCCAAGGGTATCCCAAAGCGGTGCACCGCCCAGAGGTCATGCCCCGGGTCATGCTCTAGGCTCCCTCGACTATTTTCCCCACATATGTGGTAGTGTAGTGGATGTAGGTGTGTGTATGTGTGTATGTGTGTGTGTGTGTGTGTGTGTGTGTGTGTGTGTGCGAGAGAGAGAGAGGGACGAGGAGGGACAACGATGAGGAAGGAAAGATCGCGCTCGATACAGGGGTCGTAAAGGTCCTCCGGCATTCTCCTGTTCAGAGAAACTACTGAAAACTACCGTTGAGAGCAGTCGATCGCTAAAAATCTCCTCCACATAGTGTTGGATTTCCACCCAGGAATCGAGGTAGTATTGAAAATCCGTCATCATCGAAACTCGAAACCTAGGGCCTGTCAGTCAACGAAGCAACGGTGTTTCCCCTGGCCTATCGCAGACGGAATAAATAGAGAATGTAGAAAAAAAAGGATAAATGTGTGAATTAAACAAATTGGGGCGCTTCTTACTTTCTGGTCAACTTCCCGACGGAGGATGGAGAGCGCTGAGCGCTGCGCTCGGGCCCGCTCGTTCCTCGGCCAGCCCGAACGGCGACGCGAGCGCAGCGCACGCGGCGGGTCGCGGCGAATCGACGGCGAGCGTTTCGTCTTCTAACGACGTTCGCCATATTACGTTACCGCGAGAAAGTCAGTCGCGGCCTCCTGTTTGGCGGCCTTAAAATAACCGCCCCTCCCCCCGGTCTCCCCCCCCCCGGGGCGGGAGCCTCTCGCGGCGGCGGCGGGAAGGGGGCGTTTTTCTGGGCGGGCGTGTAATAGGAGCGTATTCAGCAGTTGAGTGAATTTCGACGGAGCAATTTGCAGAGGCCCTGGGCTTCATTGACTTTGTTACCGGAATATAATTACGTCCGCGGCGCTGTAATTGGGTTCCGGTGCAGTGCGCGCGGCGATCGCCCCGCCGCGCCGCCCCTTAGCGGGCGCGCCCGTCGCCCGTCGCGGGCGGGCGGCGGGGCGGGATTGCTTTGACATGGAGCTGGCGATTGGGTAGGTGGGGCGCGCGCTGCCTTCGCGGGACTTGGAGCGACCGGTGACAGACGTGGGAGGCGCGCCGGCGGATGAGGGGGGGGGGGAAGAATGGAGGCCAAAGGCCTGCGCCTTCGGTTCTTTGTCGGCGTCTTCCTCTTTTCCTTTTAGTTTCTTAACTTTCGTTTTAAGGACCTCATCTCAAAAAACTCATGCACATGCATGTGCCTCTGTGTTATAATGAGTAACGGCCGTTCCGCGGGAAGGATGGAGGAGAAGGGTGGATTGGCGGTAGCGAGCACGAATCTCGCGTATTGGATGGTGTTTCTGGAAGATTTCCACCTCCACTCGTAAAAGCATAAAATATACACACATGTGATATACATAAAAATACAAATTTTGCCAAATGGCGCTTTGCTACATCAAACTGTCTTCCGTTTTGTGGCGCTAAGTGTAGCCCGTAACTGAATTACTGATAATGGTTAATGTTTATTTTGTTTTGAATATAATTTCCTCTCCGAAAATTTTTATCCCAAGATTTCTTTTTCAAATAGGCTTGGGAGAAGTGAGTTTGGACGGTTGCTACTCTCAGCACAATTGATTTCAACTCTACGACGTAGAGATGAATATATGTAGTAGGGGCTATAACGTAAATGAGATCTTGCAACTTGATAATATTTACATATAATGGTATTTCTTTAGGTAGAATATAAGGGTTTCACATTTTAAATTGCATGTTAAATGCCTGAATGTAGATTCCTTATGAAGCTAAAAATAGTGGAGAGCAGCCCCTCCTCCCTCCTAAGTTACAGCAATCGATATAATATAGTTTGCAAAACACTTCGAAATATTTCTGCCCTCAGCGCGTGTGTCAATCCTTTTAATACTCTCACGCTACGCCACTGTATTTCCCTGATCATTTCTCCGTGTTAGTGACATTCTGCCAAAGCGGTTTTCTAATTCTTCCTTGACGTTTTCCGTTGAACTCCACCACACCCATCTGCACACGAGTGGAAACACAATAAACACTTGAAGATTGACTCGACTAGTCGCGAAGGTTTAGTGGCATCTGATGCCTCTGCAGAATCCTTCCCCATTAGGTCTAGGTTTCAAGTCAACATTGCGACATTGCGACATTGCTGAGCATTCAACAGCCTCTAGCGTGAATTTAGCGGAGGAGAGAATTCTATCGCCGGCTTTTCTGATCGATAGTTTTCCATGGTTTCTCTGCCGTGTGGACTAGATACATTCCTTTGCGCCGCCAATTCATCCTTTTTATATCCATTAGTCGGGAAAGTTAGAACCGTGCATTATAGTTTGTATAATTGTAGTTATACAAGTTATGTTGTATATTATTATTATTATTATTATTATTATTATTATTATTACTAGCAGTAATAGCTTAGTAGAAGTTGAAGCAACTTGCTGAATGACACTGCACAATGCAGATTAATTATCCTGAAGACCTCGGATTCCCGTTATGTTGTATATAGTTTGTATTGGGAATCACCAATTCGAAATTCAATATTAATAAGTTCGAAAATCTTCACCGTCAATCTCCAATTGTTATCATTTCTCCTCAATTCCAAAATTCTGCCAGGCGGAGCTAACAGGCGAGAGGACATTCAATGGCGGCGGTTGCGCTGCTCTCCTGCACCGAGGGACTTCCCCGCAGACAAACAGGCAGCGCGCCAAGTGGCCGCCCCGGAGACCTGGCGGCCGCCGCGTAATCAGCGTTTTCCTTCCTGCGCGCGGTTCCTTTCAGCCGCGCACCAGAGCACTCAAACAATTCGCAGAAGCCAAGTTATGAGCTAATGGCGAATGGCTAATGGGGCGGGAGCCCTCCTGCGCGGCCCACGGCCCCCCTGCTACTGCTCTCTCCACTGCGCGAAATGGATTCTCCGCTGCCTCGAAATTTCGGACGGTCTTCCTTCAAATGACCTCTGATGTGCCAGTTGAAACGTAATACAGTCGACTCCGGTTGTAGTGAACTTCTAGGGTCTAACAGTTTTCGTTCACTATAACCAATGTGTCTCAAAATTAAATAGAATTTGTCCACAATGATTGATTTTATTAATATAGACGATTACCATTGCGGGTTCACGGGTTTTGGTCCAAAATAATAAGCTATTTCAGTTTGTCGACATTTCGGAGTTTATTATTGCTCCATATTCTGGACTTGCTGTGCGTGGGAAGTTAAGTAGATATTATGAAGGTTCACATCATGAGAAACAGCCAAACAAGATAGCAGGACCATTCATCCTGACTACATGTTCCTTAACGTCGGCAAACTGAAATAGCTTGTTATTTTGGACCAAAATCCGTGAACCCGCAATGGAATTGTCTACAGAAAATTGTCATGAAATACACCAAATTTATTAATATAGAGATCCAGCAAAATACATTAACAGCATTAACTTAAAATTCCAATATCTTAATTTGCCCTTAAAAAGTCAATTATTTCAATTGTTTGCTTCGTACGGTTTTAATTAGTAATTTCTCTAGACCCTTCTCCAGGGATCATGCTCTCTCCATACTTCATTTTACATTATCCTGTGTCTCTAAGTATCGTAATTTAGTCTTGACACCCTTCAATTTTTGTAGCACTGTGGGAACATAGTCCTTTTCTCCGTAGGCCCTTTCATCGCCTTGTACCATACGAGATCCTTTCGGTAACGGGATGGCATAAGCGGCTAATGAAACTGATCGTTTTTCCGCGCGGCACGGCAGGTATCGCCAGGCTGTGAGCCAGTGGCATTCGCGCGCTTCCTGTTGCTTACGTATGCCTTCCTAACGCGCTTTGTCGCGCGGAATCTCAAGATTGAAACCGCAGTAAGTAAATTGCGCGTCGCCTCCGCCAGTTGCAGCCCACGCAGGACACGGCCTTTGTTTCCTCAGTACAGTTGAGTAGCATAAGGTCATCAGTAAGGTCCCCATTCCTAGTTCGCTACCTTCACCTCTGGGGAGACTTATTCGATCATGATTGTTGACCGGCGATAATTTTTTCAAGCTACCTATTGTTTGAATTTGTGGCACCAAGGCGATATACGTTTTTTTTCGGGAGGGAATTAATTTCTATTCCTATTTCCTACGTTCATTACAGCTCAGGTTAGGTTCACTATAACCGACTTTTCTTATGCTTATTTGTAATGTAAGTGAAACGGGACCAGTGACTTAAGTTCACTATATCCGAGTTTACTATAACCGTAGTCGATTTTATTACAATTGTTTCATTTATAGTTTCCAAAATTCACTTGCAAACTCGTATTTATGAAATTCGTTGCAACCTTGATGTATATGGAGTCTGAAAGTGAAATATGAGTGTTTTGAAATATTTTGTTTTAATGATATTTTCAAAGCTTTTAAATTATTGAAAATTATCTAAAAAAATCGTAATTTTAACTTTTTCATTTTCTTTATTGCTTGAGCATGACATTTGCACTGAACGATACGATACAATGGCCGGAGAACGTGTGTGTGTGTGTGTGTGTGTGTGTGTGCCGTGCGTGTGCCGTGCGTGTGCCGTGCGTGTGCCGTGCGTGTGCCGTGCGTGTGCCGTGCGTGTGCCGTGCGTGTGCCGTGCGTGTGCCGTGCGTGTGCCGTGCGTGTGCCGTGCGTGTGCGTGCGTACGTGCGTAATATTATTTTGAAATTATTATTACAAACAATTCAATTGAGAAAATGAATTTATGTATTTAATTAAAATTCCTTATATGAGAAAGATAATGAACTGAAGTACTACCTGTTTACATGTACCCACGGACTCTTCCACGAACGTAAATTTACGTTCAAAATTTATTGTTTAAGAATGAATTGACGTCACGAACTATTTTACTCCAAAACAATTATATGCAAATCGCCTCATTTGTATTCTGAATGTGCATATTTTTGTTTGCGAATGAGTTAATATATCTTTTGGTTGGATAAAAGCTTTGAAGTTTCTTTTAAAGCAAGATACTGTTTCTCCATATAACATAAAAACCCAAGAACTTTTAGGAATATATGGCAAAAATGCGTAGCAGCCAGGAGAGATTGAAACAAGTAGTTCTACATTAATCCTTACCGCTAAAAGAAAACAAGTGCACGCAGCTTATCCGCCCTCTTCCAACTGCTGAGAAATGTATTAAGGCAAAGACTCGACCTGAACAAAAAGGAGGGAAAAATAATGTCTAGAAAGTACGAGCAAGGGAACACAGAAAGTCGGGATCACTTAAAAGAAAAAAAAGGAGAGCGTGCAGGTGAAATGCCGGAGAGCAAGTGGCAGCAGGACGAAGAGAAAGGAGAATGGGAGGCAAAGGTACTCTGTGGGGACTATTGCTCTGTGAAAGCAGACGCTTGTCGGTTGTCGAGCGATTAGCAGATGGAGTGGTGGAGAGTGACGAGGCGGGGCAACAGAAGACAGCGTCTCCAGACGAGAGAGGCCACAAAGAACTAGGAGGTCGGATTGTACACTCAACTGGAGTTAAGAGAAACTCCCTGTACAAACTTGGATAACCTCTGTCCCGCAATACTGTTTAACTCAGTACGTTCAAGTTATGTAAGCGAATCTTCATAACTTTGAAAGAAGGCCTTTGGATGTAATGCAACTGTTCGTTTTATATACTAGTGCTATATGTCGCTTTTCGTAGATTCTTTTCATTATTTCTATCTTTGCTAGCATTTAGATTTTGACTATTATTTACCACGACGATTATATCCGACTATTTTGTCCATCAGTTTATGAACGATTGGTGCTATAATATCACATGCTTCCCTATGCTAATAGTTAAGTAATAATGCAAATAATCAAATGTCACGAATTTCACCGAAATACAGGTTGGGAATTTGCAACATGTCATTAATTTTTCTGAATATTGTAAAAAACACCCCTAAGAAATTTTCAAAAGATTCTCAAAATGGCTCTAAAATTTCCATAAATGAAATATGTGTGTGCTATATGAGAAAGGAAATCATATTCCAAATTATCCTCTAAAATATGCTAGTGAAAAATGGTTTTCCTCTATACTGATGTTAAAAATTGTGACATATCACATAATGGCATATAATATTTAATATTATTAACTTTCACATTCAGTCCTACTAACACTTCAGTCATCACTTGGAAATGCAAACTATATGATTCGAAATTACACGATTACTAATATTTCGAAAAAAAGTGTATATAAAATAATTTAAAAACCTAATATTGAAAAACATGGCTTTATGAAAGAAATATCTAACTTCAGTATTAAGGATGTAGAACAAACTCGAAAAAGAAACAAAGTTTATCATCATATACCTCAATTTACATGAAAAATTATACAATTGTCAAAAAATGTCCATGACATAGTTTTAAAAATTATATATTGAGGAATAGTTCTCATTAATAGAAAATGTCTAGCTTCAATTTTGAAAGTAAAGGAAAGATTATAAAAATATTTAAACTTTACAATTTTCGAAAATGCACTAGTTTTAATAGAATTCTGTCCTACACTACATTATACGATTTGCTGTGTGTGAGCAAAACATTTATGGAACATTTAGAGAATCTTTTGAAAATTTCTTAGGGGTTTTTTTTACAGTATTCAGAAAAATTAATGACATGTTCCAAATTCCCAACCTGTATTTCGGTGAAATTCGTGACATTTGATTATTTGCATTATTACTTAACTTTCCTTGTAACACGTATGTGCTATATGAGAAAGGAAATCATATTCCAAATTATCCTCTAAAATATACTAGTGAAAAATGGTTTTCCTCTATACTGATGTTAAAAATTGTGACATATCACATAATGTCATATACGTGCAGCCAGAGATTTGGGGATTGAAATGCCTACGAGAATGCTTGTGCTGTGTACGGAAGCGTCAGCTAGACTTCTCGTCGTTTTCCAGAACAAATGAGCATCTTTTGGGTGGAAAGTGTGCACGTGAGAACGCTCTCATCAGGTCCTTGCAACTCCATCAAACCGGAGACAAAGCTCGAGGGTGCTGCTTCAGCTGGCGCTAGTGTCGCCGCGTGCAGTTGGAGGTTAGGCTCGTCAACATCCGCACATAAAAATTGGATAATTTGTGAGAAATACAAAAAGTGACTTCTAAATGTTCAGTTATTCATAAAATATTCATGTAAGAAACCGGTGAAGAAGGCTCGAAAATCGACGCTATCTTTTGTAACATCACGCGCCTGTTTGGATACGGGAACCCACCTATCGTTGGCAGTAGTTCGTATTTTAGTTCCTGTGAGAAGGTGATAGAGGAGAGCGCGCCACTGAAATGGTCTTCACCACGTGATATGAGAGTTAAAAGGTCCTGGTACGGACCGCTTTACAACGCAACGCTGCGAAGGACTTGGAAGAGTCGGCCAGGCACTGTGGATCTGCGGCGGCAGCACGCTGAGCATCCAGGGTTTCTGGCGTGCTGAATTCCCCGTCGAAAACTTCACGGACGCGCAGAACAAGAGCCTTGCTGGAAAGGTCGCGGTTTTCGGGAGTTGGACTAGCTATAGATTTGTGTTTTTATTTTTATTTTTGAGAGGTTCTCAGTTTCATTCACTCAGTTGTCCAGGTCCTCATCGTCCTACCCAGAGGGTTAATATACTCTAAAATTCCATTTAAACAACAGTCTAACATTACATAGCAAGCTATACTTCCTAAAAATAGCATACATTTGGGCATGTGTAGCCTGCCAGCATTGTCCCGGTGATTACGACCAGCTTTTGCAGCCGAGGTCGGGAGGTCGCAATATAAATGAAATTAATATCGATAAATGTTATCTTAGATTCAACATTCTTTAATATTTTTGTGAATGTCAATTACACCAACTCATATTAGAACACTAATTTCAATTGCTATTGGAGAAAAGAAACTAAAATTTCCACAAGCTTAAACCGGGAGTCCGGGTGTCCGGGAAACCGGGAGCCCGCAATAGGTAGACTCACGCCAGTGTCCGCAATGTATGAGCTATAGCTGAAACTTTTCATGAATTAAATGATCTAAAGCTCTACTAACTGAAATACGTATTTTATTTGGTTTGTACATGTCTCTCAATGCAATTTTTAATAAATCGTACACTTGTCTTAAACACGTCTGAAAATAGTATCATGATATGTACCGCTTACGCCAGGATCTCACAATGCACTGACGCCAGTGTACACAACGTGTCTGACAGATATCGCGCAGCGTAGTGATCAAGTTTCAGTACGTTCACTGGAAATGACCCATCGAAAAAATAAAAATAGAAGGCCAGGCGTTCTCAGAAAAGTACAATGAAGGAATACATGAAATACGCCTAATGCATCGCAGTAATTCACGAACACAAAATTGCCCTGGCTTGGATCTCACAGAACTATTGCGAGCACTCCCGGTTTAAATAAAGATCTTTCCACCTCCCTTCCTCGACCACCATTCAACCCTCTATCCTCTCCAGATCACTTCCACCGAGTTCATCGGAGGAATGGAATTACTCGCCGGCGAAGGCCCGAGTGCGGGTGGCGAGGTTTGGAGCCGCAGGCCCGCCCCCCGCGGACGGCTGCGGGGACATATTTCAATATCATCTGCTTTATTCGGCGCCTTAATGGAGCCGGCGGCGCCGCGAGCTGGGGCTGCCCGCGGCGAAGGAGAACTTAATACTCCCGGCGGCGGCGCGCTGTGGGCCAAAGCGCCATTCAATGCGCGCAACACAGCTTATGTTCTGAGAGTGGCGTTCTTTTTGTGAAATATTTACGAAATCAGTGTCTTAAGAAGTTTTATTACAAAAATAAATTGGAGCGAACGAGGCCGTTAGATCGTGTCTAACAGAGATGTTAAGATAAGAATATCACACAATCCACTTTGTATTTCATTATTGTATTTCAGTATACTATAATTTTCTGGGGGTGTTGCTCTTTTGTAAAATATTTACGAAATCTGTGTCTTAAGACATTTTATTAGAAAACTAAATTGGATCGCACGAAACCGTTAGATCGTATTGAATATAGAGATGTTAAGATAAGAATATTGTACAATTCAATTTGTAAAAATTCAATGTACTATAATTTTTGTTAGAACATGTTAATTCAGCCTGCGAAATCTGACAAATATTTATAGTAGTAAGTAGGAAGCCCTGGATCTCAAGTTTTCAACCAAATATTCACACCAGTGTGCTAATAATAATAAGATCGAAACTGATTATGGTTAATTGTGCACTATGGATTATTAGGACATTTGTTACTTTTATTACAAAACTGATGTCAGTGCCGTATATTTTGATTTTAGAAAACCAAAGTGGATAAAAGTCTTTTCCTTGCAACTCGCTCAATGCAAGCGAATCTGGCAAACAGAGTAAACATTACGTGCATGAAAATGCCATCCATTTGTGACCTTTCTTGGAAACTAACGAAGTTTCAACGTACGTGTATTTAGTCCTTTTCTCATGTTCGATTCATAAAATAATCATCGCTTCTAAAATTTTCGGCGAGTTGGAAGCAAGTCTTGCAACCGATAGAACATTTTGAATTTATTGATTGGATGTTGTATCCGGACGAGTCAACTGCTGTTACTTCCGTACGTGTAGTGAATATTATACTAGTATAATTGGAGGTGGCTGTGTTCCCCGCTATTTCGTTAGATCAGAACCGATATCGATATACACGTCGGCTTCGGGAGATTCACACCTTCAGATATTTTCTCCTGTTGTTCCCCTCCCCAGCCAGGACAAGCTGGAAGCTCCCGACATATGCGACCTGACATATGTGATAGTGTAATGCATGCAAGAGCATGTGGTTGTGCGTGTCTGTTTATGTGAAATGGTAGAGGAGGGGAGAAGGATGAGAAAGAAATGAGTGTGCACTGCCCGTGGCCCGTTAGTCCCCGAATTCACCTGACATTGATCGGAGAGACGATGAATATCTACCAACCAGAACAGTGGGCCACTAGAATTCTCGCCCAGACAGCGACTTAATTCGACCTAATCATCTAGTGAATGTTGAAAATATGCCACCGTCCTCTCCTGAACAGTCTTCCCGACTCCCGTCCTTCCAGTCACTGCGCTGAATCCGAATCTGAAGCCGGAATTGCGCTATCACTCTCCAATTGTTTGAAATACCAAAAAATCACAATGAAATTTACAATCTTACAATTTCATGATGGTTTATCACGAATAAAACTGGAGGATGGTGGCGTAATTCTGGCTTCAGATTCGAAGTTAGAGCGTCGACGTACATAGAGAAACATGTGTCAAGTCTTCGGGTCTGACAACAACCCCCGAAAACAAAAATACAATTTCAAAGTTGTTTTTTGCGAAAGAAACCCTGGAGGGTGGTGGCGGAACTCTGGATTCAGATTTGGATTCCGTGCGTCGACATACATAGAGAAACATGGGTGAAGTCTTTGGGTCTCACAACAATCTCCGAACACCGAATCTCCGAACAATCTCCGAATCTATACAATTTCACAATGTTTTTACTGCGATTGAAAAAAAAATTGGAGAGTGATGGCGAATTTTGGCTTCGGATTCGGGTTCAGCGCATCGAAATACATTGAGAAACATTATTTTTGTGTCTCACAACTTTTTTTGTGTGCTTCTGTGCAATAATTTATGTATCACATAATTAATACTTCTGCCTCATACTATATAATCACATAATTAACACTTCTGTCTCATAAAATGTGGAAAACACCCTCCTTCTCTCTTGAACATAGACCTTTTTGGTTATTTCGGACTAGTGCATGACAGAAGCGTGGCATGGCATAGCATGACTGCATGGCAATAGTGCATGGCATGGTTGAAAAGGAGATCCAGCAAGAGGCAGCTAAAGGAGCACGAGTGCAAGAGCACAGGTGTAATGCTGCTGAGAGAACTTGGATCTCTCTGTCTCATTCTATGCCTCTCTTTCCGCCTCTATCTGAGTCTACCTCTCACTGTCTCTCTACAACTATTTATATCTTCATCTTCCTCAGCCCAGCCCTGTCTTTTCGTCTTTCTCAGTGCTCATTTGCTACTATTTGTTTTTCTCTATCCAGGTGCAGCAAAGCAGGAACATGTGTTCTTCGCACGTCTTCCAGATCCATGGGAAGCTAGGAATGTGGAAATAATGACGCCTAGAGTCAGGGGGACCCTGGTGAGGCAGAGTTGGTTATCGCGTTGAGAGGTCATGATGAAATTGATGCAGAAGTAGGATGTGGAAGTTTCTAAGGAAATGGTTGGGTTGTGGTTTTTACGCATGTGATACAAACCTCGTGTGGTAGATAATGTGATAGTGAATGTGTACTAATGTTTGTGCTAAATTGATGATAGTATCAGCAACGTTACCGCACATGGGTTTTGTGTTGGTTTTGTGTTAATAATGGTAGCAGAACTGACGCTACTTTAAACATGAATTCTTGGCTTCCTACTTAACGTAGTCTCTATACATTGTCATTACATTTTGTTTTCGAGAGTTGTTGTCAGATCCAAAGAAGTGACACATGTTTCTCTTTGTATGACGACGAGCTGAATCTGAAACTGACGCCAGAAATGCCCCACCACCCTGCAGTCATTTTTAAATCGCCAAACAACACCTTGAAATTTACCATCTACAATGTTTTTTGTGTGTGCGCGCCTCTATGTGTGACATAAGCTTACGCTTGGTACTTACAGTGGTCGAATGAGCTTTCTCACACCAATTTTAGAAAGTAACAGTCATCTTTATGAAGTAACAAATTAATGACTCAAATATACTCAGGTATTTATCTCAAACGGGTCTTGAGCGTTGACAACCACGCACGCGACAACAATGTCGCCTAATTATTTCAAGGAACGTAGATTGTTATAAGCAGTTTTATGTAACATTCTGGGATCGCGAACCCTATATATTTTGTTTTCGGCTTCTCAAAAGTGTTCTAGACAATTGAGAGCGCAATCATTCCAGAAGTGCAAAAGTTTTTGTAAAACAACCACACATACCCTTGTGCATATATCCAGACATTTGTATTAGTAAACATGTTCAATCCATAAGTGACGGAGTCGATAAACATTTTTGCAAAAGGTCAATAGTAAATATTTAATTTATGGAATGGCCAAGGAATGAATTGAAGGATTTTTTATAGATAATGTTCTTAAATAATATGCAACAGAAACGTTTTTGCAAATTTTCTAAGTGAAAATATAGTGCCTTAAAATGAAGTAATAAAATAATTATCAATAATAATTATAATGCACTAATACAGTAGTTTGTAATTAGATTCTATGAGTGGAATTAATTAAATTCATATTTTTGAACCAACCTGTGGTGCTTGATTAAGTACATACTTGATCATACATACTTGATCTTACATACTTGATCATATTCTTCACATGCGACGTCCACACGCGGTCCATGGAGCAAATGGGCTCGTTTTTCTACTCTAACGAAATTGACAATGTAAAACGAATTTATATCTTGCAGCGGGTCGGATTTGGTTCTCTGTCACAGTTTGCCGATAGAATATAGTCTAGGAATTCGCCAATCTTGCTGAACTCCCTTCCTCCTCAAAAGATAGTTTACGAATTATGATATTATTTGAAAGCGACAGCAACGGAAATCTTGTTGCTCGCGTGTCTTAAGACATTACGCCTTTCTTAACTAATATGTATGTCGCTCCTACTCGTGAATGTAGTTTGATTATCTTTATGAAGCGTTTGAAAGAAAGGAGAACTAATTTTACATTCGAGTGTAAACTGTGAATATATGTTTGCAGATATGATGTGGCTATCATTTTGTTTCTCTTGTATATAGTCGCGAAATGAAGAACGTTTAAAATTTTGCAATACAGAGAATTGCTATTTTAAAAAGTGGTATCAGTAGATCGTTCTCTTAATTAATTTTACTCATATTTGTTACGTATAAAATGCCTTACAGAGTTGAAAAAATGTCATTCTTTAACGAGATGTTTCTATTTTTTCATATTAATATTTTAAAAATAATAATAATAATGATAATAATAATTATTATTATAACAATTAATAATAATGTGATAGTGACTTGGCTCCCAGGGCATTCAAAAGACTGGGAAGTGTATGAAATTGCTTGATTTGGAACAGCTTACATTTTGCGCTAAGAATTGTAGAAGCAGCAGCAGTCCCTAGATCTGCTCCTTAGGTAGCTGGTTACAACCTGGTGTAGATTGTAAATTCAATCGACTCGTATCGTAATGTTTCACTATTATTTACCTCCTTAGTTAAAGAAATAATTTTGTCATTACAAAATCAACTGATAAGGCAGAGTAGTATTATTCGTATTGGAGGTCGCTGTGAACGACTAACTTGACGCGCGAATGTCGTAACCTCTACTTTGGAGAAGTTGCGGGTTAGGTCTCGCACAAGAAGTTCTAATCCAGTAATAGCGATATGTAATCATGAAATGAATACTGCTGCGTTTTCTGCAGCGAATTGTAATGAGCTTTCTCGAAATTAACGTATGAAAATAACAGGGAAAGTTTCTGCAAGTTTTTTTTCTCCTCACCTGATGTCCTTTTGCGTACGCTGAACTCATTTTAGGTCTGAAGATGCAGTCTTCACCCCCACCCCCACCGCCACTGCCGCTCCGCCCTGACGTCCTCCCCAGCAGAGGGCAAGCGGCCAGTCGCGGCGACCTCCCGCCAGGCGAACGCGAAATCCAATTGCAAACTTTCTCACGAAGCTAACTTTCCAAAGTGTCCGACGAGGGAGGTTCGGCCGCTCCCACCCCCTTGCCCCTTCCGCGCCCTGCCCCTGCCCCCACCCCCTTCCTCCCTCCGCTCCCTGCCCCTGCCCCCGCCCCTTGCCACCACCGCGCCCAGCCCCTGTCCACGCCCCCTTGTCCCCATCCGCGCCCTGCCCCCGCCCCCGCACCCGGTCACCGCTCTGTGCTCCGCGTCACGCGCGTGGCCCCGCCCCGCCCCGCCCCGCACCGCGCCACACGTGGCCACCACACGGCCCGGATCTATAGCACGTCTCCAGGGCGAGGGCGGCTGTTAAAGCGATGTTCTCTAGGATGTCCAATCGTACTCAGTTTCTGTCATCTCCATTATCTTCATCGATTTCCGAGATTTTAATTAATTTGCTCTTTTTCATAACTACGCACTGTGAAATTTATTTCGGAAACACATGATTTTCGAGAAAGGTATTTATATGTTACTCGTTGATAAGAGCATACGAGCACAACTTACGTGTAAATAGATAATTGTAGATCGTTTATTTCATATTTTAAAAAACAACTTTAAATTACGAAACGGAAAGATGAATATTCTCGTGCAGAGGTTTTACACTTTTGAAATCCCTCACGGACAAGCCCAATAGGATTTTCTTGATGCCTCATGACAAATAGTTACTTTTAAGAATATTTTAATCCATTGTGACAACGAACAGAAATGTGTGAGACGATGGACTTGAAAAATTCAAAGTAAAATTCCCGGAAATCATTTAGTACCAAAACTTGTCCTTAGTTGTCTAATCGCCTGCTTGCTTTCCTCCCCTACCTCCTTAGAACGAGGTGAGACAATAATCTTCGACCCCGAATGATATATCTAGAATCATGAATTACAAGTCAGAAAGTTTAATTCAATAAAACCATCTAGAAAAGCGAAACTTGGATACTCACGGCCGCACTTTAAGCTTTTTTTTTAACCTTTTATGAAGTCCAGCAATTTTTTCTTTGCAAAATTGCATTAAGATGAGGTGGTTTCAAATACACATCATACTTATAGATGTATTCAATATTTCTATTTCCGAATATCTTTAAAAAGAATATGAGCAAAGCCTTTTTGCTTTATTTTGTCAGGAGAATGAACGGAACAACTGATGAATAGCGGCGAATTTTAATGAAATGTCTTTTTTTGTTGCTTTTTGCTTTTCACTTTAGAACAATACTTTTAGTCCAGACTTCAATTTTATGTAATGGCAAAAGGCCAATTTTTGTATGACTTTTTTACATTTTTCTTTAATTTCAACCAATAATTAATTTTTTGCCATATTTCGGCATTTTTAAAGCATTTTCTCTCATTTCATCGCCTTTAATGTAATTTTAAAGATGCTTCAAATTATATTTACAAGATGAAACTAATGTTCTCCACATAATTCGTGAGTAAGCTATTCGATTTCTCGCTCAGAATTTGTGGTCTTAGCCGTTGTGAGTTTATAATCTAAGGTTTCTATGACGCCTATCAGTGCCATAGTCGGTTCGGCCGATTTCACGATAGCTAAAGACAAATTTCCTGGTAAAGAACAATCCAAACCAGAAGTTTGCAGGCTGAGTTCACTTGAATGACAGCAAGAAGACTATTACAGTGTTGTAAAGGTCGATGCCACGAGCGGGAGTCCATGGCACAAGTGCCACGACGAAATGGCCCCTTCACGCAGGTCATCACCCCGCCACCAGACACAACGCCATCCCTATTGTAAAACGGAGGGGTTACTACCACTCCTAATGGCTTCCTTTCCCGACGCTAGTTGCGCAGAGAAGCTTGTGGCATGCTATGGTGCCACGACGCGTGCCACAGCCACCAGTAGAAGAACTGGACACCATTTCTCTGTTACATCAGAAATATATCCAAGAGCTTGAGTTGTTCATCTGAACTGGTTTTGATAACATTTTGTACGTCATTTTTCGTTGCTTTTAGAGCCTTTTAAATACATTTTAAGAGTATTTTATTGATCATTTCCGAATAGAGTTGCTGACGCTCCCCTTAAATCCCGTCCCCCTCCACTCTGGAAAATCGGGGTGCGTACGGACGCGGAGCACCAGGCCCAACCGCGCGCGTTGCCTCGCGATAGATCTCTGGGCCGGCGGCGGCGGCCCGATGAACGCGCGCCCAACTTTCGAGCGGCCCCCCCGCCCCACCCCTCCGCGCCCTTCCCCGCCCCCCTCGCCGCCGCCGAGCGCAGGAACTCGAGCGGCGCTCCTCGCAGTTGACGTCACACGGCCGCGCCCTTCCGCGGGGGCGGGACGGCGGAGGGCGGCCGGGCGCGGTTGGCGTGACAACGGCTCTCTCGGGCCGCCCGCGACCTCTGACGGGCGATTTTTATCGCGTCCGCCCCTGCACGCGACGCCCGCTGCACCGCGCCCCCGCCTCGCCTCGCCTCGCCACGCCCCGCCCAGCTGCTCCCCGCCCAGGCCCGTCGCGACCCGGCACGTCCCGCCACGCGCCTCCGCACTCTGCCGGGCACAACTGCGACCGGCCGGTCAGCTCCCGCCACGATTGGCCGCCCGCTACTACTGGGTGCTCCAGCTGCTTCTGTCGTCCGCTTGTTCCACTTTGCCCCGACTACCTGCAGAGTCTGCAACTATCTCTGTTTTGAGCGTGGGATTCGGATCTGCGCTCCTCGTGCATATTATTTTTCTCTTTCTTCTGCCATTTTCCCCCCATTGAATCTACTAGTTAATTCTTCTCAGCCAACCCCTTCTTTTGTTTTCTTCACTGTGGCTATGTTTTAGAGAAACATTTTTAAATTATGTGTTGAACTCTCTGCTCCACCATGGCTTTTGACATATTTTACCCCGGGTCGTTCTGTCGTGTTCATCATTACCTCATCACATCTACCTCCCCATCCCCGGCCTCACATTGTTGCTTGCTTTATTCTGACGTATTTTGTCTTCACGTTCCCTCTCTTCATTAGTATGACCCATGTTCCTGTTGCAGATTTACCTCTGACAGATTGTCCTAACAAATTTATCTCTGGCAGCGATTAGGACTGTTCTCTTGGCATCCCACTGTCTCTCGTGGGATGATGACGCAAAATATAAACCGATGAAAATTGATATATCAAGGTCTCAATCATACTGCAATAAACCAGTGCTGGAGTTAGGATAAACCAGTGGGTTGTCGTTGGAATGACTCGATAACGATGAGGATAGAAAAACAATAATAATGCTATTTTTTAATCAATGGAAATATAAGTCAATCATTTTTTATAAATCATTATTAAACATTTCAATTGTTTGTTAGCCTCTGTTCGACAGCCACTTTCGAGCTATAAATATGGTACAAACCGAGACTGGTCAATGTGTGATCGAATTCCTTTGACGTTCGTTCAAATGCCGTTTTGGGAACCATTTTATTCGGTCACCACTCATCGAGTATTCAACCACGAACATGACCTTTTCATACAGGCATTCGACAAATTCCTCAAATATCGAGTTTTGTCCGCAAGCAACGGATGTGTGGAGCTCACTGAACCAAAATCCAATCCCGGGCGGCGAGTGGGGGGAGGAGTTGGGAGTGGGAGGTGGGAGGGGCGAGCGCGCTGTGTGACTGGCACTTCCGCCAGGGCGCTCCGTGCAACCCCACCCCCCTGCCCCTTCACCATGGGGAAGCTCCACACGGAGGCGCGGGGCGAAGAGAACGCGTGGAGAGCCGCTTCACTCCGCTTCACCTGCGCGCGAAAGAGGTTTTTGACAGAATTTGGGGTGGAAGTTAAATAAGGACCTCAAAATTCAATTGGAATTTCAAGGTTATTAAAAATAAAATTGATCTGGCTGAAAGAACAGAGTGTGTTTCGTACTTCTGTCCGAAGTGTCTCGGCCGGAGTCTCCGGTGGTTCTGTGACTTCCTGTGTGAAAGGGAAGAGTTTTGGGTGTAATCTCAAACTGGAGGAGTCTATTTATACAGTCGGTTTTGTACATAGAATGTCGAAGAATAAATGTTACAAACTTCTAGGACATTTCGAGGGATAGAAGACAACGTTTTACCAGTGAACATGTGATCGGAAATTTCATGTAAGGATGTTATACATGTCACGTCTGCCCCTGGTCCCCTGGCCACTTATCACGCACAAGTAATCTGCAGGTCACTTTCTGAGTGAAATCAAAGAGATTTCGGGTACCTGCCGAATACATAGGCAAGGGGCGTTGCATAAGATTCTGAAGTAACCGTCATATGTGTAACTTTTTATAAGAAATTCCTTATCGCAAGTTAATTGACAAAATGTGGTCGTCTTCGACGCCTCCAAATACACTAGAAGATTGTAACATTTATTCGGAGGACGTGCTGAGCAATCTGGCCCAATGGTTCAGCTTAGGATGGTAAACGATCGAGTGTTAAAAACTAACAGATATATACTTGTCATCCACACCTACGACAATATTGGAAATATTTCGTAAAATACCTTGCGTAATTATTTTGTCGATAGCATCACAAGAATACACCTCAAATCCCCTTTGACTCTGCGGGCACGTACCGTCATGCAAACAATTCTTTTGTGATATCCCGGTCCCACGGTGTAAGATATATAGGTGTGTCAACTAGCCGCCTTTGGGGCAAATTTTCTGGAGCCAGCTTGAGGCTAGTTTCTCGCTTGTCCGTGCGGTGCGCACGATCGGTTCTGGTCACGGTGTAAGATATACATCTTAAATTACACAGTTTTACAAAACACTGTCTACGCATTTTCGTAACTGTTCACTCTAGGCTTTACCAATTCCACCGCGAAACGACAAATAACTGATTTGAAATTCGAAATCCGCTGGTCACAGACCTGTCGAATGGATCACGACCAATCACGACATTGCCCAAATGAGACCCGAAGATTGCAGCGCTTGTATGCGAGAACTGTGAGAACTAGCCTCACATAAGCTTGAGTTTTAGACTGGAAGTAAACACACCTATACTTCAATTTTCGCAACTTTGCCTCTGACAGGAATCAGCTGTTGACGGTTTCATCCAACCGGGAGATTGAACGTCACCATAATGACGTCACACCATTGAATCTCCCGATTGGATGACAGCGAAACAGCTGAATTCTGTCAGGGGCAAAGTTGCGAAAATCGCAGTATATACACATCTTCCACCGTGCCCGGTCCCACCTCGCGTCGAGTCGAGCGCCTGTGCGTCCGCGAGGGGGCGGGCGCCGCTGGGCGTGCCCGCTGCGCCCTGATGCGGGCGTGATTGGGGCCGCCGCCCGGGCGCCACCTGCGGCCGCCGCCGCCGCCGCGCGCACCTGGCCCCGGAAGCAGGGGGGGGCAAGGAGGGCGTGGAGCACCACGCGGGTGGGGGAGGACGAGGGCCCGGGCGGACGCGAGGCGCGACGCCTAGGGGAGCGGCGTGCGCCTCCGACCACACCTTGCCAGTGGTTGCTGCAAGAGGCATCGCCTTCATCAATAATCATCACCCCATCGTCTACGAAATGCTTAATTGCATTCACGGTCCAGGGAATTTCAATAGATTTCCGTAGTATGATGTTACGTTCATCGGTTGCATCTCCTTCTATTGCATTTTTATGGATAATGAAGAATGATATTTTTTCTGCAAGGATGTAGATTTTTGTTTTTACAAACAACTCTTCTAGGGACTAAGATTTTCATCCCAGTACGGACATCAGAGGTTCACTACATCTGGTGATCCGAAAATACTAGAATGTAGTTTTTCAGCTGAGATTTGTTTTATAATTGCAGAGCTACAATAAAATATCAAATTATCGAAAATTCAGCATTTCAATATATCGATATTTCCTTTTTTCTACGTAGACCCCACAGTAAATATTGTAGTACAGTTTTAATATCTTTCAGTGTTTCTTGCACTGTTAAAGCACACTTCATTTTTTAATCTTCATGGTCACACTTGTCTTATTTTCTGGAGGACCTTTTCCCCATATTGACGATGTCCTAGCTGGATTCCATTTCCTATTTTTCAACTCGTGGTGGACGTCCATGAAATTGCGAACACGGTTTTTCTTCTGAAAGTTGTATTTACAATGTCCGCTGCAACAGCTGTTGAGAGTTTATTATAAAAGAATATTCTGTGCTTATTTATTACATTTATTACGTATTTGGATTGACACCAGTGATTCCAGATCACAGTATCTAGAGCCACTGTATCTAGAGTCAATTGTGTATTAGATCCTCCGTTATATTCCATACGTGTTTTGTATAAAATAAACACGCGAACTGAGTGGATATAATTATGGCTTTTCGACTATGACTCCTTTCCGTTTGTGCGAGTTCAATATGTTCACGAAATATAAACTGATCCGTACTTTGATTTGATTATATATTTTCTATCGTGGAATCGTGTCGGTTGCGTACAGCTCTAAGGATGTTAATAATTATGGTTATTAATGTCCACTTTCTCCACTGACAAGACAACTGGTCCTTTAGTTCGATTGATTGATTATTTGTGTTTCCGGACGCGTCAATTGCTATGGTGAATAGACCCGTAAGTTTAGTGCATGCACGAACTTCCCGCCGTCTTGCGGCGTGCAATGAGTTCCCCATTCCACTTGCGGGGCGCCGACCTCATTCGGGACAAAATCTAACTCTATGATAAGGCAAGAAAGCATAGGGAAATATCGGGCGCGGTCCGTGGCTCGTTTATTAGTGTACTGCTCTGGCATTTACATGGTGTTGATTGAAGAAATCACGGAAACTTTTCGCATCTCTTGTGTTAAAGACCATTCCTCCCTTATGACGTGGACTAACTCTCTGAATTTATTCAACTTCGGCTACAAGACTGTCAAAATGTTGTTAGTGTTTACCAAAGCGAAGCCCAAAAACCAGATCCAAGAAAAAGCCTTAAACCTGATGGTGATTTCAGTTCAGTAACGACTCGTGCTTAGGTTGCATGATTGCACATCCCCCTGATAATCGAAAAAGATCTTACAATATATTAGGAATTTACATTTTCCTTTTCATGACATTAGTGTTCAAGTATCGCAGCAATAATGATGTAAAGAAAATCATTTTGAAACTAAAGAGCGCTGAACGAGGGCTCTCTCCTGCGTGTGGTGCTCTCCCAGGCCTTGCACCATGGCACACACTTGGCTCTGTTACTGCATTTATTGCTCATTTACTGCGTTTGCCGCATTTACTCTTTAGCACAGTGTTTTGAAGGTCGATGTCACGAGCTGGAGTTCGTGGCACGAGTGCCACGACTAAATCATCTCTCCACGCAGTTTATAACCCCGCCGCAAGAGACAATTCCATCACTATTGTAAACGGCGGGGTTACTAATAGTTTCCTCTTCCTAACGCTAGTGGCGCCGAGAAGCTTGTAGCATGGCACGGTGCCGCGAGGCATGCCACTGCCACTAGTAGGAGATCTTGACACCACTGCTTTAGCCCAATGCTTCAACATAGGGCCTTCGGTGCGGCAACCAATGGGTTGGGGGGTTAGTCACTGAGCGCGGCGTGGTTTCCGAGAAGAATACTAATTTTCTGTCTTCGTCTGACAATAGCTGTAACTTAATATATATGGATATATGCATCCATAGAAACTTGGTTACATGCTTCAAGAACGAGCCCACAAATGCACTGCAAATTTAGTTGTGAATGCGAGTTCAACGAAACCCTTTGCACACCGCATAACAACAACACCGGTGAACTAAATGTATTGATTTTCAAATAAATTATTTTTAATTAACTTCTAGTGTTTCTTAAAAAACTAATAATGTCATCAGTAGACATCGAATGTTTAGGTACTAAAAAAGCGCCTTTTAGGTGCCTAAAAAAGCACTGAAAAGGTCAAGAAAAAGGAGAAGAAAGGCACTGTCGTAAATTACATTCGCAATAATTAAAAATTATTTGTAAAACTCCATACATATTTACAACTCTTCTACATATTGTTCTTAATTGTTTCCATTGCCATATATTACCAGTAACTTTTTAAGGATCGCAATTTCAAATCTGCAACGATTGTGAGGCTAAAATCAGTTTAAATACATGAGAAGGATTTCTGAACATTTACTGATGTGTCTGGCATATACTATTTTAGAAGTCCTATATTAGCAACACTGAAATCTTCTGGGAATTTACATTTATTTCCACTCAAAAGTGCCCTCAGTGTATTATCAATCGACCATTTTCTCAGAACATGACTAGTATTTATGAAATAGGGAAATGGAGAAAAATATGTTGGTATACTTTCAGGAATTCTCTCGTATTTCAAAACACAAATACGTGAATTGAAGTTTTCGTAATGAATGGTCAGGTTGGACCATGACCGACTTTTCTGATATTTTAGCATTGTAGATAAAATAATACATAGAAGGCAAAAACGTACAATAATTCTAAAGAAAAAGCATTAATGCAAAAAAAGGCATTTATGCTAAGATAGGCAAAAATAAGCATTATAAAACTTCCTCATATGTCATCATTTGTCATAATTCGTGCACATATATTATCAGCCTTTAAATAAGTTCGCTAGAAAAAAATAGGCATTTCCCAAAACGTCCGATGTCTAGTCATCAGAATCGTCTTCTTGTATATACCTTCCTTTCGTTTAATTACCTTCTATTACCTCTAATTACTTTCTAACTACCTATTATCTTCACCACTAGTAAGAATTTATATATAGTCATGTTATTGATCTCATTTGTTATCAATTTGGAAACGTTGGATGCTTTTCGGGATTCCTAAGACTAATAACATGTGAGTCCTTCAGTGAGGGGGTGGATGTAGATCGCTTGTATACATAGAAATTAACCTCATAATATTGCGCAGAAAACCAAATGTTTCATTTCATTCAAACAATTTCATCTTACGCTTCATAAAAAGCTTCAAAAAAGATATTTCTCTTCCAGGAATATAACAGAACTATTTTATTATTAAGATTTCGTCCAAGTTGAATAAACTTAATACGTCTGAATTGTAGTTTCCGACAAAATCTTCAATACGAATTCTGAACATATTGGTATACTTCGTAGACGCTTCGTTTTCTGGGAAAATCGTTCACCAAAAACATGCAGGTGTCCGTCGCTGCCTTCTGGCGAACTAACTACACGTTTGATTCAATTCCGACTAAACGCGCTTTTCGCTTTGCCTTTGTCCCGTCGCTGTCAGAACAGGGTTAAAAGTCGCTTCCTCCATTCGGAGAAACTGTTCCGCGCGGCGACCCCGCCCTTCGACCTCCGCCCCTGCGCCCCGCCTCCCTTCCGCCCCGCCGGAGGCGGCGGCCGAAAGCCAGCGCACGGCCGAGCGGCGCCCGGCGGCCCGTGAAAGGAGCAGCCCTTCCTCCCGGCCCTGCCCCCGTCCTCCGCCCCCGTCCTCCGCCCCCTCCCTCGCTCCCTGCCCCGCTCCCTCCCCCGCTCACCACCCACGCTCCCACCCACGCTCCCTTCCCGCTCCCGCCCCCGCTCCCTCCTCCGCTCTCTCCCCCGCTCTCTCCCCCGCTCTCGCCCCCGCTCCCCCCCCGCCGTCGCCTCTTTCCGATCTCTCTGCAGTCGCTTCCAGCGCCGACTGCCGCCTTCCCTCCCGGGCCCGCGTTCCTGCCGTGGCCTCTTCTCCCTTGGCGAGGACTGACGTCGGGACGGCCGACTGCGATAGCTCAGCGGCAAGCCGAAGGAACGGCTCACGCAGAGTGCGCTATCTTTTCTTCTTCTTCTTCCGTTATATTCTGTCCCGTACACACACTTGTATTTACGTGCACTACACTTTTCACACGCGTTGGGAGATTAGTCGGAGCTTAGAGCTAACGAGGTTGGAGCGGTGCCGTGCTGGGGGAAATACCTTGAGGTGTAAAACCAACCAGGTCGATGTGAAGGTTGGCGTCAGATCGCACGATGCAAGGGGCGATGAGGTGCACCGTCAGCTCCTGGGATATAACAGTCACTACACTTACGAGATTAATGACTTCAGGAGTTGCTGCATAAAATCAATACTCAATTACTCGACTGACCTCGATTGCCCCCGACTACTGATTATGCAGCCCTCTTCTCCTCGTCGTCTGGCCGCTCAGAACCTCCTAAGGACCTACTCACTGTCTGGCATTTCTTCTCTCCACTGTCCCCTAGTTCGTCGCATCCTCCTACTGCCATCGGCGCATGTTGCTCCGGTCATTCACCTCCATCTGCTGCTCTGCCTGCCATAATTGATTTCCATCATCGTCTGTCGACTCTCACCTCTCCTTTATCTGCCACTGCCATGGTACTCGCCATCTGTGCTCAATACCATCCCTTGTCTCTTGTCAGCTGGCCCAGCGAGACGTCTTGGCTAAGAGAGTGCTCCAAATAAGAGGAGACTCGAGACCTTGGCAGTAAATTTGTGTTCCTGTGAAGCTATTTTCCTTCCCCGCGCTATATTTTGATGCCGCCTGCACATTTCAGCCTTGCCTTATGCTCAAATCAGCTCTCGTTGTCTGTTCTCACTGCATGCAGTTTCTGCTAACTGCCGCTGGTTGCAATTGTTCTTCCTACTGCCTTTGTGTATTATTATTATTATTATTATTATTATTATTATTATTATTATTATTATTATTGCCCTTCTCTGTACGCACAGAACTGCCTCCATAATCATATCCACCTTTTCACTAACGCCCACCAACTAGTTACTTGCTTGTCTATTTCGCCCACCCTTTTCCTCGTGAACATCTGCATGTGAACACTCATCCGTCCTTCTCCAACGCAATTTCCGTCCGCCATCGTCCCATCGTCCGTCACCAGATGTCATTTACATGCCTCTACCCTAGCTCACTGCCTGCGCCGAGAATACACACAATGACTTCACCCATTGCTGTCTCCAATTTTGTTGAACTCCCTCAGGCATTCATTATCAAGGCCAGATCGACCCACGACGACCAGTTGAGTCATTGTATTACAGGCTCATACGTGAAGGGCAGGAGCATACCACTTTGTAACAAGGGATCTAAACCTACATGTAATTTAATGCGTGCGAGTCTTGCGAACTGCTGGAGCAAGACTGCGTTCTGCATATCTGCCTACGAGATTCTCTCGACCATGCGTTTACGACGCATTGGCTAAAATTTGATAGGAAGAACATTACAGCGTAGAATGCTCAATGTTTTCGCCTGCGCACGCTTCTACGAAAAATATCATACGCACTATGACGTAAGCCCAACTACCACAAATTGATTACGACAGTTTCCCGTACTGGGTTTTAGCCACATCAAGGTGAAGACCGATGTGTGGAATGACGGTGATGATGTGGATGATGATGATGAAATGTAATGCGTGTGAGCTGAATATAAGAAATGAACAAGTGAGCTACGAAAAGTGGATTTAAACTCTTGTACTCACAAGTTGAACAAGAAGAACATAATTGATTTGAAATGAAAGAAGAAAAAAAAAGGTTTCAAAAAGAGTATTAAGCAATGCTTTTATGTGTTAAGAATACCCGAATTCTCATTGTATTCCTCCGTGCGATAACTCAAGAAGAAAAGAAAATTGTTAATAGGTCAACATTAACAGGTATTGTCTCCCGAAGAATGCTAGTGGAATCTGTACGCACGAGCAAGAGACCTCTCTAATCCGCCCTCGGTTAATCCGACCGCTTCAGTTGACCCGACCGTGCCTGTACCGACATATCGAACTTTTTTCAATTTTATTATTTTCTGTAGTTTATTTTAAATTTTTTAAATTTTCTATCAAATACAAATTTTAAATAAAACTTCAACATATTTTATTTTCTTCTGATAATCCGAAATTTGTGGCGTTCGGGCTATATTTAATCGCACCACTTAAATGTGGATTTTTCTAGATTTTAGTGGAAATACAAGGGTAACCATCCAATAAAGTGGTTTGCTAAAAGAGATTGAGTTTTGTGAACCACAAATGACAGCACACTATTTTCTTCTATAGTAACCAACAGCAACTGGTAGAAACCACGTTCTCAACTCTATATTGTTTCCTGAAGTGGGTTACTATTACGCTTGGAATATCCTCAGCAAATTCCCCGAGCCCTCCGTACCCTCTGCCTATTACTCGTGCCACCTGTGAGTGCTCCAAGGGCCCTAGCAGGCGGGCCGGGTTGGACCGGATACTGCGGACTGACGGGAGCAGGTATTAGATGAACTTTTACTTCCATCTTCAAGCCCTTCTGAAAAAATACATCGAAATTTAACGTTTTACGAAACGCCGTGCCCCGAACATTTTAATGAATATTTAATATCAATGTAAAGAAAATGGAGGTACGCGATATGAGAAATTATTCTCATCCAAAAGAGTTGCCTAAAAAGGATCGGAAGTTCGGGAAAGATCAGGAGTTTGTCAGGCATTAGTTTTTTATGAATTACTTATTTTTATGTTATAATATGTGAAGTTTAATACGTAATAAAGTAAGTCCGTCGGAAAGTGTAATTGTTAGCTAACTTCGAACAAATAAATTGAATATGTTGGGTTGATATGCTAAAAATCAATAATGATATGTAATTAAAACGATTTACAAGAGCACACAACATTCCTTACTCACAAACCTTAACGATTAGTTATTTTTTTACAACTGAAAATAGTTATTAACTACCAGCTGAAACAGTCTTTCCACGAATAATCATCACAACCTCGTTTTAACAGAAAAATCAACCAATTCTATAAATTGTGCAAAATGGAAGAAATGTTAATTTTATACTCGCAATCGCCGCCATTCTCTTCTCCGCTGTGCTCACTCTCCGCCTACGGCCTTGCCCGCTTGAGTGCTTCTCAATCCTTAAAGTGTTGATGCATTGCGGATTGCATTAAACCAAAGCTTGTAAATGAAACATATCATCCCTTCAGTTGATGAATTTTGACAAATGGTTTTTTTTGGTTACGTACGTAAAGAGGTTATACTCAGTTCAAAGGTTTATAGCTTCTGTAGCTTTGGCTCTGCATAGAATGTCATTTTTCTACTTTGTAACAAGTTTGTTTCTTATTATTTCATAGAAAATTTTACTGTCTCGCATACTACTTGAGCACTTACATAGTGAATATAAAGGAAAAAAGTGTAATGTTGCGGCAAAAAATCTGCAATTTTTAAACAGAAAGCTCATTTTGTGGGTCCCTGATACCGAAAGAGAAGATAATTCTTGCTCCTATATAGTAAGTAGTAAATTACGTTCTCTAATATGTTTTGTAATCAGAATCTATGTTTTGTGGGGCGTGATTCCGAAAATCGTTTAATGCAAAACATCTCTTTATGTTTGTCTGCCTGTCCGTCTGTCCATCTGTCCGTCAATCCGTCTATGAACAATGCTAACGGCTAAATTATAGAGAGGATTTTCACCAAAATGGATATTTCGTGGTCTACCTGACTTATATCGCATCCCTTTGAATTTGAAATGAATATTTTGATTTTGTAGACTACTGTACTTTACATGAAGATCTCAGAAAATTTCAAAGTTATCTCAAAAATAGTTCCAATTTTTTCTTGAATTATTTTCTAATAAAGAAAAGTACGCGTGTAAAAGTTGATGTCTGAAGTTTCAAAAATGTCAAACGGCACCAGCAATGCGAGAAAATATGTACTGTTTTAGTTATTGATTGCATTATGAGTCTGATGTTATGTGCCTACATTACGCTGACGAGTACACTTACTAGCACGTTGGGTTTCTATTATAAAACATAATTTACCATTGAGATTCATTTAGACGTTGGGCGGCAGGGTTTTAAGACGTGACTAAAAAGGGCCGCCACGCGTGCCCTGTCGCCACCTGTCGCAACAGTGACCGGGGACACGGCCCGCATGTCGCGCGCACACGCTGGGCGGGGCGCGCGTGCGAAATCCCGCTGCTTTTTCAGCGCGTTTCACCGGCGCGGCGGCGCGGGGGCGGGCGGACGCGGGGATCTCCGTGCTCGGCCGCTGCGTCTGGTGCCGCGGGCGCGTCAACGTCCGCTCCGCCCGCCCTCGCCCTTCCGGTCGCCGCCCGCCGCCCTCCACCCGCCGCCCACCACCCGCCGCCCTCCACCCGCCGCCCTCCACCCGCCGCCCTCCACCCGCCGCCCTCCACCCGCCGCCCTCCACCCGCCGCCCTCCACCCGCCGCCCTCCACCCGTGTCCCGCCGCCCGCCGCCCTCTACCCGCCGCCCGCCGCTTTCTACCCGCCGCCCGCCGCCCAATTAACTTCGGGTATCAAGGACACAAAAAACTTGGATTCTGACTATAGGACGTGTAACAAGAAGTAATTTACTTCTTATACATATATACGGGGATAGGATTTATCGACTTTTTCGTTACCAGCACCCGGCATCAGAGCTTTTCTATCGAAAATTTGCCGTTTCGCCGCAAGCATTACAATACTTTCTCTGCACTCCTTAATCAGTAGAGAGAAAGTAAAAATAGAAAAAAAATCATTCTTGCTTCATTTGCTCAAACAATACAATCTCGAGGACGCAGGAAATTGAGCTGTAGATTACCGCTTATTACAAGAGGGCGAAACAAAACCACTTGACTTTCTCAGAGGATGTCTTAAGTCATCTGCTACTCACGCCGAAAACAAACGCACTAAAAGATTCATAGCGGCAAACAAATCACACTTTGTCACGTGAAAGCTGATATGTGCGCCTACAACAATATGGGCGTCACATTTGATTGACAACTGGCGAACTGCGCGTTGCAGGACTCCAATGCTGCCACTTCGGAGAAAATATCACATGCTGTGATTCAGAATCAGATTGAATGCTGGAGTGTTTTTCAGAAAAAAACAAAACAAAACAAAAAAAATCGGCAACTACGATTTTAGAAAATTTCATCTGTAAATGAAATATCAAAAGTAAGTAATTATATTATGTTTTTATTTAAACGATACGACTTTACGCAAAGAAACAAAATTTCAGCTTTCTTCAAAACCAGATTTGCTATCGATTGCTGTATTATAATAACAGGTTTTTTAGTATAAACATTCAATTTTAGTAAAACCCCAAAGTTGATAGAACGACCGCGTATCTACCGTCATTTGTTCATTACGTCGATTGATTATGTCAAGATCGAGACAGAATATTACCGCAGTAATATTATATCTCGTAATATTCTCTCTCGTTGGTGATGACCTTCTTCAAGGCGGTCTTGGTCTAGTCCGTATCACCTATTACAGACCTTGACGCTGGTGACTCTCTTGAATTCTAGCGTCATACTTCGAAGGTCTTAGATTTAAACTTATGGTGTGAGTCCGCCGACGAGGCTTATTTGAATCATTAATAGATCCATATTCTTTTTCACTGCAGCAACTAGAAGTGTTTAGTTTCTTTTACTTTCTCGCACTTACTTCCTAAGAATATGTTATGTAATCGTTATCGCTGGAGAATGGCAAAGTTTCGGCAGAAACACTCCTATTGTCGAGTCCTGGTTAAGAAACAAATGTAGAAATCCTGTTACTATATGAAGAAAATTACTTCCCCTAAAACGTGGTATAATCAGAATCCGTGTTTTGTGGATTCTTGATAACGGAAAATGACTAGCGGCAAAACGTCTGTTTGTCTGTCTGTCTGGCCAGCCTTCCGTCCCTGATCAACGCTAGCAACAAAAATGTTCAGCCGATTTTCTCCAAAATTGATATTCCCCGATGAAGTCCATGGGACATTTTCAAAGTTTTCTCAAAAACGGCTCCAATTTTTTTCTTTAAGTTTCTTGTAAGAATAGAGTGAAATACACTTTGCAGAAAAAAAAGGTCCTTTGTCACTGTTAACTCTGAATTTTCGAAAATTTCAAAAGGTTAAAATTCTTTTGGTGTCTTCCTACAATTGCAAAATTGAAAATAGTGAGTTTTCCTTCAAATGAAATTTGTTGTCTATAATTATTTCTTTCATTAATGTAAATGACATTTTGAAGTTTCTCGAAAACTCAAGTTTTCTACAAAATTAGCTCAAAATTTCGCATTTTCAGAAACGCTCAAACGCCATTTTCTCGACGGATTGCAAATTGTTTCTCGAAATTTTTAAGATAAAATAAATGCAATTTTGCAGTATTGCTTGTTTCTTCAAATTTTCGAACATATATTTTTTTTAAATATCTCTCATGTCGTTATTACGCAGATTTCCAAATATTTGTATACATTATTCCATTTGTGAGTGGATGTGCTTCAGATTACTTGCAATAAAATTTTTCGAAAAAACTTAAAAGTAGTCTGTGAAAAATAACGTCAAATTCCACATTTACAGAAACGCTTAAACATCATTTTCTTAAGAATGGCTCCAAATTTTTGAACAATAATTCCCTGGAAGACAGAGATTCTACTCTTCTTTAATATTCTTAAAGCAATATACAATTAGGAAACTGAAAAATAGAGAACATTTCTGGAAAATGTACTTTGGGCGGCGATATATGGCAGCTGGGAAGAAGATCGGGCAAGGCCGAAAAACGTAGCCGGACTAAAGAAATTAGAAAACTAACTAGTACGAGAAAGTCTGTGCCATTCTGTACCACGAGTAGTGTTTAGTACTTTTGCGTTGTTAATGTTTCGTTTCACGAATTAAAACAGTCTTCTTGTATTTGTTTCCGCCTTGAGGCCGTGTAACTTTATAATATACATTATTATTATTATTAATTTAAATGTAATTGAATATATATTACAAGAAATACAAAATATCTGAAAAAGATGGGCTCGTTTTCTGGTTATTTTCGTTTTAACCCTTATCCGGGCAACTGGGGGCCATTGGATTCAAAAGCAAACTACAATATTTTACGCGAAAACTATCGAAGGTGTTAGGATAGTTTTTGTGACTTTGTTGTGTTTGTGACTGAAATGGGTTTTCTAAATGTACCCGCAACCGTTTTACGAAAGCGTTTCTGAATAATAAATAAATTTAAAAAAAGATTTATCCTATTTCAGCAACCAAACCAAACAGGTCCATTGGACCCCAGTCGCTTAATCTACATGTAATATTGCATTTTCTATTTGTTGTTGTTGTTGTTGTTGTTGTTTTTGGTTGATTACTTGATGACTGCTAAATGTCCAAGGAACGGACGGATGTCGGTTTGCGCAACGTCTTTTTTTATCGGGACGTTATCTGACATTACGTGTGTACCATAAGAACGCCTTACTTGACATAGTTGTTGCGGGTTGGTATGAAGCCAAGTGTCAGGAAAGTGAGATTTTGAAGTCGTGTGCAGTCCAAGGTTTGCGAGACAACTGCACAGCGACAGGTGTGTTGCTGATCTTGACCGAATGTTAGAAAACATGAAATCATACGATTACTTATTGTTCATATTGCAAAGAATGTGGTTCGTACAGAAATGTAAGGTGAGACAGTAAAAAAGGATTGAATAACAAGTGTAGCCTGTCAACGCACACGTTATCGGGAACGAAGCATATTCTACAACTCAGAAAAAGTATAACAATGCCAAAAACGATGTCATTTGTGCCCTTGGAAAAGATGTAGAAAACAAATGGATGTAGCCTCTGTTCAAAACCTGTCTGTAATGAACATACTCAGGTAAACAGTGTGTACGATCTATAATAAAGGAAACAAATGTTTAAATAACAAATGCAAAGTGTTTTGAAAGGTTTTGTTAAATTAAACAACTATATTAGAAGGTTCTATTTCATTAGCCACGGCGAAGACGCTCTTGGGTCCGCTGGACCTCTCCTGCTCGGTTGCGTCATAAAACTGGTTGCCCGGGAAAAGGTTAATGCAAACGAAATCTTGTTTTATCTTTTTTGTAATAACTTAATGTATCTTTCATTGCGCTAAACATTATTAAAACATTTTAAGTTCATGGATCTTTGCACGTTAGATACTGGACGCTGCATACAATAAATTACTTTAGACGTCGGTCGGAAGCAATACTGCTTCTCTTCCCAGGAGTACCCTGTTAAATGACGGGGGAGGTGGGAGAGGAAGAGATATATATATATATATGTGTGTGTGTGTGTGTGTGTGTGTGTGTGTGTGTGTGTGTTCGAACGCAACTCGCGTTTGCATCGCGTCAGCAACGCGCTCTGCCCCCGGCGCCAACTCACCGAGAACGCGTAGTTGTTGCGGCGAGTTGTCACAATTTTTGTCGTTGGTGCATATTGAAATGAGTGAATTGTTTTGAATAGCAATAGATTGTTTCTGATCTACTTAATGTAGGGCATTATTTAGTATTTTAAATGAGAAGAACATTTCGAACACACACTTTTCAAAAACATAGTTTTATATTCATACATTGCATTGATCTGCTAGTAGGATGTTGGTTTTTGAAGTGAAATGAACCTGAAATGAAACCAGAAATGTGTAAATGTACGCGATAAATACAGATTACAAATAAAAAATAGTTTTCTATTGACATGTAAAACCTTTCTTAATACCTTTATAAATTCATCACACAAACATACTGACCACTTCACGTTCTTTGATCTCAGGATAGACAAAGCTAACCCATCGCAACACATTATTATTTCTGCTGTTTATGATTATTATATATCGTCTCCTATATTATCTCAGTAGTATACCTTCCCTATGCGGCTCTCACATACAACCAATCTATATAAATGAGGTCTCTAAAGAAAGAGAATTTCAGGATCACATAACGAATTGCACTTTGACTTTAAAAATATGAAGAATTTGTTTAAAACATGCATCTAAATATTCATGTAAAATGCAACCCGCAACGCAAGTCAGAATTATTGAATCAATATCGTTAAGTAACTCCTAAATGAAGCGTTCTAGGACCTTAAAAACTACCCCTTTGCTCTATAATAAAGTTAAATAAGAATAACATGTATTGACAAGGGTGTACTACATTGTTATCAATTACAAGGTGACATATAGAACAAGTGACGGAGAATAAGAGGGTTTGAAAAAAATTAAATATTTCAGGCTTAATATGGGAAATGGTAAAATAAGGAAGAGGGTGCGGAACAGCATGCGAGAGTTCTCGCACGGGTATGCTAATTTATATTAAACCGGTAGCGACAGCTTTTTTAGTCAGTCACAAACTGAAGCTTAGTTGTCCGGGACGCCTTGATTGATTGATTAATAGTAATTCCGGGTGGGTCAACTAATGAAGTCATTAGTTCTGTAAGTGTAGAATGTGTATTTTCCTCGGGAGGTGGTGGTGGTCTTACACCACTGGATGGCGAGATCCGGCGCTGACCTACCGTCGGCTAGCAGGTTTTTTCTCCAATCAAGTATCTCCCATCAGTGGGGTACCGCCTCAGCCAGGGCAAGTTCTGAAGCTCCGGGATGGTCCTGGGTTCGAGTTCAGTCAGTGGCAGGATTTTCAGCATCAGTTATATTGTCGGTTTAAATGTAACACTGGATGAGTCTGTAAAACCCCGAATGAAAATTCTGGAGGCCGTCCCTTCAATCAGTTGTAGTTTGATGCTGGAGTTGTTCTCTAGAGAAGGGCGCACAGGTCGCGTGGGAGCCATCCTCGACTATGAAGTCCTCATTGCCATCCTTAGAGCATAGAGATGGGCTTATCTGCCATTCTCGTTCCCCATTGACTCAAAAAAATCTCCAACGTGTTCAGTGATTCCAAAGGCAGAGATGGGGTGAATCCGTCGGAGTCATGAAATGTGTTTCAACATGCGCTAACCGAAAAATAAATACATTTTTTAAGGATTAATATAATACGCCAGAACTTTCACTGTATTCCGCAATACAGTATTTGCAATGTAATAAAGTTTTAGGATGAATAAAAACTCCGGTCCCTTCTTGAATGCAAATTATTTACAAGGACATTTGTATTCAGAGCAAACTGGATATTCAGAGCTCGTGTGTTTTAATTGATTTAAAAAAGATATTGATGCTAGTGATAAGCATATATGTCATTTCACATATTTCTGAATTGCTGAGTGTCTTTGACTAATGACCCTTGGACCAAATTTTTAACAGGATCCAGAAAATAAATATAAAAGCATTATATTTCCTGTTTTGTGATGAATTAGCTGTAATTTATCCTTTAGAGTGTGATCGCAATTGAGGAACCATTCTGAGGCAACGGCAGGCCAAACTCAGCGCACCTGCTTCTAATGCTAGACACATACAGCACACCCCCTTTCTGAGCTGACAATGCGGATGTCAAATAAATCTGAACTTAGCGCCGCGCCGCGAAGACTCCAACAGCTGCTGTGGAGAGTTGAAAAGGAAGCGCTAGGCGTGCTCCTCGCAGCCCACGCCCCACGTCCCGCGCACCCCACCCTCCACATCACGCCTCGCGCCACACCGCCACGCACCATGCCCTCCATTCCACGCCCCACGATCCTCACCCCACGTTCCTCGCCCCACACTCCATGGTCCCGCCTCACACTCCACGCCCTTCGCCCAACGTCCCACGCTCCATGCCCCACGCTCCTTGCCTGTCACTCCATGCCTGCCGCTCCATGCCTGTCGCTCCATGCCCGACGCCCCACTCCCCACGCCCCACGCTCCATGCCTCACGTTTCACGCTCCATGTCCAACGCCTGCCACCCCACGCCCCATCCCACGCTCCCCACACCACGTTTTACGCTCCAAGCTCCACCTCCCATGCCCCGCGCTCCACGCCCTTCGCCCTTCGCCCCCGCTTCACGATGCGTACCCCCCGCCCCACGATTCATGCAGTACACCCCATGCCCCACGTCCCCCACTCTCCATGCCGACCGCCCCAAACCTTGTGCCTCCACGCAACTACCCCCTCGTTCCTTACCACACCATTTTACCTCCATGCAAATCGTGTTACGCCCACGTCCCTTCCCTTTGCCCCACACTCCTTCCCTCCACCCCGCCACTCGCCCTGCCCCCGAGCCCACGCGCCAAACGCCACGCGCCACGCGCCTCCGCGTGCCGCCGGCGCCACGCCCTCTGCCGCCGCCGCTCGTAAAGCAACTGCCTTCGCGGCGAGCAGGAGTCGATAATCGCGCCGATTAATATGCTCCGAGGCGCCACCGCGCGCGGCGCCGAGGCAAATGTGTTCCCAGTCCTGCGCGGCGCGGCGCGGCGCGGCGCGTCGCCACGAATGCTAAGAGCGGTGCTTAGCGGCAGCCGCGCTGTGGGTGGACGACTCAATCGGGCGCGGCGGCGCGCGAGGAGCGAGAGAGGCTGGACTGCGCGTTCGGGGGTGGGCGTGGCGGTGACGTAGGCCGGGGAGGAACGCAGACACCGACAGCCTTAAGGGGACCAACACCTTCGTTTCATCGCGTCGTTAGGCGCTAACGTCCACGTTTGGTACGCCAGTGGTAAACAACAATAACATGAAATTAAATCAGTGACGCACGCACAGTGTATTTTCCGTTTCGTACACTTATGCCGATGTATATGTTTTTTTATCACGGGACGAAATTGTTTCCTTCCCATCTTCTCCATTCATTAGGCAATTTTCTCCTCTTATCCAAATGAACAAAACAAAACTTGTGAGAGAAATGTATTTCGAGTGTGTATCAATATTGGATTGTTTTCGATTTGCTTGTCGTCGGATATACATATATGAATAAAAGAGCCATTTTCACTATGAATTATTAATATTATTCTTATAATTATTATAATAATTATTATACTTATTATTATTATATCTTTTTCCCACAAATTATTGGTCTTAAACACTTACCACACAGAATACACCATCAAAGCATGGTAACCTTTACAGCATTCTATAATTAATAAAATATATTAATATAATAGTAAATAATAATAAAATATAATTTTAATAGAATTCTATAATACAATATAAAATATCAAACTTAAATATACAAAATAACTGCTAAATTTATAAGCTTCGGAATCCCATATGTCGTCCCATGAACCTCTTAACCAATGAGCACGTACTGATGAGGACTGATTTTTCAAAAGCGATGAGAGTACTCTCCCGTCCATAACGTCGTCTAACGAACTGCTAAGAAGTTTTGGTACGACTCTAAATGTTGTTGTTGTTGGTATTATTATTATTATTATTATTATTATTATTATTATTATTATTATTATTATTAGCGTATTGACCATTCCTGGCTACGCTACACGATTAACGTGTGTAACGTTTAGGATCAGCTTTTCATCTGTACCGCTCTGTTCGTTATTTCTTGGTCACTTCTTGAAGTATGAATTATGAGGTAATAGGATGATGATGAGGGGTGAAGAGACAATCATAAATACGACCATGCCTACGCAGGACTCGAACCTGTGGCCTTCTTGGCGCAGACGACGGCTGTAGACTTTGGATACAATGGATTCTGCAGTTCTAGATCAACAACGATAATGTCCCAGCGACTCGTGGAAATCCAGTTTTCTTCGTCTGCAGTAAAACCACACACGAAAGGGAATGAAAGCATTTGCATAGATGCCTTACGCTAATTATATTTGTTGTGGACAATTGTGAGCAACTTTCCTTACACATAATTGTGGTCATACAATTGTTATGAACTTCGGATTCCAGGAGAAATCCTTTATTTATTTCAGTGTTTAGGTATGCATCCAATTCAATTGTCTTATTTACAGTATATTTTCTTATTTATATGTATTTATTTTTATTTTCCTGTTTCTGTTCATCTAGAAATACGCTTTGATCTTCAGCATAAAAAATACTTTAATGAATAAAGCCTCCCCCAAGAAGGTATTAAATTAATTTTAATGAGCTATAAAACATTTTAGCAGATACTTATTTCCACAGAAAATATTATTTCTATCAATTTTTCATGCTACAGGGGAAAACGTCATTTTCAGTTATTGTTCGTCATGTTTGTTAATTTCTAGGAAAGGCATATGTAATAATAACGATTAAAAAACGAATTAATTTGATTGCCATTTGCTTAAATTTATTAAAATTACTCTAATATTGGTGTCATTATTACGTACGTATATTAATTACAGTTATACTTTTATTTATTTAGATAGTAATTTTAAATAGTATATTGTTATTATGAATGAAAGTTCACTTTATTTTGAATTTGATAGCGTTTTGATTTAATATTTCGCTGAATTACTTTATTCAAATCCATGATGTATGATTAGAATCATTGGCCCTAATAAATATTAAATGGATATTTTTAATTTCCCCCATTAAGTAAATTTATTAATGGAAAATTAAAATCCATCGCACTATTTGATCGTATTCCTACAGACAACTTAGCAATTACCGACCTGCAACCGACTCGCGTAAAGCATTTTAATCGCTACCAAGACGTGAAGGTGCAGTGAAAACCCGAGTAGCCGTGAATATAATTAGAATCTGGTTCTATCTTTGCAACATCTACAAAGGTGAGGTAATGCACAACCAGATAAAATTCACCTTGAATGGGAATAGACGAGTTTGCTAAGATCAATGTTAACGATTGAAAAGTCCATTTGCGTAATTGTCTGTTATATATATATATATATATATATATATATATATATATATATACATATATATACATATATATACATATATATATATATATACATATATATACATATATAATATATACATATATATACATATATATATATATATATATATATATATATATTCAATTTGTGCGTTATTCCTTCAGTTTTAACTGCATAGATGGTCGCATTTTGTTTCTATTAGTTAATTCTGTTGTATTGTGTTTTATTTTTTGACGCGTTCATTTGAGGATCTTGAGGAAATTTGTTGTTGTTGAAATAATTTTGAGCTTGCACGTTACTGTTCAAGACAACATAATAAAAAGAAGTATCTCAATCTAATATTCTTTTATAATCTTTGTAATGCACTGGAATTGAAGAGATGGACCATTTTGGTAAGTGTGGTTTGCTTCCAACATGTCTTGAATTGAAGTATTTCAGTAAACCACTGCCACTGAATATTTGAAAATTTGTCATCGAGTGTTACCATTTCCTTCGGTCTTCCCCACCTCTAAATCTGTTCTAATTCAAGTGCGGCTTGAAGACCGTACATAGTAGTCTGTACGGCCGCCCTTGATGAAGTGAGCATGAGCGGCTTTGGCTCATAAATACCCCAGTGATAGCTTGACTGCTTGCCAGAGTTGCAGCGCATGCTCGCAGGATCAAACAGAGCGTTTGAGCGTCCTCAAGCCTCGTGCAAGCGAATCGGCTTACCGCCCCAGTCCCTCGGCCTGGCGCTCTCCGGGAGCCAGAGGACCGACTTCGACCATCCCTTGGCTTCTGCACGTGCTGATGGCTGGGCTTGGTAACGTCCGGCGGTGTCACGGGATGAACGCCTGACTCCCGGCATGATTACTGCGCGCGGTGACTACTGCCAAGTTTGCTTTCGAACGATATCTATCCTGGAGACAGGTATTGCTAGATGACTGTGTTCACGTAATGTGTTGCCAAATAAATGAATCATACTTTACGAAGACTTATGTGAATAGCAAATTCTGTTTTTTTTAATGCATTAATACCAATCTAAAGTTCCACAATAATTTGAATAATTATGACGGTGTATTATTTTTAATTATTTAATTTCTCATTATCATCATTATTGAATACATGTTATTGTTATTTTGTGCAGAATTTTATTTTCATTATTCATTAAGCTATCAAATAAAATGACTTTCATACATTCTTTTCTGAAAATGCAATTTTTTTCGTTTTAATTTCTGATTCGGCGTAACGTCGCAGAGTAGCATCAGATCAACTTGCAGCTTTCATACTGCGATCCACTGTATAGAGTAAAAGCAAAACTTTAATTTGTTGCAACTTAATATTACTTTTTGTTTCGGGTTACTATGATATGTTGTATTTTAAAGGTTTTAAGTATTTCCACTCCATCGAATCCACAGAATGATAGACTCACATTATTTTACTTTTTGTGAAGCCTCTTACGTAGGATATCCTGATATAATTATCGGTCGCGAAGCATTAATTTCTTACCATTACCTTTTCCATTTCTTTCGTCTTTCTTTTCGCTAGCTTTATGAACAAAACTACCACGATAATGTATATTTCTTCAACCATGCTATGTGAATCTTGTCAGAGAGTAATGTGTTCGAAAACGTATTTTAAACACTTACTTTATTGTAATAGCTCCTTTAGTGACCATTTTGAGACCATTGATCGTAGATATTAACAAAAAATCGAGAAAATCGAGACGATCGCAGGTCATCTTCCTCAGTATTTTCTCTTTTTGCCGCAAATCTTTCAAAACATTAAAATGTATTATGAAAAGTTTTGCGTAGTGAAACAAGTCAGGTCTTGTTTGTCATGTTACGCGTGAATCAGATTAATATTTTTATATCCAATGTTTCATTGTTGAATGTCCTGCCAGAACTTCAGTTGAAACAAGAAATCCGTAATCTTGTTACTGATTTGCGCCGACATGAGGCTGGGAAACGAGTTCGCTTTTCATGTTGACGTGCGAGAGAAATATGACTTTTAATTTGTTTCGCGTTGATTACATTGGCATCCGTATGAAAAGGTGAATCTGTATAAAACTTTAGGCAATATAGAAAATTCTTGCTACCACACTTTCTAAAATTTTCTCAAATTTAGTGAATTATCAACTCTGGGTCTCTCGACTAATTTTGCTATCAAAATCCAAACCAGTGGAACTACCCAAACAAGTATGGTTTGTATGACCACGTAATATTAGAACACTAGTTTAACTCGTGCGAAAATTGTCCGTATTTTTACCCGTTTGTACTCGGTGATAGTATATGTATATGTGTCCAGCATGGATTGCTTTCTGTTGCTGTTCCCAAAGCAACCCGTTGCTATAACCATACTTTGCTCTATTCGAGCAGAAAATTCGAAGAAAATATTGGGATCCTTTTTGAGAATATCTTATTTAAGTATTTCTGGAGAGTTATTAGTATTTGGCCAAGGGCGAGCCTCAGCTAGTGAGCAGGTCACAGGTAGCGGATAATAAATGGCCTGTAGATACACAAACTAGGGACAATGAAGACACTTCTGGTGTGCCCCCGTATCGAGGTGGCTAGGAGACTAGAGTGTAGAAGTGTGATCTTTGGCGAGATCACACCTTCATTAAAAACCCTATCTAGGGATATGGCGAATATGCACCACCATTAAATAAATGTTGCCCCCGTTGCCTTGCGGGTGGGGATTAGATCAAAGGGTAAGGGAAGGAAAATCCTGACAGAAGTCCGTGGGTAGAGAGAGTTCTGGAAGATGTAGTGAAGTCAATGTCTCAAAGGGAGTAAACCCTGTAAAAAAACTGATCCTCCAGGTTGGGGTTTGGTCATAGGGCTAACAACCCTTAGCGTTAAAATATCACTGTTCAGAATCTTAAAAATAATAGCCAGATAGATAAATAAGACGATCATCCAGTCAGAAAAAGGAACATGACTTATATTTTGGTACATAGAATGTATGATCTTTCTACCGGACTGGGCCTCTAACTAATCTTTTGGAAGCCTTAAAGAAACGCAGAGTGGATATATTAGCAATACAAGATGTGAGATGGAAGGAAGAAGGAATATAAGAATTTGGAGGGTATTTTATTTGTAATGGTATCTGTTATGGCAATACAAGTACTGAAGAAGTGGGTTTGCTATTAAGAAATAACTACAAAGAGCTATTATGGATTTCAAGCCATATCATTGAATGTGAATGTGTTCGCTATGAATAAGAGTAATATTCTGTAACACCACGTTTATTAACTTGTACATGTCCGGACGGAGGACAAAGATATTGTAATGAATTAATTTTACTATATACTGAATAGAATATATCAGGCAACTTCTAAATTTGATGTTAAAGTCGTATTAGGGTATTTCAGTTGCCAAATGGGGAGGGATACGTACTATACGACGAATTTAGGACAATATAGTCTTCATGAGAATGACGATAATGGAGAAAGAGCGGTAGGATTTGCCGTGTGAATCAAACTGGTCATTAATAGTACACTATACCCACATAAAGAAATCCATAACGGGACTTGGATAACACCATATAAAATATGTACACAAATAGACCATATAATGATTGATTCCCCCCATAAAACTAACATATAGGGTGTTAGCACATTGAGAAATCCAGACTGTGACTCAGATAATTTCCTTGTAAGAGATAAATATAGACAGAAAATATCACTTAATAGGACAAAGAAAGCTGACAATATCGTTAGATATGACAAAGGAAAACTTAATCAAGTGGCGATAATAGGAAAATTCAAGGAGGACTTCCAAGAAAGACAATTACCAGGGGCAAGAGGAGGATAATTGCAATACACATGGTATACTATTAAATGAGTGTGGTAACCTCAACACAGAAGGTATTAGAGGAAAAGAAGAAAGGGGAAAACATGATTTGATGAAGAGTGTAGAATGGTGATACAAGAGAGAGAAGAAAGGAGTAATAATGCGTTAATATGGAGGACTAGAAGTAATGTAAAAGAGTATGAAAGAAGAAGACGTAAGGCAACGAAAGAGAAAGGCAATTCAAAAAAGAAAGGCAATATAAAGAACAAAGTTTATATGATACCAAAAATTTAAATTAAGGGGAGAGATTAGATTTTTTAAAAATAATTAAAAATTGTAGTGGTGAATACCAACCTAAAATATGTATGTGTATAGATAAAGAAGGAAATTGTCTTGGGACGGAAGATAAAATAATGAGTAGGTAGGCAGAACATTTTTATCAACTTTTGAAAGGAAAAAATCAAATAATTGAACATAAATATAATAATGTTAATGGACTAGACCTAACCCATAGAACTCACAAGAAACGAAAGTATGCAGCTACGAGAAAACTGAAGAATAATAAGGCAGCCGGCATAGACAGTATAGCAGTAGAATTTATAAAAATGGGGCCCAGAACTTCGTGGAAGAATGTACATAATTTAATATGTGTAATATGGAGAAAAGAGAGAATGCCAAAAGATTGGCAAATGTCAGTTCTAAATCCTATATATAAGAAAGGGAATAGAATGGACTGTAAAAACTGCAGAGGTATAGATTTGTTGGGTACCAATTGTTTATTAATTATTAAAAAACAAAAACATCTTTAAATACTCTGTTAAAAAGAAAAAATCACACGTTCTAAAACGATGCCAACAATAAGAACTCACGAAAATTCAGCATTTGCGCTGCTCCATCAATGCAGATTCAAAGTTTTCACAATGTTGTTTATCTGGATTCTACTTGCTAATTGGATAAGTAATGTTCAGTACCGTATAAACATTTTTCTGTTCATAAATCATCCCTTTCCACAGACTACACTTCACTGTCATTATTTCCGTTTCCATTTCGAACTTTGTTACCGCCATGTCTTTGGATTTATTTTCATTCCCCTCCCTCCCTCTTTCTTCTTCTTCTTCTTCTTCTTCTTCTTCTTCTTCTCCTCCTTTTCTCCTGGTTTCTAACCGTTGTGTCCTAATAGTTAGTAATCTTATTTCCGCAACACCTCATTCTTTTCTTCAATATCCAACCATATTCTAAATTTTGATCACTCACATCCTCTTCAATTGAACGGCACCAATTTCAACGCTATCGCAGTCTGTCGAAAGTGGTAATTCCTGCAATCTGCATCAAAACATGTTTTTCTCCTTCCCAGAGTATTTTTCTGGTCTTCACCATGCGAAGGTCGGCGAATCGAAAGTAATCAGAGAAATAACTGGCTAATTTCTCAAGCAATAGTTTAAAAACTGAATAAGGAAGTTATTATCCAGAAATTGTCGTCCATTACCAAATTACAAAAATAATCCCTCAAGACTCTCATGAACTAACGAGCATAAAATTACAGACAAAACACTAACAAATGGTTTTCTCAATAAATTTGCGATCCCAGAAAACGAGGAAGTCTCATACCTTTTAGGAAGGTGCTTATTTGCATTCATTATCAAATTGCCTGTGGAACTTAAGTGTGTTAGAAATTAATTTCTTAACGTGCATAAAATTACTTTCGTGATCCTACAATTAGCTTAAATGAAATGGGGTCATACTCTTATTCTTGTATTTCAAATTAACTCTCTCAGAATTAAGGATATTGTTTCATAATAGGAGAAAATTACGCTGCTATACTAATACAACAGATCTGTTCGAATAATTTGACAATACTTTGAATTCAAAGAATTTTATTGATAAAGCAACGATACACTACGAAACATGTATGTACCTATACAAATTAATTATAATGAGATCTCTTGCACTCTGGGCAATGGTTGAAATATCTCAAATTCAATTAGTAAACCATATATTTAAATTACGTAGGTGTAATATAATAGTACATGCTAATTTGGTTTTCAAGAACATCAATTATTGTATAGTGTAATCCTTTATTTTTATCAAGGCGTTCAATATTTGTGACATGCTTTTCACAGGTTTCGCGTTTCATCAATTGATTTCCTCAATCAACTGATGTTTAGGTAAAATGTTCTTTTTAAAAAGTTCCAAAGGTTTTCTATGGAAGTTCAGGTCAGGACTGTTTCCCGGTCATACCTTGATGACAGGGTTCGCCGTCATGCATAAACACCTACTTCATTAAACCAGATTGCTGCCTGTGGCACTAGTTCTTCCTTAAGAACTTTTAAATACTGTTTTTTTTTCATGATTACCTCTCCACTGTATAAATCCTCATGACCCATGGAAGACAGCATATCACACTCCATCACTAATGTTGGATATCGTACAGTTTGTTGTACACATTAAAATTTAAGCGCTTCAACAGGTCGACGCCAAAGAATCCTGGGACATTCGCAGATATGGTGAAACGTGATTAATCCCTGGGACATACTTTCTACTAGCCTTACACGTCCGGTGTTCATGCCTTTTCGATGCGCTTCTAGGCAATTGCAGTAAATTTTGTAATTTCTGCACAGAGAATTATTCTCGCACATCCTGCGGGAACATGTGTTCCATACTCAAACATCTCCATACTTATTCTTTAGAAATAGCTTTACTGTTCTTCAGAGTTAATTTTTTTTAGTTTTCTAATGATTTCTAAAACTTTAGTTTTCTTCCATATTTTCCTAACTTCTTTTGTTGATATGTTTTCTTTTCTATCATTGCAACACTATCTCTATTAACGAATGTTTTACTTATTGTATCTTAGCAATATGCCTCTGTGTATAGATACATTTTTCTAGAAAAAATTAAGAACTGCTACTTCACGAGGGGAAAGATCCTTCCTCCTCCCCATTTCGCACTGTTAACATATACCCTTTAAAATCACATAATTACAATAAAGTATTCACGTTAACAAGCCATTAAACTGATCTACCGCAACAAGTGAAGTCAGTGAATGTCTCATTTTGTAAAAAGAAACTTAACATCACACATAAAACACGCGTACTTTCGCACGCAAACCATTTGGAGATAATCACATTAGTACAGCTACCTCATGTTCACATCTTCTTCATAAAAGTTATGTTCTATGGCAGATTAATAATTAAAAATTATTTCCAGTTCTGTAGGAAGTATTATATTACAAAATCAAAACTCCTAGTTTTTGTTGTTGTTAGTTTAATAATTTGAACTGTTCTGTGTTAATATTATTATATATACAGTAACATCTACCGGAAACCGGGGTAGCGTTGTGCCACTGCGAGAACATCTCAGTAAATAACTTGTTTATTTTTCACTTAATGAAAAAAGTTATAGTAGAATTCTAATTTAAAAACATATTTTCTCTATTTATGTGGTCAGAATTATTGAAATGTCTTCAAAAAAGAAAAAAAGTTTCAGAAACTTGGAATAAAGTCACCTCATAGAATGTAGTGACTTTATGCCACTACCTATATTGAGTGTCTTTCAATGCTGCATAATGCGTGGCACAGGTTCTTCCCTGGACCATTTCTCGTCAAATCCCATAAGAGTTGACAAGACTTTTTTTTAAACGATCGATGTTTTCCTTAAATCTAATAAGTAGCTTATACATTTAACCAGTTGCAAATTAAATATTTAAAACCTTTGAGAGATACAGATAAAAGTTACCCTGGAATGGAAAGATGCCTAAGTGTTGCCAGATAAGAAAATTAATAAAGCAAATAAACGACATAGGTTGAAATAGGTAAATTTACCTGAAATACTATACTACCTTAATATGAACTTACATAAGTTATTTTTGCGATAATATTTATATTTTCTCTAATAATAAAGTTAATGCATTTAAAAAATGTCTTTTCTCTAGTTTTAACTGTTTGCCTCGAACCTTTCCATCGAGTTTGCGCGTTTTTGCTCCTTACGATTAGGTCGCGATCTTGGTATGCAACCCGTCGTACTCTCTCGTCTTGCGGGCTCAACGCAGGCTTCGTGTCTTGAGAAAAACCGTTGCAGAGATGGTTTTGTGAAGAGATCGAGAAGTCGGAGTGGCGAAGTTACGAAGGGAAAGTCTTTTCATGTTCCTGGTTTTCGAAAAAATAGAGCTTTCCCGTTTTTTTTTCTAAATATTTTGTCTTTAAATTTCTGGGTCTTCAGTTACATTCGCAGTTCTTTCATTGTCACTATATCTAAAGCCAGTTAATGATTTTGTTTGGATTTTTTTAATGAAAGGGAAACTGAAATTTTGATTCGACTGATAGCTGTAGTCGCACCAAAAATATGAATCCTATATTCTGCAGTCTTCATTCTTTAAAACTATGTTACAAGATGTACAAAGTGATAGATATTCTTTTTGAACAGATGTGAATGAGTAAGATGGCTATGTCCTATGCGAAGCCTTGCGAGAGTAATTTCTTCTTTTCTTGTTTGTCCTGATGAAGCGGAAAATCATTATTTGAAACGTTATAGGGCTTTCACCCATCGAGTGATGTAGCGGCCGTGAAAGACGCGGTCTTCATTTTCTCGACTTGTTGCTAGTGGGCTTCACGTGATCCGGCGCAGCGCCGAGCGACGGCCAGCGCGCGCGCGCACCCGCCCCCGGCCCCTCGCGCCACCGCCGCCGCCGCCGCCGCCGCCGCCGCCGCCGCCGCCGCCGCCGCCACCTGTTGCGGCCTCCCGTCGGAGCCAACGCGCGCCGCGCCCCGCGCCTACGCTCCCAGCCGCCCCCGCCCTCGCCGCCCCCTCGCTCTGGCCTCGCGCGCGTTCGCTCGCTGACTCGCTCGAGCGCGCGCCATCGACCGCCCCCGACGATTGATCGCGCGCCGCCCCGCCCCGCCTCCGCCCCTGCCCACGCCCCACACGCCGCCAGATTCCGCGACCGCGCGCGCGACCGCTCCCGTCCCTACATTCCAACGACTCGTCACCCCGCCCACTCCCCACCTGTCATACCGTTTCCCGGCCACTACGCCGTTCCCTCTTCCGTGCCTCTGCCCCTCCATCCCCGTCACGCTTCCTCACAGTGTTAGCAACGCGCCTCCTCTCCGCTCTCAGCAGCTTCGTCCCCCGACTCTCCCCTAGCCCCACTCGGCCTCCCATTCGCATACACCGCCCCTCCCCACTCGGACTCCCGCCACCTCTCTCCTCCCGCCAGCGGATTTCCCACCCGCGTTCACGGCCTCGCTGCCCCTCCGCGTCCGGCCGCCGCGCCCTCGCCCTCGCCCTCGCCTCGCCCGAGCCGGAGAGCGCAGCCCCGCGCGACGCCGCTTTTAGCTCTGCGGCGGCGGCGGTGCTGCCCGGGCGACGCGCGGCCGCGGGGCCCCGGGCGCCGCCGGCTCCCGGGCGCCCGGACGCGCGCGGCGCAGCGAAACCATTCAGCTCCAAGAGGGCTCTCGCTGGACCCCACCCGCAGCCTTTTAACGAATGCAATGTCAAGACGTTATGTCGCTGAATCGGTAATTTTTTTTAATGTTTCTTCTCTTTTTCCTTCTTTTATTTTAGGCTGTGCCCTGTCTCTTTTAAACAAAGAAAATATATTTGAAAAGAGCTCACATTTCATGTAGCCACTTTCATGAGTTCACTTTCTACGTTGTTCGAACTACCATAAATTTACAAAGTTTCTTTTCATCGTGTTCTTGGACCCACTCTTCTTCTTTCAGGTCTTCTGTCTCTTGCCACTTTCACCAGTCTATCTTCCTACATTCTGCCTATGTGGTCACTCCATTGTCTCATGTTTTAGGTGTTTCAAATGTGTGAAATGATTCAAATATTTTCCGGCTTTTCAACTACTAAGTCATGGAGCGATCACTGTAATTACCATTGGTTTTTGAACTTTAGTAGATAGAGGAACTCGCATACTGTACACAGTCTCACACAAACCATGCCCCGGGCAGAATTCGCATCTGCGACCCTTCAGGCACGAGGCGACTACGGCCCTTCAGCCTAAACGACCTCAGCTATCCAGGTTTCCTGAGAAATTTTTGTTGATTATATATTTTAAATATTACCATTTTTACACAAAATTGCGCGAAAACTATTTCAATCTTCGAAAAAAAATCTTCACCATGGTAACGAAAGAACCAATTGTGAAAAATAAATTTTGTTTGCGGAAAAAAATACAATTTTTAATATGGTAATTGTAGGAAGACACCAAAAAGGTTTTTGCAAAAAATGCATTGCAATATTTTACCCTATTTTTCAAGAAATTTAAAGAAAACATTTGGAGCTATATTTGAGAAATTTTTGAAAATGTCTCAGGGGGCTTCATGTAATATACTATATTAGTAAAGAACTTCATGTCAAGCAATTTTATGTCATTTTATTCAGTGCATATAGCAATATACCTTTCGAAAAGAAAGAAGAAAAAATGTGAAGCCGCTATTGAGAAAATGTCGTTTGAGCGTTTCTGAAAGGCGGAAAGGAAGGCTTATTTTCAAAGAAAACTTTTTAGTTTTTGAGAAACTTTTTACATCATTAACGCTCATGCACTTATAAACTCGGAACTTCATCACTAATGTCAATAATTACGACGTGAGAGACATGTAGAAAAGTATAGTTTTGTAATGTTTGAAAACAAGGCAACAAAAGAATGCAGCAAAATGGCGTTTCTGTCATCTTGTGCGGTGCATTTAGCACTAATCGTAATTCAAATTTAAAGAAATTTGTAGCCGTTTTGGTTTTTGATATTTTAAATATTGAAGATATTTCTCTCAGCATTGCGCAAAAACTACTAAAACCTTCAAAAGAATGCACGACCTTCATGGAAGAACTAACTAATAAAAACAAATTTTATTTGAAGGAAGAATCTCGATCTTCAATTTTACAGTTGTAGGAAGAGGCCGAAAAAAAATTTAAGTTTTACAATTTCCATAAATTCAGATTTAAGAGTGAAAATAGCACCAGAGCCATTCTTTCATGTTTATTTCACACTATTCTTATGAGAATTTTTTTAATGGAGTCATGTTAAGAAAATTTTGAAAATGTCCCAGGGGTTTTGTGTAAAATACCCCCCAAAATTTCAAGAATGTTTTCAAAATCGCAGAGCTTTGAGTCGAGCCCGATCCACCAACGGATAGGAACGGATTTTGGAAAAAAATCCTGCGAATGGTTTAGGCGCTAATATTGTTCACAGACGGACGGACAGACTGAGGGATGTCCAGATGGACGGACGTTTTGAAAAAAAAACCAGCAGTTTTTCGGTATCAGGGGCGCAGAATTCGATTTTCCGCAGCATTTCATAACTTTCTCTATAATAAGTATATTACTACATACATACGTACGTATACGAGAAGGTAAGAAGGCGCTCCGAAATCACACTTCACATTTCTTTAGTCATTCTGAAAATGTCAGAGATCTTATTTACATTATTTTTCCTTCAATGTCTTGCAAGAGTTATACAGGATTACTGAAAACGGTAAGTTGCGATTTTTAGAATTTCGTGTATTAGTACGGTTTTGAAGGAGAAGAAAGTAAACAGAACAAAATAAAAAGTTTTAGACTGCGTCGGAGGCTACGGTGAAGTTGGCAAATTTGAGTACCAAAGACGTCGGTTCTCCTAAAATTGTGGATAATGTAGGTTCCTTTGGTTGCCTAGAGGATTCTCACAGATGCTGTTTATTTCTAATGTATTTCTTAGATTTCTGCCTCTCTCCATTGTTTTTTTTTTCAAGATTCTCTTCTTCGTCTTTATCTTTCGGTTTTTATTATTTATCTTATTAACTTGAACTTTCAAGCAAAATTAATTTCGCGAGGCAGAGAAATTTAGTGCCTCGTTTCAGTATTCTCAGATTAATAGCTCCATAAAAGACCATCGTTTTGAAGCAACGTTCCATAAAGTGTGCAATTTTGCAACCTTCGCACTTAGAATTTAGTGCACCTTCTTGACTATGGTTATGTAGAGTCACTGTTGCCTAAATAAGGATACTACAGACCGATGAGGGCTGTACATGATTTTATTAAAGTGCGCATACAAAACATTCTGGAATTATGATTAAAATGACAATAACAATGTTCCCAGCATAAATTCTATTCTTTTACTCAGAGAAAAATCATCCTGTAAAGAATGAAATCGAGTGATCTGATTTTTCATTAAGAAATTAAGTTCTGACCTTGCTACAAACTGCATGAAACGTCAAAAACTTGGGATGGGTTGTACCTCAGCTCTAACGTTACCTTTTTAACTGAAAAATGTCTTCCGTCCATTTCTGGGTATAATTATTGGAAAAATTTGAAAGTCACGTATCCATAAATATATTTATTTAATTTTCGCGAATGACATTAAATGAAGTGAGTGATATTCAAATGAGAAAAACGATGCGTAACATTTAAATGTACATTTATAAATTATTTAAGAATCTATACGATGACTTACGTATTGAACTGCTTTTCTTTTTCAAAATGACATCTACGAGTTTTACAAATCGACTTGTTAAAACGGGAGAAGTAAAATTATTTATTTTGTGAAGTCCATGAGTACACGAAAGACATGACTTTTCACTTAGTAAATTTGTTATTTCAAGTATTGTTCTTTATAACGTTGTAATTTATTTTCGAACTTTTGTTGATTGATTAATTATTTCGTTTTTCCGATTGCGTCAACAGTTGTGGTTATTAGTCCTGAAAGTGTAGTGCTTGCTTTATCACTGTATGTGGAGGTGATGTTCGCCGGTAGTGTTTGTTAGGGTATTGCTCCGGCATTTGTGTGTTCATCGGAGAAGCCACGCAAAACTATCGGTCAATGCAGCCAGCCGCTAGAATTCTCCTCCATACAGCGGTTTAATTCGACCCAGCTATGTAGCTAGCGTCGAAAATATTGAAATACTGGACAGTGCTCTTGAGCCAAGGCTGTTTTGTCTTCGCCGGGGCACGAAGCCGCCACAGAATCGGTATGTCAGTTTTCTCATCTGCATTTATGTATATTAATGCGTCTATTCTATTTATTACATTTTATTTCATATTGGCTTAATAATTTATGAAAATTTCAAGAATGATTAAGTCACGTTAGTTACGATGTTATAGTCACGAAAGTCACATTAACTTTCTTATTTTGCCAAGTATTTCTTTTTCTCCTTTATCAGTCTTTTCACCTACTAAAATTGTTATTTCAAGTATTTTCAAGTTTATTTCAAGTCATTTGTTCCTTTATTAACGCTGTAATTTATTTTCAATTTTTTCTTCTTTTTTTTAATTGTTCACAAATTAAATTTATTCACAAAATAATCACTATTTGTATTTGTCTATTACACAAAAAGTTATTTAGATATTTTCTTGTTTTGAAACGTTGAAGATGCCGCAATGCGGCCAAAAAAGCTATATGCTGAATTAAACGCATATGAAAAAAACTGCGCCTTTTAATTACTTTTATAATGATGTTAATGTCGCAAACCGTACTTCCTATTTTTAATATTTTCCTAAATATACTTTATATTGCAATATATTTTGACTCATCTCATTATCTGATTTTGCAAGCTTGTGGTCGATTATCGGTCGCACTAAGTGAATTTAGAGACCCCCATCTGACTCCACTCCTATCCGATGTCGTAAGCATACAAACTTCGACAAGCAAGACAAGTGAAAGATGCCTTCTTTTGGTGTATATCCGCTTCTTTGCTTTAGTTTTACTGACAACAAAGTAGTTTCCACATTTACTCTTAAGGGACATACGAATTGAAGCCTTTCTTTTTAGTATAGGAAGAAATAGGAAAGTTATGTAATGCTAAAATAGATATGGGTTGAAATAAGTTCTGGGGCTCCCTTGCATCAAAAAAAATGTTTTTGAATACGTCTATCGGTGTGCCCATGATTTCATCTATTCGTCTGTCCTAACTGTTCTATCAATCCATAGTGAATGACAAGCATATAAACCGCACACAGTATTTTCAACAAAGTGGACATTCCCTCTATTGTTCTGGCTGATTTTCCAGTCCTATTTGAAATCGATCTTTTAATGTTTGGCATCACTGCAAATGAAACCTCTCGGACATTTTCAAATTTCTCAAAATGCTTCCAATTTATTTCTTCAATTTTTTGACTAAGAGATCAAAGTTTGTTTAATAAGGCGTACTTTAAATCCTCTGGAATTTCAAAAATTACAAAAATCCAAACTACTTTTTTCCCAACCTGTAAAGTTATTTCATGTATTCGTTTTTCCAAGTTTGTAATTGTTTTCGCTTAATTTTGAGTTGCATCTTTTGATTTTCTCAAGTGATGACCGAAGTATTATTAGGATAGAAGTTGCGCTGTTATAATTTTACTTAACCGTAAATAATAATATGAATACGTGTTAATGTAACACCACTGGTTAAAGATGCTTCACTGATTGAATTGACGATACGAATATGGAGGCACAAAGAACCCCTCGTAAGAGCTATATCTGTTATCTGTTTTAGAAAAAAGTTCATTGTTTTATCCTGGGTGTCCGGGTGGGACTCAACTGGTCGACATGATCGGCCAAATGGCGTAGGCGTTCTTGAAGTCCTCTCACACGCTCTCGTGATGAAATTTTACGTTTTTTCGGTTTGGTAAGAACTGGACTGTGCGATCTTTCCCTTTCTAAATCTTCTGTTACTTCGCTCTTTCATACATAATTATTTGTAATGGACATGTTTGAACTTTTTTTTAAATGTTCACATTGAAAAGCTTTTGCTTCGCTTCTTGCAAATATAATGGCTCAGTTATGTTTTTAATTACTTCAAGATCTAAAAGGCAACACGTGACTTCCTTATTTAAACCTTTCCATTGCAGAATTATGACTGGAATTAGGAATTTTAGGCACTGTTTTGGTATAGATAACGAATTAATTATAAATATTCTTCACGAGTTAGTGATATTTCATGACCCACATTTATAGTGCTTAAATTGACTACTTTAGCATTAAAAGTGCGAATTTGTCAGTTCATAGTCTCATTGCTTGATAGTTTATTATCTTTGGCTATTTACCAGCTTGATTCGTAGTACAATCATTTCAAGGAGAGACTGTTTTTGATGTCAATAAATTCTGTCATTAATGATCTAGAAATATCACAGCAGTTACAGAGCTTCATGATACAAGTAATTTTCTCAAATTGCAATCCAGCTAACTCTGCTAAGTTTTCTTCGTAGGATAAGTACTCTTGATTTGGGTATTATGCTGACATCTACCTAAGGTGCTACTAAATTTAATCGGCAATTGTACCTCTTTACATATTCCTGAATTCTCAATCTGCAATGGTAAATTAACGTAAATGTAATTTTTAGAACAGCGAAAAACAATAAAAGCCCACTTATACGACATTGGGTAAACTACTTGTATTGTAGTTCAATGCATTGACTATTCATTGTTGGCAACCGTGCTACAGACAAGTTAGCATTTATTTCATTAATCTTTAGCATTATGGAATATTTGTCATAAATATTTCTTTTCGAATGACTATAGAACGAATTGCATTACCTGTCTCATTGCTACCATATTTTGTGTGACAAAATGCCTTTAACATAGTAGTGCCCAAGAAAGTGGCAATAAAACAACTTTAAGTAAAATAATATGTATTTACGATATACGTATCATGAGACATCTTATTACTATAAGCTATTAGAAAATTATGGAACGAGGCAGTTATGCTGAATTTAATAACCGATCGAATATAACACTTCCTTTTTATTACCAAACTAATCATTGTTATAGTGGGCCATGTACGAGGGAAATTCAGTAATTAATGAGACAAATTGGTCTGGAGAAATAAACGTTTATTTTTACAAAACAGGAACTTTTCCTACTATTTAATATATTCCTCACAAAAATTTATGCACTTGTCCCGACGCGTTACCAGATTTTTCTAGGCTGAAAAGAACTCTTTATCTTGGTGTTTGAATCAATTTCTCAGAAATATTTTGACAACCTCATTACCCTAGAACTTCTTCCCTCGTAATGCCTCCTTCTGTAGACAAAACAAATGAAAATCAAATGGTGCTAAATCGGGTCTGTAAGGGGATTGAGACAGTACCTCCCAATCCACTCTGTCGATGGTTTCACGGCTTTGTTGAGCAGTGTGGGGATGTGGGTGTTTTTGCTGAAGATTCACACCTCTCCTCTGAGATCCGCGGCGTTTCTCTCTCATGACTAGCTTAACCTTGTTCAAAAGCATATCTAAGCTGAATTGGCTGTTATTCGTGATAATCACGAATGATACAGCGTCCCTAAACACAGACAACGTGACTTTTCAAGCTAATGCGGCCAGAACGATGTTTGTCAGTCACTGAGCCTCGACCACTTTTGAACTGTTCTACCCATTTGCGAAAATTCCCGCGGTTCTTACAACTTTCACCATACACTTTAGTCCATTCTAGAGCAGACCTGCACAGAAGTTTTGCACTTTCACTGACGGCAGGAGCTGCGCGCGAACAGGTCGGGGGCAAATGCGAAAAATCGATGAAGGGTGGGGATGCGACTCATTCTATGAGTGGGGACCACCAATTACGAGGGGCAATTTGAACCATAGCGCATGAATTGAAAGAGCAATAGGCGAGAACATGACTGTCACATACAGTTCAAGTAATATTGCCTTTTGAATTACATTGTAAATATTTGTTGTCGACATATGACAGTGTGAAATATGATACTACAACTAATTATACATATTTGATTTGGACACCAAGTATTATAATTGCTTGTAGGGCTGATGTAATTCGCTTTGCTACGACGTACTCACAAATTCAGTGTTTTGCTAAACACAAAATTGATACTGAATTGTTTTTGTATGATGATCTCAACAATAAAATATTTTTCATTAACTATGTTGATTTGAAGAAGACGGTTCTATCAAAGCTAAAACTACTCTTCATGGAATTGCCTCATATTTTTCTTTAATGTCAGTCTTGATGCGAGAGATTGTTCTCATAATTCTCTTCATTTTGTTACAATTTGGACATTACAACATTCCTAGCGAACAATCAATTTTTAAATTGTAATTTTTTGTTAGTTATAAATAATAAAGTTTTTAAAAATGTTACTGCTTTAAAATATTACTTAACAGTAACAAATAGCTTGTTAATTTTTTAATTAAAAAAGGAAAATGCATACAGTGATGGATACAAAGGTGGAGATGCAGCAGTTCACAGAACGTAAACAATGATTTACGGTCGTTGTAAATGGAAATTCTAGACATTGTCTAAACAAGTGGAAATATAAGTTTGCAACATGTTGAATTAGACTCCCAAGCATTCCATTCACGCGCCGCATTGTGCACGTCACACTTCTCCTCTCCCCGCCAAGCTTCCTACTCCTCACTACTTGCACTTTCTGCGCTCTCGCGGGCAGACGGTCGGCTCCTAAGTGCAGAATGCCCGCGGGAGCAGGTGTTGTGCAGGCCTATTCTAGAGTATATATTAGCTACTTATACCTTGAGCAAGTTCAGAACGAATCGAAAACGTTCAACCAATGTGGAATTTCCAAGTAGTCTCGCCATTGTTCAACTTAATTTTGACGTTATGAACACAACAATGCTGATCATCCAGTTGATCAGGGCTCATACCAGTAATCCCACTAAGTCCTAAAATTACCAAATTTGTTCTACCCACCGTTTTTTCTCCAAACAAATTTGTCACTTTAATTATTGAATGACCTGTGTATTATTAAAACACTTGTGTTACGATTCCGTCATCAGTTTCTGAAACTTTGACTTAAGGTAAGCAAAATGGATAAGATGTACTTTTCGCGTTTTAAATTAAACAATTTAGAGCATTAAAAATCAAATTCTCCTTATGACTGAAGCCAAAAGCGAATTTCGAGACTCGTATCGGTATCCAACCCGCTCAATGATGCAAGTGCACAAACATGGGTTTGATTAGGGACGACGATAAACCATTTTCAAAACATTCATTTGTCGGCGCCCAATGCTTAGGAATGGACCTAAAGATATAATCAAATATTTGCGGACAATGAAACCGTTTAATCGCTATCTTTGTCGGCCCTTGAAAGCACGTTTCCACTCAAAATAAAAATATTTGAAATGATCAATTATTAATTAACTTGGCAATGTTTGTGTATTAGGGCATTCTTGATAAGTGAAATATATTATTCATGGTGATCTTACCACTCTTACCCTTATCGTACTATGAAATACAACTCGTTCTAACAATTTTCTCTCTTTTCAGGTAAGGAAATCTGAAATGCTGTACAAAATGAAGATTATACACGTAATTTCTGGAACATTTCTCGTAAGTTTTGAACTCTTAATTTGAAAGATTTTTTTTAACACAGAAATATTTTTATAATGTACGAAAAAGACGAAAGTGTAGATCTTTTCGATGCTTCAAATCTATTTTTTCTACCCGTGTGAGTACGTGTACTTACACGTGTGAGGACGTAATTTTTTAATATTTTTATTTTTTTATTCACTTGATACGATCATTTCATTTTTTCTAATGTGCATACAATATTATAACGAAACGGTATTATGTTTTTGAAAAGTGAATAGTGACGAGTGTGAGAAACATTGTGATAAAGAGTTTTGATCGCTATTGACATTTTATTTGGGACTATTCCACGTTATTCTCTACATTCACTCAGTTAATGTAAGCGTACAGTGAATATTACATGTCTGTGAGCGACTTGTCACGCGTGAATTCACGGAGATATTACCTAATTTTTCAGTAAAAATTTTATTTTCCAATAACGAAATTAACGCTTAATTTAATGCATTTTTTGTGCGTTACATTTTGTCCAATAAATAAAGTTATTTTACAGACGTATACATTAAATGCAACTGCATTAGATTTGGTCTAGGTTTTATTAAAGATAGACATAATAAGCACTTCCATTTTCGTGGTATATTACATTAAGATTATACTGTTATATCCTACAAAGAAAAATTAACAGTACTTAGGCCAGTCATTTATAAAACATAATATATAATTTAAATTCACCTAACAGTCAAATATACCATGAAATGTAGTTTCACTTATCAATTTAATGTTACCCTCCCGAATTTGCTAAATACTACTTTGCTCTTTTACTAGGAAAATGGCGATTTACTCAATAAGCTTTTCGTCCCAGGCTGGGTCCTAGCAACTTACATTTCGATGGGTACTCGCATCGGGTGTGATGAAGAACCGGAGGTGCTGTATGAGAAAATGGTGTGAAAGGACAGTCAGCGGGGGTAGAGAATTTTCACTTCTTCGCTCGCCCGCTTTGCTAAATCTGATGCCTCACCATCAATGCCGCCAACTGACGCGGATTGTCCGGCGATTCGTGTACTTTTCGTCTTGGTCGTTTGGATCAAGTGAAAAGGAAATGCTTCGCTGAAATTTATTCCTATTCTATCTGTTTATCTAATGTTGCGCTAGTATTTATTTACCATGAGAGCATTGAAATTTTTTGATAAATTCAAAGTTGCTAAGAGATAATTATTTCGCGAATATAGTTATTTATGTCACGAGTCCTCTAAATGGGTCTTTAAGGACGAAGTCGGAAGGTTAACTGCGAGGCGAAGTGACAGCAAAGCCGAGTAGTTAACCTTCGGTCCAGTCCTTAATGACTAATAGAGGACGAGTACACATACAATGTTTTTTCTTAATTTTCGTTTATCGCTTATTCGAAAGTAAACTCTCATGAAATATCACTTTCATGAGTTAAAACAATTGTCATTACTCTTGGTTTTCTGTAGTAAGGGTTGGTTGTACTGGATCCTTGGTTTGTGGTTAAACAGTTGAATGCTTTTTCTGGTAATGCAAGCTGATTGAGAAAAAGAATCCGAGAATTTCGAAGAATCAGTAGATATATTCGTGCCAATGATATTCTGGAGGAAGCAGACGATGCAAAATATCGTTTGATGCCTTCTAAATATGTGACCATTTATGAAAAATCATGTGATTTATTTTGTGATTAATGCCTCGAACATTCTTTTCGTTTATCAACGAAGATATTATGCTGCATTTTTGATGGAACGATCAAAAACATTGAAACCAACTAGTCTCTAGTCATACTTTAGTATGCTGAAAAAAATGTATAAAAATACATTAAGACTGAGTATCCACGTAATGTATTCATTCTCTATAATATGAGATAATAGTAAATATATAGTAATAGTAAATAGTAAATACTGAAGACTAATTATTTAAAATTTTTTGAATATACTGTTATGAAGTTATTGAATATTTGAAGAAAAAATCTGAGCTAATTACAAGCCTAAAAAATCAGAAGTGCAAGTAACTAAGTTCTTATAAGAGGCTGATGATCACATATACCTGCTTTTGAAGGTCATTTTTGTTTTTGGAGTATTTCGGCTTGCCGGAGATAAGAACTTGCAGACTTGACCGTGAACATTATACAAGAGAAAGGAACATACTACCGGGTACATATTCCTCTGACAATTGTTTATATTTATTCCCAAAAATTGTGTTTGTGTCGAAGTAATATTGATCCCAAGATTTACGAGCACTGATAAAATCTACACCCGGAAGTCTGCTAAATATTTTTATGGACTCTAGGAGCATTTTAATGGCCGTTGCTATGGCGCGTTCTTAAAGTGTTGTTTTGATGGTTGGTTGCTAAGAGGCTAAGTGCGTGTTTACCAACGTAAATAACAAAAAGAGACATTAATACACTATAATAAAACCATTAAATAAATAAATAAGGCGTAAAAACATTGATACTGTCATTTTAATTTAACAGATCATTAGGAAACTTGTTAGTAACTTTGCATTCTAAAATGGTGCCGTGTAAGATAGGGAAATTACACTAAGAAAATTAAGTGAGAAAGTTTCGTTAATATTCTAAAATATCTATTTAACAGTAAGGAAGATGTGTAGAAATGACATACAAACATTACACAAAAAATATAAGAAAAAACACTAATTAAATGAAGTATTAAAAACTCAATCAGCAATATCACGGACATTCGAAATGTTTGGCGTCTCAATTGAAGTTTGTGATGAAAGCTATTTTCTTTCTAGCAGAACCACTGAAATAATTTTCAACTAAATGTTTCTATGGCTTTACTATTTTTAATGTTTCTTTATTTTCACGGAGAATGCCATTTACACATTCACAGGGATAAATATATTTAATTAATGAAAGAAGAACAACTGCCGGAAAATTTTGGTGATTTCTTGCTGATAGAGTGATAGACTTTGACTAAGAGATTGGCGTTTTTTTCTTAATGAATGGTTATCCTTTAAAATTAGATCTTCGCATAAGGGTATGTTCATGTTTTTCAAAATAACCGTACTTAACGCATAATTTTAATATGAAATTGTGGTTACTTTCAAAAATAACTTTTTTTAATTGTTACTCGAATTCGTTCGATTTTCATTAAAACTTGTAAATTTTCGAAAATTGTAAAATGTTCAACCACCTTCAAAACTTCAGTAAGACAGTTAAGCCGGCTCGGGTGATTGAAGTAGAGATTATGCTAACTGCTTGCTAAACCTATGTTTGAATGCCAGCATGCTAAAATATTTTGCGTGTTGGCAACACTTCTCCGGGTTGGCAACACTTCTCCGGTAACACTCCTGCAAGTAGTAATGCTAAAATATTAGGTAAGCGTTACAAATAATGCGAAAAAGTAGTTGCTGTTACAGCACCACATATTTCAAGTCTCTTACAAAACTTCCTGTCATACTTAAAATTATCTGCCCTAACCTTTTGAAAATAATCGATTACCCTGTATAAGATATTTGCTTCCTAAAATATAAATCCGAATCCCCTCAGCCACATGTGGCAGCTCGCCTTAATCGGTGCGAAGCGGGCAGCGCCCTCCGCCAGCGCCAATCCCACGCCCGAGGCGGAGGGCCCTTCCCCAAACGCCTTAATTCCGACGGCGTCGCGTCTCAAGACGTGTAGTAGGCAGAGCAGCCGATATTCGCCGGCGCCCCGCGTGGGTGTCGCGGGCGGGGCGCGGGGCAATATCGCCTGCGATATTGGAAACGGCGGCGCCGGATCGCAGTGGGTGGCAATCGAAATCCTGGACGGACCGAATCATTTCCTTGCTTCGAAACAGGCAGAATTGCAGTGACCGCACAGAAAGTTGATGAGCTAAATACATGAACTGTATTATATCAATTATATATCAATTTAATCAATATTTAAGAGAAATGCAGAATGAAATTTTTGGAAGTAACATTTTCGTTTAGTTGCCTCGAATAATAGAATTTAATAAGGTAGTTTTACCATTTACCCGAACACTAAGTCCGTTATGGTGTAAAATCTTAATGATTATTCAGAGAAAGGGATTACTTTCGTTAGTTTGATAGTATTTGGGGAGATGGGGTGCTCTTCCAATAGAAAAAGAAACGGATTTGATCACTGTCAATCCCGTTTCCTCTGCAGCATCAATATCCGTGAGGTTCGGGGCGCGACAGGCCATAATTTTGACACTAGGCTACATAGTTCGATCGAATTCAATCTTAGTGTTCCGTGGCTTCTTCGAGTAGTACCCAACAAACGGCCTTGAAGCGCGTGCAATCTCTTCTTTCTTTTCCTTGCCCTATCATCTCCCCATACACAACCACCTATATTTACTAGCACTACAATATCAGCAAGCTTAAAGCTTGTTCCGGCGTAGGGCCGTTCGTGGGAGATAACTAAATTGGAAATACAGTAAACTCCTCGTTAGCACTTACTCGCTTAACACGAATATCGTCGTAACACAAACAAAACTTTTGTCCCGGCAAGGGATTACGGTAATTCGTACATTAATAATACTCGGATAACAATTTTTATAACACGAACTCCGATAATTTCGGTCCCTTGGAATTGGTGTTAATGAGGGTTTACTGTACTTGCAAAGTAACTTTGAGGCCGCAGCGGAATCACATCCTAGTGGGAAAGGAAGACCGACATTTCCTATAACATACTTCATTACTCACGAGACTAGTGAACTCAGGCATTTGACGCCCCGTTAGTAAATAAATTCTGACTCCCTGATTTATCCAGAATGTTTGATTGATAGGTGTTTCCGGGCTGGAATTCATTATGGTAATTTATCCCGTTAGTGCAGTGAATGTTTTATCTTGGAGGTGCGGAGTACCTGTCCCGCCTGATGATAAGATCCGGCGCCGAACTGCAAGTCGACTTGCGGAGACTCCCCTCCAGTTATCTTCCCCAGCGGAGCACTGCTCTTGGTGGACAAGCTGTCTCCATGTGTGATAATGTATTGTCTGTAAGTATGTAGTGCGTGTATGGGGCCGTCCATAAATTACGTAACGCAAATTTCGAGATTTTTCAATACCCCCTCTCCCACTTGTAACGTACCCTTGAACCTCTACGTAACGCAGTGTAATGCTGCCTCAGACCCGCTCCCTCCCCCTTTTGCGTTACGTAATTTATGGATGACCCCTAAGTAAAGGGAGACGACAGAACAAGAAGGAGGAAGGGAAGGTCGCGCCCGTTTTGTTAGGGTACTGCTATATTGATCGAAAAAAGCAGGGAAAACTACCGATGTGTGCAGCCGGCCCCTAGAATTCTCCTTCCATATGCGGTTGAATTCGACCTAGCTATTAAGCTAGTGACAAAGTTTCGGACGTATCGATTTGAATCGCAGTACGATGAGCGCCAATGCTGGACCCGGACTGCACTCGGCCTGTGCCATTTGATGATTTGAATTTGCACTAGACTTGTGAATGAAGCTTCTTTAGAGTTTGCCTCACTTTATTGGTAACAATATAGCAGATTCTCTCACTCAAAATATTAATTTTGAGGAAAAAATATCTGTAAAGTTATAATCATTAAAATAACTACATGTTATAATCACACAATTCATATGTAAACTTTGTCTTATCTATGTAACCTTTATGTATAAAAAACGGCAAAATTCAGCTCCCAACTCATTTATACGTCAATAAATCTTGACAAACAACACAAATACGCACGTTCTCACAAGTGCAACATCTCAAGGGGTCGGAATTTTTTTTCGAGAAGAGTTATCATGTGACACTTGAGTTTCCGGCGCCCTCCATCACTGAACATAGCAGAGAACTCTAAAGAAGCCTCATTCACAAATCTAGTGCAAATTCAAATTCCTGCGGTCGGCGCATCGAAAGGGAGCGTTGGGCCAGTGCGGGGCGGCCGCGACAACAAGAGCGGGCGGGCGGAGCGTGCTCCGCGGCGGCGACCCGGGCGCCGCGCACAGGGCGCTCGCGAGTCTCGTTATTGCTCCGCGACGCCTTATCGCTGCTTCGACGAGCGCCCACGTCACCCGCCCCTCTTCCCCCGCGCTCCGTCACGTTCAGCTGTCGATGCGCCGGAGCGCCCCGTCGCCCGTGCTCCGCTCGGCGACGCTCCCATTGTGCAGGGGGACGTTTTAAAGATTTTTTTTTTTGGCGTAAGAAAATATTTCAATTGCTTGCTGATAATACTCATTTTGGGGTGGAAATAAGCAGGAGCGGCACAAAAATAAATTTTCAAAAGTAAAATTTCAGTGGAGAAGTACTTATCTATTTTTATATTTTTATCTATTTTATCTAGTTTGCCTAAGGGCAAGAATATTTCCTAACTTCTCATGATATAACTCAAATAAACCTTTAGCTCAATTTCCCACGGGAAGTCCAATGTTGATAAAATAATCATAAGTATTAAAATAATAATGTAGAATGTAGCCTGTTGTTCCCTTATGCTATGATATTCTGGATTACTTGACATATGACAATAAAATATTGAAGAAAACTAACTTCAATTTTTTAAAGAGTAAAACAGCGATTGGCGCAGGTATGCATTTAAATTTCGTGTCATTACACTTTCCGTAGTTTTTAGTGCACTGAATGTTAATCGAATCGTTTTATCGTCCGGCGAAAATCTACTCTGGATCTGCCGAAGCCCTGCCCCGAGCTGCCGGGCCGGCGAAGCCAGCTGCCCTCATACGGCCCGCGGATAGTCTAGCGAACAGATGGCAGATGAAGTTGACAATCGGGTCGTTGAGATGGCGCCAGTTGTGCGTAGTTGGAAGGACCGCTCGGCCCAGGAGCCATCCCTTCGCCGCGGGCCGCCGCGCCGGGCGCCATATTGCCATCTGGCCGTTATTGCTAAAGTTAGGAACTTCGGCCCTCGCGTTGACTTTTGTTTGAGCTATTTGCACAAACTCAAAATGGGAGATATGACTGTGGTCAACGAGGTCGTGATGTAGTGGTATTATTACCGTTGTTTGAAAGAAACAATGAGTTCATTATGATAGGGAAAATATATCTAATATTAAATAAGTTTTCTCCATCCACTAGTATTTCGTCTTCAGAAAGTGGATTAATTTTGTCAGAATTATGATCTGTTTCATTTTTGTTTTATATCTTTTCTCTAAGGTTGGTTGTCTATATTGCTTCATTTTTTCATTATCCATGTCTTCTCATATTTCTTTTTCCACCTTCTTTCTCCTCAAATTACGCCCTTTTACCCTGTTGCCAATTAAAGAGTTATCCATAATAATAATAATAATTATAATAATAATTTATTGTCTCATTATTGTTAAAAAAGCAATAAATAAGAACTAAGTCAAATCCTCTATCTCTAAGAGCCTTGTATATTCTATTTGCCAAAATCATGTTCGAATGATGCATTTGCTCCTTAGCATAATTGTTCGTTTTTTTTTAGTTTTTCCTTGTTTTTTCAAGCGCAGTATTTTATTTTTAATTTTCAGTTACTACTGAGTGTGGACGAAGGAAGAGGAATACATCATACTCTGCACTGTTCTGTGATTTCTTGAGCAGTTTTTCATTTTCTGTGAGCAGGACCATTTTCTGTATCAGGTCTTCGTAGGGGAGATCTTCGTAGGGGAGATCTAAGACAACGTAAAACTGACATACTTATTTGGAAATATTGGGTTTATTAATCCACATTGATGCCACAGTATCAACAAACAAATAGAAAGTTGGCATAAAATCAAATTAAAACACTCTGCTATGATTGCATATTGCAATGTTTTGCCCCCCTCTGTACACGCTATCAGTTCATGAGTAGCCACTAAATTCTCTTTTTAACCAAATTATGCGATCTCATTAGCAAATTTCTTACTTTAGGAAATCGCACACAATACTTTAAGGCTACCAAAGGCTCTCAATTCAACATTAAACACAACTTGGCCAAGAAATGAAACTATATTCATGATATTAACACTAATCCATTAACCAATAATCCCATAAAAATCATTATTCTACTATTTACAAAGTCATTCCTTCTGACTACACATGAACATCCGTCTCATCTATCTCTGGTGAGAAATTTTAATTGCCTGCACTTCAAAACTGGAGGTCCATTTAATTAATTCTTATTCTAATAGCAATAGTCTGCCAAACTGTCTCACTTCTTTATAGGATTTTACCTCCGTTAAACATTAAAAACGACACCCACTAAGAAAATTAGAGTACTTAACGTGCTGGATTCGGCGTGCTTCCCTCGTTCGCTCGTCTTCCTGCCAGCAAATACGTTTTATTTATTTACTTGTCCTCGGTGATTGACACTAGTTGGTAGATGTGATGTAAGATCAGAATCAAGTCGAATACAATAATGTTGATGTGGTTCTATCTGTTGTTTACGTACTTAAGTCTCTCTAAATGTGGGGCTTCATTCTAGTTTCGTCTAGTAATTGCAGTTAAAACTCAATGGGAAAGTAAAAAAGTATATTAATTTCACTACAATTAATTGTGCACTTTTACACACGATTCGCACTGTAAGAAACACAGTTTTCGACTTCCGAAATCGACTACATTTTGTTCGTAAAACCCAACGCTATAATATTTATTTCATTTCCAGTGTTAACTTTGCATTCTTCCCAACATCTATGTGCTACTTTATTAGCTGCAGTTAAACTTCATTAGCTCACACAGTTGCCTTTTTTTTTTGCCAGAAGCACTGAATGTAAAAACATACTTCATTATACAGTAACTGTGGAGAACTGGTTTAGTACGACGAAGCTAATCATCACACATGCTGTACTAAAAAATAAATCGCAGAATACACCCTTGCTCTCCTAAAAAAGTCAAAAAAGGTGGAAAGGACGGGGGTGTCTGTGATTACCCGCGCAACGCTGATTGACTGCTCCATCGACAGGTGCATTTATTCGTGCGATGTGTCTCTCTTGTACGATGGACTGAGCGGATGTCCTGTGTGGTTGGCGCGTTGGGTTTTGACAACGATCGGAGATCAACGTGTTAGTCGTTGCACCATTTCTCTCGTTCCTGCTTGTTCCCAGCACCGCCACCGGACACTATGTACCAACTCGCATCTTTGGAACAAACAAGTAGAGTAGAGGTGTCCAGTCAGGTAATATTCATTTCGAAATTAGATTTCTACAAAAAGGTTTTATGCTCGTCTCCTTTTGTATTAGTTGATGTTTGGCAATCGTTAACGAGCTCTACACCTATAATACTAAACATTCTCTGGCAAAGAATCTATTCAGAAGGGATCTCTCCAGCTTTGTAATTAATGATCTGAATGGGGTCCGTGACTTTCGAACTGTAGAGTGTAGTTATTTATGAAATGAGTGGTAAAAGTTACATTTCTTACTAGTGGTAGTCTAAAAAATAATTTTCGAAGGCATTCTCAAGAACTCTAGGACAAGCTCTGGGCTCACAACTGGTCTCCTGACGTGCGTGGTAATGTAGCGCGTGTGTGTGAGGGAAGAGGAAGAAAAAAATCACGCTCTGCCCGTGGCCGATTTGTTAGGGTATAGATCGGGCATTCACCTGGTATTGATTGGAAAAAACGCGGAAAACAACAGATCAGAGCAGCCGGCCGCTGTAACTCTCATCCAGAAAGCAGCTGCATTAGTCCTAGGTATGGAGCTGGAGGCCGGTTCATATGTTGATAATCTGTCATATACGCGGATAATTGCAGAACCTTTTGTCATTTTAGTCTTCGAATTAACGTTGCTGGTTTTCGTAATACACAAAGAACTCGAAAGCAGAGGCAGAGCTTTATGTAAGATAAAAATGTTGTAGTCTATAAAGATCATATTAATTTATTCGATTGTAGACGGCAATTGAAAATGTCATGGTAAGCCCATGTTAACTTAGAAATTATCAATATTTGTTAACAGTTCCAGCAACTTTTCAATACTAATACAGCAAACTCATGGAGTTTCAGTGTTCTGTTTTGGTAAAATCCTGTCCATCCCTATATTGAAAACTCATAATCAACCTTTAACCACTAGCAATGTCAAAACTTTGGTTCTATTTCTTCAAAACTAATAAAGATGCAGTAACCGTGATCGTGCCATGATTTCTTCAATTATTTGGAACTTTTCTCGGATAAACCTCCCTACCATTACGGATCCAAACAATCGCGTGAATCATTACAGAAGAATAGTAACGATCTGAGGAAATGCAAGAAGGAGTTAAATAACTACAGCAACGTAATTTCTAGGATTATTCCGTTTTATAATGAAAAATTATAATGAAATGTGTTGAAAAAATAAAAATAAAAGATTCATATTCGTTGTAAAATATCAACTACAAATAAAAGCAATTATCATTATTTTTCACTGCGTATTTTCACCTCCACTAGCACTTTATTGCATAGGACGTCGACACCTGTGCCGACTAACAGCGGACTTACCACCAATTTTGCATCGGCCTCCGACCATCGACCTGCTTTTCGCCCTTTAAGAGCCTAGAGAGCGTTTCATCAATTTCTCTCGGTGCGACGAGCTGCCCACGAGCCCTGAATAATGAAAGCAGCGGAAGCACGACACGCGGCCTCGCCTCCCGCACTAAGCGCCGCCCCGCCCCGCCACGCCTCTCCCTCCCGCCCCGCCTCTCCCTCCCCGCCCCGCCTCCCCCTCCCCGCCCCGCTCCGCCCCGCCCCGTTCTGCCCCGCCCCGCCCCATTCTGCCCCGCCCCGCCCCGTTCTGCCCCGCCCTGTCCCGCCCCGCCCCGCCCTGCCCCGCCCCGCTCCGCCCTGCCCCACCCCGCGCCGTCCCGCCCCGCCCCGCCCCGCTCCGCCTTGCCCCGCTCCGCCCCGCCCCGCCCCGTCTGCCCCGCCTCGCCCTTCCCCGCCCCGCGCCGCCACGCCCCATGCCGCGCCGCGCCGCCACGCCCCGTGCCGCGCCGCGCCGCCACGCCCCGTGCCGCGCCGCTCCGCGCCGTTCTCACCCGCCCTACGTGTCGCGCTCGGCCCTCTTACCGCTTCTCGTTGCCGGCCTCTTCCACCAATACATTTCGCAATCCCGGTTTTTGAACAGTCGCGGTGCACATGCACCGACACTTTATTGCAGGCTTGCTTCAAATGGTTGGTCTCAATTCATGGCGAAATCTTGAGTTTCCCTTGGGCTGATTCGACAGTATCTGCGAGTACTTCGGGTCCACAACTTTTTACCCTTTCCTTTTTGTGTATGTTAATATACTCTTCTCCTTTCCTCGATTTTACCGATGCTCTAATTTTGGTTGTCGTATCAAATTCCTGGATCCAGTGCCATGTAGCCGCATACACCTACTTCTGCATTTCCTACTTTCGAATTCCAAATTCCTCCTTTTCTTCAGTGCTTGCTGTTGCAAGTCTTCCTGTTTGTCTCTATACCAGACCTGCACAACGCCTGCTCCCGCGGGCATTCTGCACTTGCGAGCCGATCGTCTGCCCGTGGCAGCGCCGAAAGTACAAGTAGTGGGGAGTAGGAAGCTTTGCGGGGAGGGGAGAAGTCTGACGTAACATGACGCGGCGCATAGATTGAATGCCTGGGCGTCTAATAATGATCCATGCTTCAAAATAAAATGCCCATTTGTTTAAATGGATTATGTCCAGTATTTCATGTTACCAGGGTCATACTTCACTGTTTACGTTCTGTGCACTACTGTATATCCACCACTATGTATTTTCATTTTCTAATTTTTTTAAAGAAAATATCAAGCTCATTGTGACTCTTATGCATTATTTTAAAGCAATAGCTTTAAAATATATGTTTATATATAAGAAAAACATATTATTTAATTCTATCCAACACAAAATTGCAATTTAATAATTGATTGTTCACCAGGAATGTTATTATCTCCAAATCATAGAAAAATGAACAAAATCATGAGAGCAATCTCTCACATCAAGATTGACTTAAAATGGAATATGTGGTAATTCCAAGAAGGGTAATGTTTAATAGCACATTTGTGTCTATTTTTCCCCATTATGAAACTGAATAAAAGAGATCAACAAGCAAACTTCTGTGACGATACGTTACGAACAATCATAAGATAATCATGGGTATTGGTGAAATAGAATGCAAAGGGCTTTATATTTTTATACGATCTCGTAAGCGACTCTACACTCTTGTCAGAAATTAGATCAGAAAATAATCATGATTTGTTTTAAGAATAATACGTTTTTGCTTTGAGAGAACCGTCTAATTCAATTAATCACAGTTAATAAAAATAGTTTATTGCTGTCATCATCAAACAAAACCAATTCAGTATCAAATTTTGTGTTTAGCACAACTCTAAATTTGTGATTACATCGTAGCAAAGTGAATTACATTATAAGCCCTGCAAGCAATTATAATACTTGGTGTCGAAATCTAATATGTATAATTCTTTGTAGTTTCATATTTCGCCCTGTCATATACCGAGAACAAACATTTGCAATATAATACAAAAGACAATATTGACTTGAATTATTTGACCGTCATGTTCTTGCCGAGTGCTCTTTAAATTTACGCGCTATCTTTCAAATTGCGCATTCTGATTGATGGTCCCCACTCCTAGATTCGGTCTCATTCCCACCCTTCATCGATTTTCTCATTTGCACCCGAGTTGCCCGCACGCAGCTCCTGAGGTCAGTGAAAGTGCAAAATGCTGTGCAGGTCTGCTCTATACCTTCGCTCAACAAAATTTGTACCTTCTCAGAAGCTTTGAATAAATATTCTCTTCTTCTCACCGGACTCCGTCTCTCTCATTTCATTGCTGTCTTTTCTTTCTGTGAGTAGCTCCATTGCTTGCTTGCTTCCTCCGTCTGCCTTCTGCCCCGTCCCACTCTCTCCCCTCAATCCCTCTGCTTCATCTCTCTCCCTCCATCCTCCGCCGTTCTCACTCTATTCTCTACTCACAGGTAAATTGGAACCTTTGTCGCCAAATTACACAAAACATTCTCATATTTTCAAAAAATTCAACATGACCTTATTAGAAATCTGTTTTTCATGAACACATTTCATTTAGAAAAAAGTGTATCTTCTTAATTATAGTTGTAGGAAGACGCCAAAAAAAGTTTTGCACCATTTTTAACCGTCATTCAGTCTATCCAAAAACAAATATCAAAATCGATGGGACCATTTTTTTTTAACATTTTGAAAATGTTCCAGGGGATTCATGTAAAGTACTCCTGCCTAAGTTAAAATATTGATTTCAAATTCAAGGGTCTACGACATCCGCCTTATTGATGGAGAATATCAGTTTTGGAGAAAATCGGCTGAACGGTTTAGCCGCTAGCGTTGTTTACAGACGGACAGACGTATAGCCGTCAATCTATTTTTCAGTATCAATGACCCAGAAAACATCGATCAGTCAACGAGCGCATTTTTCTCACCAATTATCAATAAAAAAATTGGCCGCAGGGACCAAACTAGTCCTTTCAAGAATAAGATGTGGACATTTCAACTTAATGCCACCTATATTGCAAAAATCATTTCCCCCAACATGTGAACTTTGCAATACCAGACTTGACCTAGATCACATCTTTAAAATATGCCCCAGATACAACTACCAGAGGCAGTCATTTGGATTCAAATACGAAGCCATCCTGCATTCATCAGAAGATCAAGATAAAATAATCAAAGTTTGTGAATCTATCAGCATATTTAATGAATTTTAATCCAATTTTCTTATATAAATTTTCCTTCCATGTATGATTAAGACCAGTTAAAGTATATTGTAAAGTTAAACTGTAATACAATGTTTGGCATAAACTCTGTAATCACACCCATGTAATACAATACTCGGATAGTCGCTAATAACCAAAATGTTGATGCGGACTATAAATAAATCTATATAAAAAACATCGATTCTGGGTACACCATGTGTTAGAGGATTTTTTCTAAATTTATCAATTGAATTTTTTCCACTTTTTGGTTGCCAGGGTCCTGTAATAAGAGCTTTCTGCCGAAAATGCGCCGTTTTTTCGCGCAGCATTATAATACATAACTTTCCCTCTACCGCGGTATTGGCTAGCGAAACCATTAACGCTACATTCTATTGATAGTTAAAGAACTCCATTTCATGACGGACTCTGTTTGTTCAATAGGTAAAGTCACAGGGAAGTGCAAATATTTTGAAGCAAATATTTTCGCATCCTGAACATTCGAAGGGAGCAAAGAGGTCTCATCAAACGGTCTTTCACTGAAGCTTGTTTGTTTATTCCGTATGGCATTTAGTTTTGTTTATTTTCAGAAGGTTATTTTAGAAATTGAAGTGTAAAATGTATTAAATATTTGTGGTAGAGGAAGTTGGAAAACTGTGATTTTTATTACCTTACTTTAGATTTGATGATTTTACTGAAAATAGGAAGGGTGGCGTGTGTTATTTTCAGAATGTTTTCACGTAAAATTGTTATCCATTTCCCTTCGTAAAATAGGGAATTTTTGCTGACATATCTGTCGCCCGTTTGAAAAGAACGAGAAACACTGTTGGAAGGCAGTATGTATTTTCTGTTGTTTTTATAAATTAAAGTACATGAATCAAAGAGAGTGAAAAAAATCAATGTACTATGTTTGCTTATCGTATGTCAGTTTAACTAAGATAGTTGCGTAGTTTTGCAAAGAGCTGACACATATTTTTGGCGGAAATTCTTTGTGGGCCCCAGGTGACCACAAAAAAGTTTTTTTTCAAGAACTAACCACTTTATTTCCCTCCTGTCTTTCCATACATCCATCTGTGTTCCTTCAAATAGTGTTTTTCCAAAGTCTTTTCCGAGCCGTGTTGGCAAACGGCTATTGCCGTATCTCGTGCATATGATACGAGAAACAGTGTTATGATTGAGCACCACTAGTTTATTCATTGCCATTTTGCCATTCATTGCCATTCATGCTCTTTGTATTCCACAGTCATATCCGACATTTCATACTCAAACCATCAAGACGTCAAACATTATTCATATTATTTCAAGTTTCATTGCGAATGCGTAATAAGTAGTAATGTCATAAGCAGTGAGTGTCTGTTTATTGCATCCGGAATCTTCAAATACATAAATCATTATTCCCTTAAGTGTGTTGCCTTTTAAATACCGACATGTGGCGGTGTTCCTTCCGAGCTGGAACTTGAGAGCTGGCGCAGACATTCACGCCTTGCGGGGTATCCCCTCCCCTTTCCCCTGGTGCTCCGACGCATTCGGGACATGCTCTAAGCTCCCCATTGATCTCCCCAATTGTGCGGTAGAGAGTGCATGTAAGAAAAAGTGGCAGGATATGTAGCTGTATAGGAGGCTGTATTCAACAAATGTCGGAAGGAGAGTTCTAGCGTCCAGCTGATCTATTCGGTAGTTTCTCGTGATTTATCCTGCCAATGTTAGGCTAGAGCCGGAGCAAGTATCGTAACAAACCTCACGCGATCTTTCCTTCCTCAACCTTTTCATCTTCCTTCTTCTTACACGTACACACAACTCATGTATGCATTACAGCATCACGCATGTCGGGAAACCAGTTGGGAACCTAGTTCTAATTTCCCATCTAGGGGGTGACAACTGGAGAGGAAACCTTAATCTGACATGTATGTCGGTGTCGGATTTCAGGGTCCCAACGGGGAAGCAACACACGATAAACGTCTGGATATAACGTGTATTGCACTCGGATGTATTATGACAAAAGTAATAAAAGCGGACATGTTCACTTCAGCTCCCCCCTGAACGCGCTACGAAGTCAAGTACCGCTTCGTGCCGGTGACTACATTGCCAGGCGCCTAAATAAAGGGTCCCGCGGCGCCATTGTGAGTGCAGGCCCTACCGCCGCGCGCCGTCGTGCTCGCTGCCGCCCCGGCCGCCCGCTCGGGGCGCAGCGGGGATTTGGGTCGAGTGCGCTGTTTTGATTGGGCTGACGCGTATTCAATCAGCGCTGCACTTGCAACAATGATTCCCCTGCGACATGGTCGAGCTGAATTGCCGCAGTTGTGGGGAGTCGCTATTGCCGGTAACTACTACTAAAGCGCTAAATGCGATCTTATTGTAATTGGATGGATCATGTGTGGCACACATCTGCGTATATCGTACAATATTACGACCTTCCAACCAAATGATCGTCGAATATGATTAGCAAATCTATTCAACTCGTATACGTTCACAGAAGGTGCGACTGCTAAATTTATCTCGTTTGCTTTAATTTGTTGATGTAAATAAAATTATTTTAGTCCATGACTAAATAGATTTTTTCTTGTATTTTTTAATAAATATGTTTACCTATCGGTTTAAGTTCATTGAAATATCCATTCATTATTTTGAATTTCTGGTTTTCGCAATTTAATTAGCCGATATAAATCATTGAATAAAATAATTGTATGAATGACCAAAAATCTTCAATAGGGACAAATAGACGCATTCAGCACTTCGCTGAGCGATTCTGGTTTGTGGTATTGCCAAAGTAGCTATTTCGTTTCACTGTCTCTCTTCCTTCTGCCGCTTTATCTCTCATGCCTCTGGCTCAGTCTGCCTCTGTCTGCCTGTCTTGCTGTACTTCTCGCTCTCATTCACACACACATATAGATACTCAGAATAACGTCCTTAGTTATGCAGATCTCGTATAATATCATTATCGACGAGAGGAGGACGATAATACATTTTTTTACTGCGTATATTGTATAAGTTGATCGAACGTTTGTATATTCATTAGTATTATATCTCTTAAGTGTTTTGAATGTGTAACTCAAATCATGGTAGACTTATGTCGATAATAATAATAATAATAATAATAATAATAATAATAATAAAACAGTATTTCAATGGCTGTAATATATAAATATATTATTACATAATGTTATTAATGCAAAGAGACAATTGAACCAAAAAATTATTTAAATATTAAAAATAATTGAAAAATCAGATTATAATTTCAAAACTACTGATTTTTAGTAGCCAAATTTGAAAGTCAATCATTTTGTAGTTGCAAAACTATCACACCTCGTTTGCATGATCTCCACTTGCTTCTGCTAACTGAATGATCACTATGCAATCGTTCATAGTTCATTTCTAATTAGTATTCTTCGATATTTTGGTGAGGAAAAGATATGAAGTCTTTGTTTCAGGCCTTTATTTAATTCTTCAAAAAATGTTTCATGTTTGATTCTCAAGTCACTGTTATTCAGGTTTCTTCAGCGCTCTCATTAATATTATTTCTTGGATATTTTATTTAAGTAACTTAATTTTCCCGGAACTACACATCTCATCTTCAGAGTTTTCAAAAACTGTTTAGTCGAGTTAATTATCTAAATAGAAATACGTCTCTTATTTTCCTGTTATTAAGTTATGAAAGTCAAAGCTTGTAGTTTTGGCCCAGTTTCCTGACACAAGTATCTGTAAATCTGTATGCTATTAAAACTCGACTTGTCCGTCGTAGTTTTAATGAAACTGTTTGCAATGTAATGCCACTGCTGAGGAGTCCAACAGATATTTCACACATCAGAATACATTGTAGAGAATTTTTAAACAACTACTTGTGATTGGATTAATTTAGTTGATTCAATCCTGCATTGGCGACCATGCATTCAATGTCCTTTGGGAAAATATCTCTCGTTCATTTGTGATTTAATTCAGTTTAGTTGTTTCTAGGTACAAGAAAACGTACACAATCCTCAAGGTATATCACTTTTTATACGAAGTAAACATAACTTGTGTATTAAATAAAAATTGTGAAAGTGTTTTGTTCATATCAACATTATTTTTTGTACAATCGCTAGTAAAAGAGGCTTGAGGGCATGTACAGCGTGTTAAATGTTCCATTTTTACCACTGGAGCTAAAGTAAAAGTAGCTTTAGCACCAGAGCTAAAGTAAGTAGCTTTAGCACTAGTGCTAAAGTAAAAGTGCTAGTAAAACTTCGATGATGCTCATGTGTTCAGATAAGTCGGTGAATTCAAAAAAGAAAACGGAATCCTTTCGTCTAATCGCATTAGCCACTACTGGCATTAATATATCATTAAGTGATTTGTATACTTCAATAGAAATAAAATGAAAGTCTTTTAAGATCTCTAAAATAAATACGTGGCAAAAGTGATTTTATTTTGCTCGTATAATTGCGACACGAGGGCGATAGGCGTCGTGTCGCAATTTTACAAGCTGATAGGCAACATTTCCTACTCCCAAAATAAAATGTCACTTTTACCACTGGTATCATAAATAACTATTTTAACATTTATTTAAAATAACCTTTGTATTGTTTCAGGTAATTAGTCCAAGAATTTGAGAAAAATATTCCATATGAAAAGGTATGTAACATTGCTCTTTTACCAAATCATTTAATTGATTACACTGATCGTGCTTACAAGAGAGGATATATATATATATATATATATATATATATATATATATATATATATATATATATATACAATAAAGTGATTCGGAAACTAGAGTTATATTAGTCATCTTTTGTTACAATTTATGCTAAATTAAATACCATCAAAAATATCATATTACTAATTGATTGCGAAAATCCTTTCCTCAAGGCCAAAAATATGATTGGCCTTAGATGCACTTCATGGATCTAATCGTGAGACTCTTTTTAAACTTCAATAAGTTTGTACAGATGTTCCAAGCATTTCTGTAGACAATAAAAATCTTCATAAATTTCTTACAAAATGATATTTTAATAAGAAACCCCTGTCAAACTGTAAGATTCGCAGATATGTCCAAATATTTTGAAGTATTGAACTACTAGGTAATGAGAGTCGGGTAATTTCGGTTACACATTTGCCCCCTTTAAACAAGTTAATATTGTTTATTAACTTTTATTTTACTAATAGTTATTTAACAAAGTATTCCCCTAGAAAATCACAATTTTGCGGCATTTATTCCTGCAGACATCAAACACAATCGGCAGAGCGGAAAGTATTGTTATGCATTCATCATTTCAAGAAGAACTCCCGAAAGTGTCTTTGAGTTTCAAAAACGAACAAGTGTATTGTTTTCATTAATACAGACCTTAGAGGATTATACAATTTAAGAATGGAAATAGAAACCTTAATATGTATCATTTAACAGCAAGGATAATCTGGAATTGTCATTGTGGATAAAATGGCTAACCACTATAGAACGAAAAGACCAACCAAAAGATGGCATTTTATATTTTTGATAATATTCTAAATATTGCATGGGACACGCCATTTCATTTGCTTTGAATTCATATTCATTGACTATGACCAAACTGAATTAATTGCAGGTAATTATTTGTATATAAGTGGCGCCTCAGCTAGTATTTCTACGAAGGTTGATAGCCAGTGATACTCTAACAGCTTATAACTAAATGTTTGAAAGATTCCGTTAAATGTAAAGTTGACGCGACCAAATAGTTACGAAAAAGCTGTCATGGTGTTAAGTTTGAGGATGTGTTGTTTGGAAGCGGATTGTACATTTGAGTTCATCGTGTAATGAGAGCATCAACGATGCCACACCCCATTGACAGCCCTTTCCAGCGTTATCTCCCACTGACAGTCATTTTTCTTCTTTCTCTCCAGTTGTCCTCCCAAACCAATGCCCTTGTGATCCCTGATCAACCTCCATTGCCCTTGCCAACCACCGATCTTTCCCTTTGTCACCAACGACTCGACCTCGGCCTCTGACACCACCCTCATTTCATCCTCCGCACCATGTCCATCACTTCTCTGCCTTTCGTCACAATCCTGCGACCCTCGTTCCCGCAGCGCCCACGACCCATTCATCCTTTGTATCTCACGGATTCTACGTCCTCTTTCGCTTTGACCTCTCGCATGCCCATTCAGTCCCACCCTATCCCATCCAGCCACCCTCGTCGCAGCCTCCCCCCCCCTGCGTCCGTCCCCGCTAACCCAAATCCACGGCTACCGATTTCACCCTCACCCGCATTGGATCCGACTGCCCACCAACCCCCTCACCCCTCCCCCGTCCCGCCCGCGCCCCGCCGCGGCCACCCCCACCGCAGCTGCCCCGCCGCAGCCCTTTTATCCACGTGCCCGCGCCGCCCGTTCATTAGCATTTGGCGGCGGTGCGGTGCGGCCCCGAGCGCCCTGGCGCTGCCGGCGGCCGCCCTCCGGGACAGGGCAAGTCCATTAGGGAGGCGGACCGGCGCCCTACGCATCCTACGACCCAATGAGCCTCGCCCCGCCCCGCCCCGCCCTGCCCACGCCGCGCCGATCGCCCCCGCAGAATTCCCAATTCATTCCCCGGGGAGTTCGAGAAGCGTCAGGCCGTTTTAGGTGTTACGATGCTCTCGCGGAAAAGTAACACTTCTATTATTTTCTGTCGTAACTGAATTATATCTTTTTCCATGGTCAAATCGCTGCACTTTCAAACGCATATGATGTACTCCAGAAAAATATTGATGAATAGGTAAGAGTGATAACATTGAGAGGAATTGAGATTTAATGAAATGCGAAAGCAAAAACAGTACGTTTTATCCTGTGCAAAATCAGCCGCAAACTATTTTCGTTCATTGCATTTCAAATGCACATCGATCGATGTGCGGAGAAAACGCAGAGTTATGTCGGAAATGTTCATCGTGGTTATGGGTATGGTAATCATGGTGATTTATCATTGCACTATTTTCAGTACGCATGCGTCCTGCAATATTACTAGTGATTGTAGTGGACTCTTTTACTTTCTCGTACACAAACGTATGTACGTTATATTGAAGAGTTCCTCTTTTGGGTTCATTTCGACATTGATTTTATGAGATATGGGTGGGACAGGTGATCTTTGTTCGCGAATGGGCTCTGGGTTTTGCACATTTATCAGAAATACACATTGAAATACAAATAACATGAACAATACTTGATTTCACAACGATTCAGTACACTGTGTATCACTTCCCACTTTCTAATATTAAGTGTTAACAAATCACGGTTACACTTCCCATTTATTCCTGAGACACTATTCCATCCACAAAGGAAAAAGAAAACCTGATATTTATATAGGCGATACATTTAACTCCCAAGCGAAGCAGCGTCTCCGACCAGCTTGGCATTGCTCGGCTGCCCCTCGGTCCCAGTCGTTTCCCGAAGCCAGGGCGACCGCTGCTGCATGCAGCTCGGGGCCCACGCGCCTTCGTACGTTGTTCCCTCAACACACTTCCTTCCAGGCACTATTTATGTTCTATTTCCGTCTACCCCTCCCACACTGTCTATTCGGTGAACACGCTACTCATAAACACTCTACCTCCAGCCCTCGCCAGATGTTTCATCATCATTTGCACCGACATGTGGCGAAACTCGCTTCCCGATTGATATTTCGCACTTGCTCAGTTCTTTATATTGCGAATCCCGGTTAGATGTCGAATATTGTTCATCGTATTCATCCACACGCTGGTTACTACTATGTCCACTGTCCGTTATTACTCTTAACGTCCTCTCAGTTCCTCGACTTCTATCAAGATCACTCGAGCCAACGCATCCGCCCCGTCTCCTACCGAGTTCTGTTTCACACTGTCCTATGCTACCCGGGGTGACCACGCGCCCGCTCTCGCTCGCGCCCTCTCCTGACCCGTTCGGAACGGGTCATGCGGCAACGGCCATAACTGCCGCACCATTTGAACAGGGTCGGCCGCCGCTTCATTATGCTAAACGTATTATAATAATTCTATTGTAATAATTCGTTTCAATATATATATATATATATACATACATATATACATATATATATATATTGTAATATACAAAATATTACAGAACAAACGCCACGCGTTAATCTGGACGGTCGCGGTTACTAGGTAACGAAGGTTGTTGACGGGCTAGAAGGGGGTGCTGGACTAGAGTTGTTGGTGGTTGACTGGCATCCTGGTGGTAGAGGCGCGTATGTAAGCTGAATTATTTAAGTTGGACATCGACGTGAATAGGGAGGATAGATTGTGGAACAATTGGGCGAGAAGTGAGTCAGCAAGAAAGAAGCAGGCGACTTCGGCGACGACCGGCGCGAAGAGGGATTTTCGGCGCGGAAGTCAAAGGGCTACGAACTGCGGGGCCATCATTTCACAACGCCAGACAATTCGGTACCGTGAACCTAATGCATGAAATCAAGCAAAAGAATTTTTATATTGTTAATCTCAAATTCCATTCTTAATAAACAAAATTATTGTTGTGCCACGTTGTATGTAATTCTTTCGGAATATAAATAATTTCAGACTTCCAGGCTTCTCTGTATAGAGAGCATGAGAACCAGAAAACTGAGCTAGTAAATTAAATTAGATTAAAAGTAAAATAAATCATTCGTTGTTATATCACAATATATACCCACGTCGCGGACCAGGTGACATGTAAGTAAGGAGAGAGGGAGATGCCTCACTACGCCACAACCCCTACAAGGAGGGCGGTCGCATAAAAACGGCGAGCTGCTGAACATCCGTTCTTCTGGTTCCGATCGGCGTTCAAGCAGCAACATCGATATAGATTCAACGAGAGATTAAGTAGGAGTTTCTAGACGTCAGAGAGGCGTATAGATAGTATATATGAATGAATTCATTGGAAATTTGCCGTAGGGGACTTTTTCGTCAGATAAGGGCGGGAGTAATTAATTCAGATTAAATCGTTCAAAGTGATTCAGTGGGCTGTAAAGAAGGGACAATAATTTGTGCAATGAAGAAGCAGTCACGTTCAATCAGAGGCCTTAAGTAGAACTGTGCTATCGATTGCTACATGTTCGCCCGAATTACGCAAATACGCATTATTCAATCATTTTTAACTTGCCAAGTGACATTCGCACGCGGGCGTGAACGAGACGACGGGGCAAGATAGCAGATGAGGACGTGAGGTGCCGTCAAGGAAGAAGACGGAAGACAACGCGGAAGACAACGCGGAAGGCAACGCGGAAGGCGACGCGGGAGGCAACAAGAAGTAGGCGACGACCAAGGTGAAAATGGTACGTGCCGAAGCCGAGTGCAGCTAGCACGGGCGAGGCGCGAGTTCGGGCAACAGCCGAACGAATGTCGAAAATACAATGTGGCAGATAAAGATAGGAAAGCTTCATTAGCAATAAATTTTCACTGTGTATAATAAGGAATGCCCCATTGCCGACTTTTCAATTTCACATTTTCAACTTTCAAATGAAGCCCTCTGACAGATATTACTATGTATAAAACGATACGCATATAAATATTTAATGTGTTAATTTGTGGTACCTACATATAGCATATCCAGTTTTTTAATGAACATACGTAAACAAATACATTGATGAATATGCAGTTGATTCACTTCATGTTTAGTATATCGCTCTACCTGGAGTAACCGGCGTTTTTATTCTAGGATACTAGATCCAATGATGGTGGATTTGAGACAATACCTGCAAGAACGAATTCATTAGCATTTAGATAATTCAAACGGCCGGATGAATCTCACGGGTAATTTTACGAGGTTTTTCCAACTAATACCGTGCAAATATCAGAGCAATATTGTAACAAATGCACTACGGATAGGCAAGATATTCCTTTCTTCAATCTTATCCCACAACGAGCACTGCCAGCACCCAGGATTAACACGACTTAGCTTATAGAACCCACTGGGGCCAACCATACCTTACGGAAGCTGCAACTTCAAAAGAAGTATGTATGTATTTGGCTTCTTAGTGTCGGATTAAGCTGACTTTTTCCAGGTAGCGATGGTTCCAAAACCTGGGCAATGTTTTCACATCAAGGGATACATAAGACTTGTGGCGATCTTCAAGTATTCCCATTACAGTGCCTAGTGTTCATAGCGTAGCTGAACCTTTTCTTCCTCACAAAGCTATAGAAACTAAGTCTATTTTAATAGATAATTTTGGCTTCACCCGGAAATCGTAGCCGCACCACATGCGGAAAATTAAGACAAAATCAAGGAAACAACAAAAGTGAACAATATAAGTATACATCCAAAATATTAAAACCAAATGTATCTAAATGAAAAGTGTTTGATTGCAAATCAGAACAAAACATATTTGCACCATATTTACAAAAACTACTCATAAAAGAATGGGGAAAACCTATGCCAACAAATTGAAGACCTATGATTTGCGGAACGCCTAAGAAACAAATTAGCCATTTTAGCTGGTTGTATTATCGTCCGGGTCGTAGTAGACCGACACCACGGGCAAAATAATCCTGCCTCCCTATCCCGCGTAATGCGGAGGGGGATGATGTTAGCGTTCGTAGTTCGTCGTGTTGTTGAGTAGGGCAGAAGAGACAGGAAAATCCGCAGCTATTGTCGCAGGGACACTGTCGCCCTATCCCGCATAGAGTCGCATACTGTAGCCCCATCTCCCGTCCCTCTCACTCACTGTATATAACATCTATATTCCCCCAAGATAAACGGTGTCGGATGATGATCTCTTAGGTCTAATAAACCAATTGCCCACACCATTCTTGGTTGTGGGTGATGTAAACGCCCACAGCCCTCTTTGGGGTTCTTCTCGTACTTGTCAAAGAGGTGCTGTTTTGGAATCTGTCATTGACACCATGAATTTGGCGATTCGCAACACTGGGGAACAAACACATTTTGCCGTAGCTACGAATTCGAGCACGGCTATTGATGTAGCCCTCTGCAGCTCTTCACTCGCTACTTCTATGCGGTGGTCCATATTAGAAGATCTTTATGAAAGCGACCATTACCCCACTATTGTTCACATTGATCATCTTCGCCGTGGTCCTGCACGGTCCCCTCAATGGATCGTGCGACGGGCTGACTGGTCGACATTCCAAAATAATGCTAACCTGTCAGATGGCCCGTTCGGAAATACGGATGAAATGACTGATCATTTTAATAGCGCTGTACTAGCTGCTGCTTCTATCGCAATTCCGAAGTCAACTGGTAAACCGCGTCACTCTTTTGTCCCTTGGTGGAATGTGAACTGCTCTAGAGCGGTCAGTGCTCGAAATAAGGCAGTGGCACGTCACAGACATTATCCCACTGTGGAAAACCTCATCGAGTATAAAATATGCAGAGCGAAGGCTAGGAGAACTAATTTAGAGAGCAAAGATGCATCGTGGAGAGCGTACGTCTCGTCTCTTAATTCTCACACGGAACCACGCCTGGTATGGAGAAGAATTCGTGAGATAAAAGGACACTCATGAAATACGGTGCCAGGACTCTTTAAAAATGGTGAAATGATCACATCTCCAGATATGATTATAGAGGAACTCGCCGCGTACTATGAACATCTGTCAAGTTCGGCGAACTACGCTCCTGACTTTCTTTTGATCAAAGAGAGGATGGAGAGCCGTCCGCTGGATTTCTCCTGCAGAGCGTCTGTTGATTACAACACCCCTTGCTCTATGTCGGAATTGCGCTTTGCTCTCGCATTGGCAAAAAGAACTGACCCAGGTTCTGATGAAATACATAACCTTAAGCTACAACATCTTCCTGATGTGGCGATGCAATTTCGCCTCCGCCTTTATAATCGCATCTGGGAAGAGCACACCAACCCTGCTCTATGGCGAGAAGCCATAGTTATCCCAGCTCTGAAGGACGGAAATCGGTCGTTGTCATCGATCTACCGACCTCTCGCTCGCACCAGCTGCGTTTGCAAAGTGCTGGAACGGATGGTAAACAAGCGCTTGGTCTGGACCTTGGAGTACAGAAACCTACTCACACCAATCCAGTGCGGTTTCAGGAAACACCGGTCAACCCTGGACCATCTCGTCGGTTTCGCAACGGAAATTTACACCTCGTTCGTCCTGAGACAACACCTTGTGTCCGTACTATTCGATACAGAACTAGTGGTGCTACAGAATGGCACAGACTTTCCCGTATTAGTTTTCTATTTCTTGGGTCTTCGCTAGCTATTCGGAATTGCCACATACTCTTTCTTGCCAGCTACCATCTATCATCGCCAAAAGTACATTTTTTTGTCATTTTCTTAATTTTTCGGTTTCCTATTGGTAGAACGGAAATATTAATTTTACAATATTAAGAACACAAAAACCTAGCCGTAAATGGCAATTTTCTTTTAAAAATTATGTGCCGTTCAAGAGAAAATGGCGTTTTAGCACTTCTAAAAATGCGAAATTTGAAGCTCATTTTCACAGAAAGTTTTTGAGTTTTCAAAATACTTTATTTGAAGCACTTACACTCACAAATATAATAATCTTAACAAATTGCGGATAATGTTCATATTAAAGATATGAGAGATCTTTCAAAAAAATTACATTTATATAATTTTTGAAAAAACAAAATATAACTCAAAATAAACTGTATGCTATACTAAAGAGTGTAATTAGCACTATCCGTTACAAAAGTTTCAAGAAAAAAATTGCAGCCATATATGAGAAAATGGCGTTTGAGCATTTCTGAAAATGCGAAATTTTGAGCTACTTTTCACAGAAAACGGTTGTGTTTTCGAGAAACTTTACTTGACATTATTTAAAGCACATGTACTCGTAAATATAATAATGTGAAAAAATCGCCGATAATGTAAATATTAACGACGTGAGAGACAAGTAAAAAAATTTACATTTTTGTAATTTTTGAAAAAACTAACCGATAGACCAAAATGTTTTTTATGTCATTGACAGAGTACATTTACCACTATCCCTACCAAAAGTTTAAAGAAAAAATTTGGAGCCGTTTTTGAGAAATTCTGGTTTTTGTAATTTTTTAAAATTGCACATATTGCACGCAATATTGCACGAAAACTACGAACATTTTGAAAAACATTTACATGACCTTTATTAAAGAACTCAATATGTAGAACAAATTTTATTTGAAGAAAAAGTCTCTATCTTCAATTTTGTAGTTGGAGAAAGACGCCGAAAAAAATTCAAACTTTCACAATTTTCGAAAATGCAGAGCTGTACGTGAAAATCGGACCTATGCCATGTTAAAAAGTGTATTTTACTCAATTCATACAAGAAATTTAAAGAAAAAATTTGGAGCCGTTTTTGAGAAAATGTTGAAAATCCCCGGGGGTCTTCATATAAAGTACCCCCAAATTTTGAAGAATCTCTTTCAAAATCTCAAAGCTTTGACTAGAATCAGATCGACCGGGAAATATCCATTTTGGAAGAAATCGTACGTATGGTTTAGGCGCTAGCAGTGTTCACAGACGGAGAGACGGACGGACGGACAGACGGACGTTTTCGTTTCAATTGGGTTTTCGGTATCAAGGACATAGAAAACAGGGTTTGTGGCTACACCACGTGTTAGGGGATTTTTTTCTTAATTTAGCAACTGGTTTTATCCACTTATTCGTTTTCACGGCCCGGCAATTAATTTTTTTCCGCCGAAAATTGGCCATTTTTTTCGCGCAGCATTACATAACTTTCCCTATACTACGTATATCACTCCGTATATACGTACGTATACGGGAAAGTAAAAGGCACACACACACACATATCGGCCTCCGGTAGCTCGAATGATGTAGCCAGAGGGCTACTAAAATAGGGGGGCGGAGGACCACCTCGAAAGAGAAAATGAAGGGTCGGCGGAAAGATAGAAAACGCAAACTCATAGGTAAATATTAATTTAATTATCTGAGAGTTAAAATGAAAATGATATTGCCTCTTGGAAGAGATAAAACTTACGATCTAAGAAAGAAAAGAAAACAAAACTATTTTAAACTATTCAAAATGCAGGCCGGGCCCGAGCAGTGAAATATTAATAACAATCCTAATTCTACATCTTAAAATTAATGTAAGTAGAACAACAAAGCTTATTTTGAAGATGCGAAGTGAGTAGTACAGAAAAATAATACTGTAAATGAATTATACTACACATTTAAACAATTACAGGAGTGTGTTCGAATGTCTTTAAATAGCTCGGCACTGCTGGAGTCAAGAACAAGTACCTGGTATACGGATGCTAAAGTTCACGTACGGCTGACCCGTACCGTCACTGCTGGAGCTCGATGTGCCTGCGGCGATGCATCTGTGATGATATACAGCACCAACTGATTTGATGTTCGGAGTCCCATGACACGATGAAGCGGCATTAATGCCGCCGTGGACTAACACCGTGCCGCCGTTCACTAACGCGCCACAGTATGCGAGGGATGTCGTTAAAATGCACCCCATTGTGGCGCACATTGATGAGAAGCCTCTTTACCCAAATACTGGGCGACATGCACGCTTTGTTAGAAAGCAACATTTCATTTGTAACATTGATACTAACTCTTGCCCTACATTTATCGACGCTTTTCTCACGATTGCCCACATTTTTAAAGTGAAATTGTGATATCTGGTGATTAAACAGTCTGGTAAAATTTGTACGAATTGATATATTATAACATCTACTTTCTACAAAACATTACATCTACAAAAAATACTTACAGATATCTACAAAATACACAAAGAAATTGTATATTCTCACTACCTACTTTATTCATAATATCTATATTACAGGCTTTTTTATGCATTATTTAATTAGTTCTTCAAATAATTTTTAAAGTTTCTCGAAAACTCATAAAGTTTCTGCAAAAATAAGGTCAAAATTGCTTTTTCAGAATCGCTGAACCGACATTTTCTCAAAAAACGGCTCCAATTTTTTCAATGAAAAATTGTATGTAGGACCATGTTTTGCTCTTGCATAATGTTCATAAGTCATGTTTCAATTCTGCTATTAGGTGATTGATAAATTGTTAAAATTGTATTTTACACTTCGATTGATAGGAGCTTGGAAGAGGGTAGGGCAATAACGAAACACTACCCTAGACTAAAAAGATTAGAAAACTAATGTGAGAAAGTTTCTGCCATTTGGTAGCACCACTAGTTTGCACTTATCTTCCAGTATGCAGTAAGCAGTGGTGTATAAATTTTCGACACCTCATATTACAAAGGTTAAACTCTTTTAACAACCAAACCCTGGAAATTCAAGATTGATGAGGCAACACACTCATAATAACTTGTGTTAAGAGCCCTCAATCTCAGAAGAATTTAGTTCCGAATTTGTGCTCAAACATTGACGTTAAAATAGAACCATTTCAAACAATGAGATACTGCTATTATGTGGATGCATGTAATTGAACTCTTGGCTAATAACTTATAATTATTAACTGCTTCATTAAATTTGAGAAATTACTTCATTAAAAACGTAATACATGGAATTTTCTCTTTGCGTGTTTTCTTGGATTTGTGAAGAAACGTGATATATAGTATTATATTTCATTCTGCTATGTAGCCTTCATAAAATCAAACCTGATTTTTAGAAAATAAATTTTATGTATCAACTAACATAAAATTTAATAATGACCTCAGAATATAGAAATGTGAATACCACTCCTCTTTATTGTGTGGTGGTGTGGGCGCCATATGCCATGGTGCCCGTTCACCGTTAGTGTTCCTCGGAGGGACCGTGACAGCCGCACGGTACGTTCAAGAGATCCTTCAACCGGTGGCTCTGCCGTTCGTGAACGCCCAAGCCCAAGCCCTATTTCAACAGGAAAACGCTCGACCGCATATCGGAACCATCTCCTAAGCATGCCTTGCAGCCGTGGATACTCTGCCGGGGGCATCCGCATTGCCAGACCTTTCCTCCATCGAGAATGTTTGGGGTGCTATGGAGTGTGCGATCAGGATCCCACCGCTACCCTCCAATCTTCAAAAACTGCGCGCTCAGGTGCCGATGCATGGGATGGACTAGCACAGGACTCCATTCGAGATCTGTACAACCCCATGCCGCGATGTCTGAATGCGTGTGTTCGCCAACATGGCGGCCCCACGCCATACTGACATGTATCGTCTGTGGCCATGTAGCACAATTAATTGTTGGTCCTACAAATGTGAAAGTGTAATCATTTTGTATGCGTTGTACCCTCTACCTGCCTGCCAATGATGATCGCAATCCGCCTGTCCTTCTTGGTGTAGCTTTTTTTATGACGATGAGTGTACGTAGTATAGGGAAAGTTATGTAATGCTGCGCGAAAAAACCCGCGAAATTTTGTCAGAAAAAAATTCATAACGTAAAAGTGGATTAAACAAGCTGCTAAATTAAGAAAAAAATCCTCTAACACATGCTGTAGCCAGAATCCCTGATTTGTGCGTCCTTCATACTGAAAAACTAATTGAAAGCAAAATGTCTATCCGTCCGTTTGTCCGGTGTCTGTGAACAACACTAGCGCCTAAAACATTAGTACGATTTCTTCCAAAATGCATATTCCCCGGTCGATCTGGTTCCACTCAAGGCGCCGCGATTTTGAAAAGTTTTCTTCAAAATTTCGGAGTACTTTGCATGAAGTCCCCCGGATGTTTTCATTAAAAAAAACTGCTTCAATTTTTTTCTTTAAATTTCTTGTAAGAATAGTAAAATAAATTTATAAAGGTAGCATAGGTCCGGTTTCCACGGTTAACTCTGAATTTTCGAAAAGTATCAAAGTTTGCATTTTTTCGATGACTTTCTACAACTATAAAATTGAAGATCGAGATTTTTCCTTGAAATAAAATTTGTTCTCCATGATTAGTTCTTTCGTTTAGTTCCCATTTTTTTTCTTTAAACGTCTGGTAAGGATAGTTCCTAATGTACCCTGTGATGACATAAGTGCCATATTGCTCTATTTTTTTGTTTTTTCAAAAATTACAAAAATTCAATTTTTTTGACTTCTCTCACGTCGTTATTATTTAAATTAACGGCGGTTTCTTTACATTATTATATTTATGAGTGTACGTGCTTTAAATATTGTCAAGTAAAGTTTCTCGAAAACTCAACCCTGTGTGTGAAAACGAGCTCAAAACTCCGCGTTTTCAAAAACGCTCAAACGCCATTTTCTCATAAATGGCCCCAATTTTTTCTTCAAAATTTTCGGAAGAAAACTTTCTAATTGCATTCTTTAATATGACGTAAATTTCAATTTGAAGTATTTTTTGTTTTTGCAAATTTTACATAAATGTAATTTTTTTAAGAGCTCTCACATCTTTAATACGCTCATTACCAGCAATTTGTAAATACTGTTGTATTTGTAAGTTAAAGTACTTCAAATGACTTCAAATTAAGTTTTTCGAAACTCTCGTGATTTTCTGTGAAAAAGAGCTTTAGTTTTCGTGTTTTTTGCTTAAGGGCCATTTTCTTAAAAACTGCTCCGAATGTTTCAAAGAAAATTGCCATTTAGCACGAGATATTACTGTTCTTTAATATTCTAGAATTAATATTACCGTTCCACCATTAGGAAACATTAATAAAATGTCACAAAAATGTACTTTGGGTGGTCACAGATGGCTGCTGGCGCGAGTATGTGATAGTTACGAATAGCTAGCCCAGATACAAGGAAAGAGAAAACTAATACCGGAAAGTCTGTGTCATTCTGTAGCACCACTAGTTAAGATATTACATCGACAATGAAAGTTATAAAATATATAGCAAAAGATTAATTCATCCTCGAAGTGGAATGACGTATGTATTACTGACTCCAGAATACGAAAATTAATTGAAGGCCAGATTTGATAGCATGTAGATTGACTGAAGCTTTTCCGTGTGTAATTCTTTTAACTTAACTCGGGAATTCATTAAAATGTACACAGTATCTCTAATTTTCTTCTAATCTGTGATTGCTCAGCTACGAAGCTATCTGGTTTATAGTAAGGAAACTTATATTTACACAGCTTTGGCTTAATATATTCAAATTTAACTAAATGGGTAGTTTTTTATTGAATATTTATATGCGTTAGTCTGTGAGACTTTTCGCAGAAGGCTAAGAAATACAATTCATTTGAGAATAGAAAAGTGGAACGAGAAGCAAAATGTAGCTAATGCATCATTCGAAAAATAAATTAAATTGATTTGCTTTATTATTGATGACAAAAGCTAAGGAGGATGAAAGAATTGATTCAGAAGTTTTCGGTTTATTCTATTTTGGTGACGGTTATGGTTTCCTTGCTGAAAATGAAGTGCAGATGATATATGTTTTATTTGAGAATAACATTTAGGGAAGAATTGCAGCAAATAATTTTTGATAGGAAGAATGCCTAATTCGTTATGAATTTGTTCGTTGGGAATAAACCATGGAGCTTGTAAACAAGTTCTGAGGCAAGAATTTTGAAATACTTCAAATTTTGAAATACTTGAATTCAGTTAATCGATGTTTTTGAACCCCCTGATTGGACAGGCATATGTGAGAATGGAACGAATCATTGTTAGACAAATTCGAATTTTTGTTTTGACGTTAAGGGAATTTGAATATTTCACTAATGGAAGAAGTTGGTGCAAACGTTTATTAGCTAAAGAGATTCTGTGCAAAATATTGTTTTTCCAGTGAAGTCTTCTGTCCATTAAAATGCCCGGCTATTTTACAGGTTCATTAGAAGAATGCCGTGGTATATTGTCATTATGAAAAGCTAAAGGAGGTAAGATATTTTGGTGTCTTAATGAAAAATATTTTGCGTTACGTTTTGAAACGTTGAATTTTATGTTCCAGTTGCGAGTCCAATTGTCAATGACATTTAGATGTGTTTGTAAGAACGATATTGCGGCTTGTAAATTTGAACTAGTGCTTTAAAAACTGAGTTGTCAGCAAATAAAGATATAGAAGTATTCACAGTAGTAGGAAAATCATACAGAAATACGTTGAAAGGAGTTTGAGATAGTACTGCTCCCTGAGGGACCTTGGCGAGGATTGATTTAGCAAATGAAAGATGTTGTTTTAAACGAATATAAAATATACGAGTTTCTAAAAAGCTTTCAATTAAATTGTATAAATATTTGAAATTAAATTGTATAAATGGTTAGTTAAAAACCAAATGTATCAATTTCTACTAAGTAATACCATATAGTGAATTAACTAACTCAGGAAAGTGCGTAGTTAAAACTAGTTCTAACTAGGGAAATGGTGTTTTAACAAATTTCGGCTTTTCACGATAGTACTGCTTTGTTTTCGCCACTTTGCTACTGATTCAGTCTCCTAAATATATATTTTAAATATGGCCGTAATTACCGCGAAACTGCAGTCATATGGTGAAAAAGCGGCAGGGTGATATTTATTTTAAAGCGTATTTACATTTTCACAAGCATTGCTCTCGTTTCGGAGTAGCACAAGAGAGTACGGGCGCTCACGAGTTTCTCTTTGTTCCCTTTTCATTTCACCGCGGAGATCAATACGCACTTGTTTTGCATGTTCATATACCCGACGGGAATGTCAACAAATTATATTCTGAGTTAGCATGGGGGATGGGACTTTAGTTCAGCGTTGATTGCATAACCTTTCACCCCTTATGAGTCATTGTGAAACGTAGAGAATTAATCTTTCTGTACTGAGTTTGTCTTTCAAACTCTGTCCCATGCCATCGTCTTTGACGTGGTAATCAAAATTGATTTTTCAAGTTATTAAAATATTCGAAAGAAATTTCTTCATTATGATTACATTAATATTTTAAGTCTGCAGTATTCAAGTTCCATTTCGTAATGCAAATGATCGCGCAGACCACATATGCAGACAAACTTAAAGTATTTTTTTTAGCTGTAATGAGTTTCATAAAGTTGTTCTGAACAAGTATTCTGTTATTTCAAAATGTTTATTTGAATATGGTGTAAAAGTCTTTAAACTCAATGGTATATCATTTAAATCTGTGTTGTCTCCCGGAGGAAAAATGGGAATAAACGGAGTGTATTAACATAAATATTTTTCTCCATTTCATCATGAGTCATTCAGCAATCATGAAACTAGTGTGTCTCTCCAGTAGATTATAAAAGTATTTGACTCTGACAATAGCAAATCATCTTGCAGATTCCCTGCATGGCTAAATTGTCGTTCTATCACCGATAGCACTTGCACTCGTGCTGTGTAGAATTGTAGAAGAACTGTCTGTAACGCTATCTGCCCACAATGTGCTTACTATGAAAAGCTCGGAAGTAGACTGGATAGTAAGAGTACATTGTTATCTGAAACTACTGGTACAGTACTCTAAACTCAAGTAAAGGTGTCACACCAACAAAACTAAAGTGGCTGGGCTACAATTTTCACCCGCGCGAGTACTCGAAGATTAATGAACACGAAACAAAAATATTCTTAATCCCAGGAAAATACAAAAGATAACTTTACAGTAATATATTAACTCCTTCACAACATTTTATAGTGTTAGTGCGACCAATGTTAGTTATTAAGTCGTAACTGGGTCTCTAAATTTGCATGAGTCAAGTTTCATTCCAAACGTAGTAATGAAAAGCGTCATTTGGTGAAAGCCATGTGTTTAGAAAAGAGGATTATATCAATTGAGGCTTGATATCTATCGTATAAATTCATAATTTGGTGTGAGAATTGATTGTATTGTAGTTTATTTTAAAGTTTCGTCTTTGAAGAACATAAATAATTCGAATGTGACATAATATGACATAAATATTTTTTGACAGCATTTTAATTTTGCACCCTCAAAATCACTCAGGAGCTAAAGGCGAATCCAATGATTTATTTGACCAAAATTTGTCGAACTGTTTCAATTTTGTAGACTGGAAATATTGAAATTCACATTTCATGAACTCTTCAATTGCATAATTCCCTTTTTGCTTTGCGCAATTGCATAAACATATTGAACTGTTCGTGGATCCACACAATCCGAAAGCAACTTCATGATTGGGCAGCCTTGGTGTTATTCTTTTTTAGGACAAAAGTCTATATGTTAGTGTTACGGAAAATGATGTTATCAACTTCGTAAACTTGAGTTTAAATAGGAGTGAACTTGAGTTCAGGAAAGTGCCAGAACGTGATTTGCTACTGACACCCTTCGTCCAGACCAGGGATGACGTTGGGCAATATGCTGGGGACTTGGTTCTGCAAGCCACAGCCAGCTATGTGGGAAGGGTCAAGATTCGTAAAGAACTGAAAATCGGTATGGCAACGTCGCGAGAAATAAAAGTAATGAACTTCGTAAGCTTGAACTGAAGGACATTTAGGAACAAGTGCTAGCATATGTCGTATCCGTACTCGACTATACTCCGATTTAAACGTAGTGGCTTCAATGTCACGAGCTGAAAGGAGGGAGGGACACTGATATCCAATCAGGAGCTTCGTTACAACTTGAAATTTGTGTTATTAGAGCTCTCAAGTGGATGACAGTGTCCCCCTCTTCGACCAGCTCGTTACCTTGAAGCGCCATCTGTCTAACCCTTCTGCTACGGACGGGGGTAACTGAGCTATTTTTTATCATCTTATAATTTTCTTACATTTTTGATATCTTGTGTAGTTGTTTTTTACATATTTATCTAAACTATCGTGTTGGAAAAACCTGATTTTTGGCTTGTAGTCATTTCATGACGTAAATTTATAGCTGGGGTTACTACCTTATCCTCGTTTGTATTGGAGGTTGGGTATTTAATAATGTGGTTTGAGGTTATGTTATCAGCAAGAGATGGGAGATGGTGTTGTGGACATTCCTATGAAGCGTTTTTGAAGTACTTGTGCGTTAGTTTGTGAACATGTCGAAGAATTGAGGTCTTGAAAGTTTGAAAAAGTTATTATTCACAAACCAAACGATTTGTGTGAAGAAGATCGTGAAATGTAGATTGTTTTGTGAGCGTGATGAAGAAAATATATAGGTTATAGATAAAGTTGACGATATTGTTTGTTCTGAAGACGAACAAAAAGTGAATGATGACGTATACATCACTTCAGAAGAATATCAAGTGAAAGAGAAAATACGAATGGTACAATGTGTTCTAAATGGGCATCATTTGGCATTTGAAACCTCTTCGATGTGGACGAAGTCCTGTATGCAAAATATATTGTTAAAATCGCTAAATATTTTATAAATATATCAAAATAATGTTTAATTTGCATAACCAAAACAATATTACGACATTTACGTAAAAATATTAAAACTACATTGAATTTTCCCAGGAGTAACTTCGTTACCCCCCTTGGTATTCGGCGTGTGCAAAATACCTCGGTAGTCGAAGGGTATAGATCCCTTCGCCCTGGCCAGGAAAGCCGCTGGGCATCGCGCTGGGGACTTGTCTCTCGCGCTGTCTCCGGGGGAAGAGCAACGCGCCGCCCCTAGCGGCTCCCTCGCTGGCCGCCCGGAGGAGTGTGTTGCGGGCGGCGGGCTTTGGGCGCAGGCGGCGGCGGAGCACCATTAAAATTTCATCGCGCTTTCACGCGCGGCGCCAAACTTCGCGGCGCCTGGCGGAAGTCCGACGGGAGACCGCGAGCCGGGCGCAGAGGACGGAGAAGATCCGGCGCGAGAGGCGACCGGTGAGCGGAGAGTGGTTGTCCGGGCGACCGGACACCCACCGACAAGGACAGCACTGGAAATAGTGGACGGTTACTGGCGGCGGTGTAGTGCTTGTCAGATGCAGACGACCCGTTAAGTTTTGGAAATACTTAACTGTCCTTTTTTAAACTTTCGTGTAAACGAATTGGGGAAATGTCAGAAAATAGCAGTGAACAATAGCATGCATTAACGGAACTTTTTCATATTTGCGATAACTCCGTTTTGTCTAGCATTGTACTTTCTTACTTGATATCAGGAAAGTGTAATTGAGAACTTTTGGGCCAACAACGTAAAAGACATAGGTTCTAAGTAAACGATGATAAGCTGTAAATTTTCTTGAAGAGACAAAGTGGAATCATAAAGAAAAGGGGTTATTTATTATGCGAATATATTCTAGATTCTGAGGCAATGGTACTATTTTATTCTCCGTAGTTCTCCTACCACATTATTGGAGTGACCCGATCTGCAACGGTCACATCGGCTTTCCCCCACTGGACCTGGCATTTAAATCCCAATTCATCTACGTAGAATTTGTGGATTGCATAGCCAAATCATCACCTATCGTCGTAAATCATAGCGTAATCATCATAAAACACCTACCTATCAAAGTCATTCATTCAATCCTAGTGTGGCTATAAAATGTAAGCACTGGTATCATAATAAAGAGTTTGTCGACTACATTCTTCTGTTGAGATCTCATTTTCCACAAATACGTACGTTACCAGTCATTCCCCACATATTTGTTTTATGAAATTTACAGTGTTTATCGTCAGGAATTTTCGTCAAATTTCTCCAAATAATATACTGCGGATGTAACTTACCTTTCTTCTATTCAGTAGTTGAATGTCGTGTCACTGGCTGTATCTCGTTTCCTACGTCTCATTGTCTTCTTCATAGGTTGAATTCATGCTGAATGAGCACGTTCCAGCGCCTGAGCCTAGAAAAGTTATAGGGAATTCGCGTGCTGCGCGTGGCACTGCAAGCAAAATGCGACGCGTGACGTCTTAGACAGAGGCTCGCGTACTTCCTCTTACAACAACGTCCGACATTCTCCGCCATGTTTGTCACTACCACTACCAACTGCAGCAGCAACGTCACCACCACCTTCACCGATACAAAATCCATCCCAATCACCACCACCATCTCCACCATTACTACCAGCACAACTGGTATTTCTATTTCTATTTGCATTTCTATTTCCATCACTACTATCGATATGGCCACAAAAAACATTAATCATGTCATTGGTGTTGACATTCACTTTTTTTACACGCGCTTATATTTTGATGCATTTGGTGTTACTTTCAATCTCTTCAGTCGTAGTTAACTTCAATCTAGGCCGTCTGACTTACCTATCTTAGTCGGCACAAGATCCAACAACGCTGTATATTTAGTTCTAGAAAAAGACCATACAGTGTGATGCTATTTGTTAAGGCAGAGACTTCAAATGATGTGCTGGGAGAGCTATAATGTGGGGTGTGATACATAAATTCTGTAAATAGTTCTCTCGATGATCTCTTCAAAAACACAATGGATCTCCCTTATTAGAAAATTTATATGAAAGAATCAGTGAACATTGAGTGAATAGTTAACCTTTACCTGTATTGGGCGCGAGAAGAAACCGTTTGGCATTAATTTCTTTAGCAAATTAGTGTTTGATTTCTTGATTACTTTTAACACCATTTTTAAGCGGGAGAATGTATGCGCTCTTTGAAACGGCTGACTGTCGGCTCTCGTCCAACTGTTTAGAGTTTAAATCCACTTGTCGCGGCACGTTAATACAAGCACGCTTCTGCTTGCTTCCATATGCGAGAACACAACTGCTATGACATCACAGTCGTGGCGTTTTGAATTTTGCAATAATGCTAGTGTGCGTTAAAACGGAAACCTCCAAGCTTTTTCTGATAATAAATACAGCGGCTTGCCCGTTGACCAGTAAACGCTGCCATCTTGCGGTCGTGTTTGAAAGCAATTAACCAACAGCTGGAGATCTGGCGCCAAAACGCTTATCCCCCCCTCAAAGCACTTCGTGAAAAGAAGAAGTGTTTACGCCTTTCTTTAGCGCGCGGATTTGGGGGAAAATATTATATCCAACGCGAGACGTTTAAAATGTAGATTCGGAGCTGGTAATTAATGCCAAAGATTTTTATTAATAACTGATTTCCCGGAACGGCGCCAAATTTGAATCATTTATTGGTGCCCATGTGCCAACACTATTAAATCTCTGCACGTTCACTAACGTTGCTGTTAACCCTCGTGCCGTTTTCCCCAGCGCCACCCAGGTCGGCCACCGACAGGCGCCTCGGCCGGGGTGTCCGGCAGGTGGCCGACGCCTCGACGCGCGACTCGGAGCCAGAGCACGCAGCGCGTTTTACGGCAGCGCGTGCGCGCTGCGCCTGGACCCCATCCGGCGATTGGCTTCCCGCTTCGCGCATCACGTGGCCGCTTCATATCTGCGCACCCCGGCGTCGCCGGTGGTCGGGACGTCATGGAAGTTTCTCACTGACCGCTGGCGGTCCGCTCAAACCTCTTTAACTTTCAGCAAATTCAGATTGTGGCGTCCACATTTACAAATTGGGATCATTGTTGATTTCAAACTTAGGTTTCTTAATATTGTTGAGTTTATGAAAGTTTCAAATAATTTTTAGACAGTCGTAATTACGACTGTCGAAAAATTATTTGGAACTTTATAAACTCAACAATTTACAAGAGATAGTCTATAGTTCAACTTGAAACATAATACCACGTGTTCCATATAAAGGTTTCTTAATAACAGAATCTTTGTTTGATCATAACGTTATTGATGGGCAATATTCAATGTGTAATATAGAAACATTCATTTCTAGAACAAAGTTGTGTCGTGTCATGTTGCGATTGCAATTACGGTGTAATTCTAAATGATTTGTTTACTCTTGCCTTCAAATGTTCCTCGTGTATGTTGAGTATAATCCACTTCCTTTTCGAATCTCAAAAATAACTATTTAGGACTGGCACATGACCGTCAATCGTTGATACAAACTATTGGTCTACTTCAGCAATGGTATAGTTTTACTGCAGACGTGTTGTTATTATATTCGTCAATGTGAAATGTGATACCAATAGAAATATCACCATTTTTGTTTGTACTTTGATGAGAATTCCGAACTAGCTATCATGGTAGATTCGTTTGGCTCGCTAGTTTTCGCTTTGTCAGGAACTTACTCCTTTCTATGACGACCATAATAACTTACATGTTCTTGGTGTGACGTAGTATATGATACTTGATTTACTCCTTTGACATTTGGAATGTAAAATTAAAATTCATATTTCTACTATGTAAGCAATATTGTCCATCCTGATTTACATAGTCTTGTTATAGGTCCTTCTTAATCAGGTACCTACATTCTAGTTCTGTACATACTTTATACTTCTCTGTTCCACTTCACCTCGAAAATATCTCCGAGAAATTATTGAATGAAAGATAGTATTTCAAGAACAATGTGAGGCGAGAAACATTAGAATATGTAGATACACTTTCGTTATTCGTCATACATTATTTTGACAATGAGCAAAGGCGGTTCATAAAACAAAATTACGAACAACGACTGGCTCTCTAAAGTTAGCAGATCCGAGACTTTCGAAATCTAGACAGACACATTATGGCAACGTGTGATATTGAAGTACTTTAAAAGTATCTGGGATGAACTATGCCTAAATAATCCTCCAAACGATGCCACAAAAACTTTGTAACCGTTTTACATTAAAGCTATTACGATCTTCCGTCATTAAAATGCAACTGCAGAACTAGAATACTTTAGAAAAAAATCGTTCTTAGTTGAGGAAGTTCACCAGACAAAGAAAATAAATTTTGGATATTTGTCTTGTGGATTTATGTCCAACATCACCAGTTCAAAAATGAGAAAACTTCAAAAAATTATAATACCACTGCCAATTAAAAGTTAATATCTTTTAACAAAAATCACGAACTCTTCTGGAAGTTAATACAATTTTCGTTTTACGTAATATATTAGTCAGCACAGTATCCAACAACAACGCTCTACATGTAGTCATGAGATGTTCTTCGATTTCGCGTTCAATTGCAACTGATATTCACTCCTGTGTAATTAATACGGCATCCTCAAACATCGAAAATTTTGCAGCTTCCTCTGTATGTAACCTGAATGTTAATTTTTAATTTAACTATGAACTTTATCTTTTAAAAAATATTCTACAAAGAGTTTGATGTCTTTAATTAGTGTTTCACATTAACAAATACATTTTGGGGAGACGAAACGATTTACCGCACATTACGTCAGTTCAATAACACCACGCATTTTTTTGCTGATCTGTAAACGTCTTCCATGATTGCTCGAGTATTCGCTTGCTGGTTGAAGAACCTTGAACCAATACGTCCAGATGACAAAAGTCACGTAAACCCTCCCTTCTTTCCCTGGCGGCGCTGACGCATGTTTGGCCGTTACATAACGCTCCAGGAGGGTGGAAAGGCAAAGATTCGAAGTCAATAGGCCGCCGCCTGCAACCCACGTCGCGTCGCCTCGCGACCGCGCGGCGGGCGTGACGCAGGGCCGTGACGTCAGAGCGCAATCCGCCGCCACCACCGCCGCCGCCGCCGCCGCCGCCGCCGACCGCTGCCTCCCAAAAGCGTATCACTCACGCGCCGCACGCGCCCCGCCCTTCGCCTCGGCACTGAGGGGGTGCTGGCCCCGCACTTCTAGGGCTTCTGCCCTTTCTCTACTTGGACCTCTTTTTCTCGTTCGAGTGTCTGTTTTTCTTGCGTTATTTTTCTCCTTTTCTTTTTTCTGTAGTTGTTTTTTTTTTTTTTTCTTTTTTTTTCTTCTTCTTCTTCTTCTTCTAATCCCTTTTACACGACGGCTGGGACGAATCAGGGAAGAAGCAGTGTTGCGACTAGGGTGTTTCTGAACCGGAGGTCCTAGGGTTTGAGACCCGACAATGGCACGGTATTCGACACAAGCTAGATAACCCATAGGTCGAGTTCAAACGCTGCCTGGAGGAAACTTCTAGCGGCCGGCTGTTCTAATCGGTAGTTTTCCGTGGTTTCTCCGATCAGTAGCAGGCGAATACTGGAGCAGTACCCTAACAATCGGGTACCACAGACCGCGCGCGATGTTGCCTCCTTCTTTGTTCTCCCCTCAACCCATATTTACCCACTCTTACATGTACATGCACTACACCACTACACATGTTGAGAACTGAGGGCTCGTCCCGACTGGAGCTGATCCCCGCTAGTGGGAGATACTCCCCTTGTTCGGGGGAGACGTAGGTAGGTCAGCGCTGGATCTCGTTTATCCAACGGGGAAAATCATCGCGTCCACCCGTGGTTTAAACATGCTGAATGCAGGAGCAGTTCCCCCAACAAACGGGCCATGCACCGCGCACGATCTTTCCTTCTTCGGGAGGAGAGTCGGTGGGAGATACCTGGAGAGGAAAACTCCGCAAACTGCCGTGTAGGCCGGCGCTGCATCTCGCGTTCTAATGTGGGTCTAACACCGCCACCTCATGGTATATAATATGCAGTAAAGCTACGCGTGTAAATATCGTTGCAGGTATGAGGGTCAGTCAACTGAAAAAGAGACATACTGTATAACGAGTATGGGACGAAAGTTAGTAACGCTGATAGGTGTGTGTAAAGCAGTGCTCTCTACTGGGAATCCCCAGGAGGAACAGCGCGGACGTTCGCTGCTCTGTCATTTGTCTGTTAGTCGTGCTTGAAGTGAAGTGAGTGAGTCTGCACGCGTTCACTATCACTATGGTGACCGGAGAAAAAAAAGAGCGAAGTGTAGTGCGTTTTTTTTGGCAGCGCAAGAAGTGTTAGGAGGTGAAATTCAAGCCTCTGTCTATTGTGTGTGGTGAACACCGCATGTCATGTGCGCGTGTGGGTGAGTGGAAGGAACGATTTTGAGAAGGTCTGATGCCACTGGAAGAAAACAGTCTGCATGGACACGCTCATCGTTACCCCTTCAGTCATAGTTGACGCGCTGGGAAGGAATATTCTTTTCTCCTTCTAACTCTTTCTTACCTTTTCGCCCTATTTTTCTTATTCTTTTCCTTCTTTTTTCTTAGTATTTCCAATTCATTTCCTTCCAATTTTCCAACTCCGTCTGCATTTTTTGTACACCATCGAAACCATTCCTTGTTTCAAAAATTACGAAGTGATGAAAGAAACTACTGAATATTGTAGGACGAATTTTGCTAAACAATTTCGTGGACGGTCGTAATTTCGCACGAGTCATTCCTTATCGTAGTTTCACTGTTTCGTCCTCTTATAAGATACATCATTACCTGTCTTGTCAGGATGTGAAAACGTAATCCTTGATCTCGCATACTTCTATCCAAACAAAAGGCGGAGTAACCGTTATAAAATTGCATTTTGGAAGACATAAATATACGTATGTAAATGGAGAAACCAATTGTTTACCGTGAGCTTCACGCTTTTGACGTCCGTATTAAAAATCCCGTTCATGAACATATGCTAAAGAGAAGCACGAGCTACGAGCTCTAAGATTAATACATGTCTCAGTTTTAAGGAATGAAACTATTTTCAGATCAGGTTGACTTAAATTCTAGCCTATGTAATTTTTTAAGTACGCTAGAATGTAGCTAATTTAGCTTGAAGATTTACCGTATTATATTTTATATTAATTTTATGCTATTGCGTTAAGACTCTTGCAATCATTCTATAAGAAATACATGTATTAAAAATTAATCAATCACAATCCGTGAACTGATATGTAACTTTGCCGCGCCACTAATGTATCAAATGACATGCTAATTTGAAGATATTGAATGCTCTTTGGTTTCTCTGCTTCTTCCATGCCATACTATCAAAATGAAAACATTTCTATGCAGGAATCAAGTCCCCAGATCGGAGTAAAAGATCGCCTACGTAGTCGACTGTAATGTACGTCGACACTTCCTGCTGCGGACAACGCAGAAAGGATTGGTACCTTAGCAGGTGAAGCCCATGTTTAATGCCGCTATTGGATAGGACTCGGTCATTTGTTAAAAAATAAATATTTATATTAGATCATAAATGTTTAAAAATAAAGTGAATTTTCAAAACTATTTTTAACGTACATTTATTAATAAATTAAAAAAATTTGATTACTAGAATAAATATTGTGAATACAAAAGTGAAAGTGAAAGTAAGTAAAAGTAAGTTTGTAAATGAAATGCAAAAAATCAAATGCAAAGAGGTCTTCTTTTCTTTTTTCTGAAATTATCTCGGAAGCGTCGCAGGGAAGTCCTGTGACGGCCTTGTTTATGACCTCGTGTGATATTAATCCGGCCGTGGGGCGACCACGTCGCTGGTGTTGGCACCCCTGGTGTTGTCGACCCCTGCAGTTGTCAACCTCGTCAGCGACGGCTGCTGTCTTTGGAAAGCAGGCTGCAGAGCGGCGAGGCGCCTCTTTGAGTTATCAAATAATCCCAGGGCAAACACGCTCGAGCGGCGCAGCCCGCCGCCTGTTAGCTTGGCAGTACACACTTTGAATGCTGATTAGCATTTTGCGCTCTTCCTGTCGACAGTTATTCAAACAGAATGCTTTTGAGGAAGCTCACTATCTTCCAGTTGCTTGTATTATGGAAAATGATATGAGTGATGCTCGCTGGGAATATTCCCTTTAATCTATTCCGTAAATTTCTCAAACTGGTTATTAAACTTGAAAAAAAAATGTAATGTTCCTTCAGTTACTGTGAAACGAAAAGAGATATTCAGTATGTCATTTTTATTTACATACAAATGAAGGGGGATAAAGGGTTGTTAAATGTGTTAAGAAATCGTTGACGAATAGTTATTGAAAATCACTATGTACTTTTCAGGAATACTAAATCAGTTTATAGTAACGAATTCAAAAATGAAAAAGTGTAACTATAAAAATTTGTTTTCATATCTCTCAAAAATAAATTTTATTGTTTACATTACTTAAATTTAGCATGAGAATATTATTACAACTCATATCATCATGCAACAATCTACGTTTATGTGCATTTCTGTCTAAAATTAATTTTCAAAACCAATGACAAATTCAAAAATACTAACATATGCTGTCACAATACTATAAGACGAACATTAGGTAGATTCAAAAAATCTTTATTTCCTAGATTCACAGCTAAATATGTAACGCAATGAAGGCTGAAATTAACGTGTGCGTTTTAATTATTTCTTACGCAGTACAATGTTTTCATCTCTCGAACGCAACACTAGACTAATTTCGGAGGGCGGTAGGTGAGAAAGTCGTAAGCCACGATTTACCGTGCTCTCTGCACATACCTTAGTTTGTTCATAGGCATCATCCAACGTAAAAAGAAAATAAACAAAACTCGGCGTGCACTTTGTATGGATCCCTGGCGCCGGCGTTGCCGGGCAGTTGCGCGGGGCGTGGCGGCATGGCGGGCCCTGGCGGCTGCGGTCGCTCCGCAGATGGAAATGCGCCGGCTTCAAAATTAAAGCCGAGGCGCCCCGCATTTTGCGCCCCGCGCTCCCATCCCCTACCCCCACCCCCGCCCCTCGCGCCCCTTCCCCGCCTGGCGATATCTCTCCGGACCGCCCTCTCCAGCCTCCCCCCCTCCGGGCCCTCTCCGCCGCCGCCCTGGCGCTAAGTGAATCCATAAAGTTTGCGCAAAGCTTGCGGGGGAGCGGAGCGCTAACTTTTGCGGAGAGCGAAATAGTCTCGGGCCACCGACTCCCTGGCTGCTATCTCCGTCGCCCCAATGCCCCCGTACCTCCTACCTCTTGCACTGCCCCCACCCTCCACGCCATCTCTGCTATTCCGGCCTTCACCCCCCACGTTCCTGGCCTTGCCGTCGTACCCATCTTCTTCCCTCATCGCTAATACCACTGCCCTTCGCGCCCCCCCCCCCGGTTTTCCGCTCTCATAACCGTCACTCCTCTTCCGTTGTCACGTACCCTTGACTTTACCTGCCTTCGCTTCCCAACTATCATTCCATTCTTACCGTCCGTTTCCCCATAGTTCTACCTTCCCCCTTCACAACATCGTCGTATCCAATGCTACCTCCTCCAACTCCACCACCCACGCGTCCCTCCGTCACCGTCGCCTCCACCACCCTTCCGTGCCGTCCCCAGAGCCCCCAGCGCTCCGCGGCGCGGCCTCCGCTCTCGCTGCCGGGGCGACTCCCGCGGGCGGCGCGGCGAATTTTGGAAGAAGGCGGCGCGGCGCGGCGCGGCGCGGCGTGGGTGGATGAGATGGAGTGGGGTGGAAGGGGCAGGGGCGGGGAGGCTCGGCGCCGCGCGGCCGCCGCGAGGAGTCGCTCCGCTTAATTGGATTGCGGTGGCGGCGGCGGCGGCGTTGCCTTCTCCGTGGGCCGGATTCGCTCCGCGCGATTCCCTCACGGCGAGAAGTCTTGGCCTATGACGCTGTTCGTTTCGACAGGCGATTCGCGGGGCTTTCAAACACACTTACGCGATCAAAGTTGCTGGCAGATTTTTCGACGATAACGCGTTTTATTGTAATTGGATTAATTGCGTCATGGCATTCAGAGAATGGGTTCAAAGAAACCGAACATGTAAGTTATAAGAAGCTAGTTGTTTGACCAAATATTAAATCAGTTCAATTCCTAATTTTTGAAAACTTCAGTGATGAACATGACTTTTATATAAAATCGCAGCTAACTTGATTAACACCTTTTGTATCTATTTAAGTAAATTATATTAAATGTAACCTTAGAAGAAAGACGGAAAAGAAGGAATTGTTATGTTAATGTCAACTAAAAATCTAAAACATATTCGAACTACAGAAAGTAATTTATTTCATCCCACGATTAGAGAGACGTTGCGCTCATAGGAAAAATGTGTTGAAAATGATTCCACCACTGTTTCATCCTTATTCAACTTCACCGCAAGGTAGTGAGGACAATTATAAAGTGAAAAATGAATCATGTGAAAGAAATATCCGATTGTGAATCTGCCATTGAAACACGATCAATTGCAGGGACGTGGACGGACTGGCGTTTTGAAAAAACAATCAACACTTTTTCGGTATCAGGGGATCCCAAAACCTGTATTTCCGTTGAAATCTCGAAATAGATTTCCCACAGCATGACATAACTTTCTGTATACTACGCTATATGCGTATTACGTGATACGATAAAGTAAATATCAGATATTTAAAAAAGTTATGTCAGTTTTTTCAGAAATAAACATTATTTTTCGCATAATTTGGACTTGAAATTAATGCAATTTATAAAAAAGGGAAAAAATGCTCCCCACTTTTACATTAAATTTTTCCCACAGATAAAACAAGGGACGTTTGAAATAATCTGGTAGATCTAATTTCAGTTGAACTCTCTGAATTTTAGAAAATTGCGAATTTAGAAATACTGCGAGAAAGTAAGTGGTGTTGAGCACCAATAGTTTGAATGAATTATCTGTTATTGATTGAAGAGCTGTATGTGAAAATTATCATTAGAGGTAAAGTATATTAGAGGAAATGAGAAAGGAATTGAACCTATTCTAGTTGCAACACAAGTACGGAAACTACCGTCTTTCATTACGTCATGTTTCCCCTCGCGCCACTCCGTCGCACCAGCTGCACCGTGCTAGACAGGGCGATCGAACGCGGCAAACACGTTCAAGGTGGTTCTATTCGCAGCTCCAGGTGAGTGAACACTGTACGAAGTATTCGCATTGCGGTTGAAGAAGTAACAACAGGGCACTACTTGGGTTCATGTTGGGGTTGGCGCTGTTTGGGAACATAATTCATAGAATCGTGAGAGAAAGTGACTCATTTTGTTTCTTATTTCTTATTCGTCATTCTTTTCCTGTTTTGCAATTTTTACTTTTCTCGTATACGTACGAGAGCCATTTATATGTAGTATAGAGAAAATTATGTAATGTTGCTGGGAAACGAACTTTTATTGGGGACTCTGATATAGAAAATGATAAATCTCTCTAATAAGTTATGTATTGAGATTGCAGAAATAGTTGGTCCTTTGTCTTAAAAGTGGTTTTTTTTTTTCAAAACGTCCGTCCATTTGTCCGTCTATCCGTGTGAACAACGCTAGAGCCTAAACTATTCACAGGAGTTTTTCATGAAATAGATATTCCCCAATCGATCTGGGTCGACTCGATTTTGAAAAACCGTCTTTAAATTTTTGGGGTTCTGTACATGATGCCTCTGGGATATATTCAAATATTTTTCAAAAATGGCTCCAATTTTTTTCTTTAAATTGTTTATAAGAGTAGAGAAATACACTGATAAATCTGGCATCTGTTCGTTTTTCGCTGTAGGCTCTGAATTTTCGAAAATTTCAAAAGTGAATTTTTTTGGCGTCTTCCCGTAACTACGAAATTGGAGATTGGAGACTTTTTCTCCAAATGAAAATTTTTCTCTTTAATTCGTTCTTTAATTAAGGTTATGTCCATTTTTGGAAAAATTTTTGATGTTTTCGCGCACTATTGCTTGAAAGATGTGCAATATTTAAAAAAATAAAAAAAGATTTCTCAAAAACAACTACAATTTTTTTCTTTAAACGTTTGGTAGTGTTTAACGTACTGTAACAGATGACATAAACATTATTTGTTGTATGCTTTTGTTTTTTTAAATATTACACAAATATATTTTTTGAAACATCTCTCATTTCGTTAATATTTATATTACTAGCAATTTGTATACATTATTGTATTTGTGAGTACAGTTACTTCAAATAATTTCTGATAATTTTCTCGAAAACTCAAATATTTTCGGTGGAAATGAGCTACAAAATGCGTATTTTGAGAGACACGACATTTTCTCAAAAACGGCTACACATATTTCAACGAAAATTTCCATATTGGACGAGGTTTTACTCTCTTAGATTATTCTTAAAGTCATATTTCTGTTGTATCATTTGGGGACAGAAAACATATATTAAAAAAAAAGAAGAAGAAGTTGCGGGAGCGATAGATACCGGTAGTGGCAGCTGAGAAAAGAACGCGGCAAAATCGAAAACCTAACCCTGACCAAAACTTAGGAAGCTAACTAACACGAGAAAGCCCATGCCATTCTGTAGCACCACTAGTTTTCCTACATTTTGCTAGAAGTCGTCTGTATTTGTCTCAGTATTAGAAAGAAATGTCAGGGGATAATTCGCAAATCGTGAATGGTTTGAAACTTGATTTGTTACTTCTTTGTGATGGTGCTCATCAATCGCACATTTGCTTCATAAGATTTTAGAGACCGTCATAATGAAGGATTAGAGATCCTTCAGATTAGCGATCTCTTTTATTTTATTTCTTTAAACTGATGTGAAAGCAAAGGAACTCTCTCACATCATTGCACATTTTTATTCAAGCAATAGCACATTATCATATTTTGTCAGAAAGAAGCCGAATCCGAAAATAACTCTCTGTATTGACTATATGACCATAAAAGAGACTGAATACATTCTTCACTTTTCCAACATAGCTCTGTAGAGCGCTTAGTATGCTTTGAATTCCGCGGAAAAATTAATCATCGGAATTCATATTTCCGACATTCCATTTGAATGCGAGTTCACATTCTTTCATTTACAGTTGTTCATCTTGATACCAAGTTAAACATTTGAACTACGAATTCTTGTATTTCATAATCGAGAACGCTTCACGAATAACGACTCGAGCAATAGCCGATAAACCCGCTTCCGAAGGCGCGGTGTTTTGCGTTGCGCAGCCAAGCAGGGAAAGTGCGAACGCGCGTGTCGTTCGTTCCCTCGTGGGGCGCGCGGTAAAGACTGAAAATGGCGGGGCCGCCGGGCGCATGACCCGACTCCCAACGAGGCGCCGCATCAGGTATGTGCGCGAGGCGGCCGCCACCGAATAAAAGTGTAAACCCTTGCAAACAAATTTTTCGAGGGAGAGTGACTTCATCGCCGAAGATCAAAATTCTCGTCGTGTGCCAGGACGAGAGCGAGGACAGGGGAAGGGGCGGATGGGGTGGGGCAGGGACGGAAGCAGAGCTGGAAAATGGGCGGGACTCGCGCCGGGGGCGCAGAGAGAAGGAGACGAAGCGTTGAGAGGTGGTTCGACATTCGCTGGCGGAGCGCGGGGCAGGCTGGGAGAGGAGGCGGAGGTGCCATGGGATGCAGATCGGCGGAACAAGCGAAAGCGGTGGGGAAAGAGGCGATAGCGTGGAATGAAGTGAAGGTCGGGATCGGAGAAGAAGAAGAAGAAGAAGAAGAAGAAGAAGAAGGAGGAGGAGGAGGAGGAGGAGGGAGGGAAGGTCAAGTCGGGGGCAATGACAGGAGCGAAGGTCGATTGGGGATGGGGTCTTGGAAGCGATTGAGAGAGGGAAGATTGATGCAGGGACGGAGGAGCAGAGGAGAAAATGGAACGGGGAGAGACGTCTCGCGTGAGTGGTGGTGCCGGTCGGGCGCAGGTGAGGGGAAGAGGCGGGGAGACGTCGGGGGCGACGGCCGAGAGCGAGGCGGGGTGGGGTGGGGGCGGGGCTGTGAGCGGAGGTGTATCTAGGCGGGAGGGCGCGCACGTCGGCGACCCACATCTGCATGCGGCGCGCGTCGCAGCGGCGAGGGGCGGCCGCAATGGCGGCGCCGGGAGGCGATAAGGGGCTCGCCGCCGGTGAGAGATCCAGGGCGTGGATCTGCGGGCGCTGGTGCTTGTGCACGGCGCGGGGGCCGCCGCTGAACACCGTTCGCGGAAGCGACACTCTCGAGAAAAACGTCCGCGTCTGCATTCTTTCCTCCCGCCCTTATCAACTCCCTGCGGCGTCTTCTCGCAGATGTATTCGCATTCACATCCGACGAATTCCTCACGGATTTCCTGGTTTTCAAGTGTGATACGTAAGAAAAAGAGAACGAAAGATAGCGTCCTTTCGTTCTTTCTTTGGCTTTTTTGGGTGTTGATATGCAGCAGTATTATTGGGTCTGGTATTCAAAATATGATGGGACAATGGGAGTCAAAATCTGTCGAAAATTTTATCTGTTATTTATCAGTTATTGAAACTTTCCAAGAAAGAAAACCACACTTTTTTCGAAACTGTTTATTCATTTATTTATTTATTTTTGTATTTTGAAAAATCTTGTAGTCTATGTTCGGGAACAAGTCAGACTACATTCTTTTTATTCGAGATTCGTCCGTACAGAACATGTTTTCCACATTTAACGTCCTTGTTAAAAAAAAACAAGATATATCCCTGCCGACATTCCCTGGTCGAGTGCTATATGATAGCGTAGCCTTCCGAAACCAAGCTCGCAGTTTTAAACCTGGCTGCAGTCTGTGGTAACACCTCCAATCAATAGTTGATTTACTTACTACAAACATTGTGTATCTTGAATCCGGTATATTTTCATAGTTTACTTATGATACAGTTGTCTCAGTTTATTAAAATTAAAATATTATCGAGTTCGTAGAGCTTTCTAGTATTCAAAATGTTAGAAATTTTTTATTTCTCTCAGTTTCCTAATTTTAAGGTATTTTGAGTAACAAATACGCGGGATTTTTTACATCTTAATACTTGTGTCTGCATACTTGACACATGTGCATGCATACCTGAGTGCGTGCATTCCATACGTGCGTGCGTGCGCGAGTGCTGCTTCTACCATTACATCACGTACTGCTCGCGAGGGGCAACACAGAGTGAGTAGAAGGAATGTCTTCTATACTTCGGTTTTTCTTTCTTGGCGCGCGGGGTGTGTCATCAAAATGGAATACCGTACGGTATTTCGCGTCGTTCTCGGTTGTGCAGCTAGGATTAGCATGATCGCCCGCGCTGCTCAATACAGTCGCGATCATGCCACAACGGAGAACGACGCGAAATACCGTGAGATATTCCTTTTTGATGACACCCCCCCCTCTCGCCAAGAAAGAAAAACCGAAGTATAAGCGTTACGACAGACTGTGGACTCGCAGCGTTCCCCACCTCAAGTTGCACATCTTTCCGCACCTCTTTTTCTCTCCCCCAACGCCCTCCATTGCCCGTCACCCGCACACGCCACTTTCATTTGTCTCCGCGGCGCCGCGCCCGGCGCTCAAGCACAAAACATGGCAGCAATTTACATAAAGAAAATTGCACACGAAAATATTATTTACCACTGCTATGGTGTATATATTCTAAAGTTTTCTAATATCCTACCCTTTCCAAATAGTGTACTTCAGGGGTAGCCAAACAATGGACCTTGAACCCATTCAAGAAATTGATTTATTGATTTTTAGTGGTTCCGGGCGTGTCACCAACCGAGATCATTAGTTCCGTAAGTGTAGTGCAGTTTTTCGTCGGGAGGTGGCGGTGATCTTCCGCTGGATGGCGAGATCCAGTGCCGCATTCAAGAAGAGGTATCCAGCCAGCTGAATTAGGTGGTGTCAGATTCCTTGTGGTGACTGTGATAAAAATATTTATTAGACGAATAGATATGACAGAGAGCGTGATAAAAACGGAGAATTGGTCAATGTATGAATGCATGCTGTTACATATTTCATCTCAACCAAACAATAAACCAAATTTTCTTTCGCGTTGAAAAGCTTGAAAACATTTTCTGAGAAAGATCCTACTCAGTACGATTGTTATTAGAAAAGAATTTTATTTTTCTTCTTTAAAATAGAATATACTTTAAATTTGTGAAATTATCAAGTTAAGGTATTTGTTCCTTTCCACATAAACGAAGTTTACTTTTAATTTTCTTAATGTGTTTATTACCTTCTACGATTACTTTTTTTTGGGAGCTATACGTATAATATTAAACTACTATTTCACAGAAAGGAATCAAACCATAACTGACCCACACTTACTCTTGACAATACTCCTATTAATTGGACCGATAACACGACATATTTGGGAAAAACACCTGACCGAAAACTACTCTGAACCAGACACATTGACAAAACAGAACAAAAAGCACACAGACAATTGAGTGATCTCTCCTCTGTAACTACCCACCCCATAACAACGACAAAGACGAAACTTCACATCTGCGAGACTTACATTAAACTAGTCATAAAATACAGCTGCGAGACTTGGGCCACCACTCGCAACTACGGGTACAACTATGACAAACTCAACGGACTTGGAAATAGGAATTCCTATGAACTGCATTTAGACCTTCTCCTTTGACTAACCTGAATAGACTACGACGTACGCTAAAACTCACCCCAATTCGGCAAGACATTTTTGACACAGCCAGCCGAAGTATCCAGAAACACTTCAAAACCCACGTTTCACCCCATTCATGAACACACATCACCATATCATGATCAATTCTTCTAAACCAAAAAAATACTACCCGCACCCACTAGACATCCTTCAACGATCACCACCGTAACCACTGCAGACCACCCACCTGCTAGCACAGGCATAATAACTCATCCTGCAAGTCAGAGCAATTTCACACCTTCACCCAACACTCGAAACCACTTTTTTCCCCTCTCTTCCCACCAGACCTTCCCAATCCTTTCTCTCCAAACCACAGCTTGTCTGGTGGTAGTGAGAGGCTCCTTCCCCCACCGCTCCTCTTCCCGTTTGCTGCCCACGCAAGCTCGCTCACCGAGACCGAGATGAGCATTCTTGCAGGCCCGTTAACAGCACTCCATCGACTGCGTGCTTTTGCGTATCAAATTTCTCAGAATTGGTAGTGTGACCCTCCTCGTCGAAAGTTTTGTTGACCCCCGGTGTATAGTGCTCGAATCGCAATCAAACTTTGCCTGCGTGCGGTAATGCCTGCGTAGGGGAAAAGAATCGCAAAGGAAATTGAAAGATTGCCACACAGGCTTTGGCATCAGCAGTACGAGAACCTAAAGCAGGACGGGAACGCGAGAGGGAAGGGTCAGAGGCGTATCTAGGTATTCAGGCGCCCATGGCAAGTACAGAATTTGCGCCCATGCCAGAATACTTCAAATTAGGTTTGTTGTCATTTGTTTTGGAGGGTATACTCTAAATAGCGCCCCTTGTGAGTGGCGCCCATGGCAAATGCCATGCCTGCCGCACCGTAGATACGCCTCTGGGAAGGGTGGTCAACATTCTTGTCCCGAGATTGCGAGACACTCGACCAATGATAGTACAGAAAATTTCCAGTTGATCCTCACTGAACTAGAGCTGTGATGTGTGATATTGAAGTCGGAACGTGGATTTACGAAGTCTTAGATTGCAACAAAAGCTTTAAATTAAAACATAAATAGAATACTTCAAAACCTATTCGAAATTATTCCAATTTCGAAGATAAGAAAAATTAGCAAGAAAAACGTGGGGGAAATAACAGAATTTAAAAACAGGTGAGTAAAGTAAAATCAATGGTCATTGCTTACAGAAACGCTTACAGAAAGCTTACAGAAACAAGCTCCAGAAATGTGACGAGACTGTACATACAGGTAAACCGATGGTGAACCAAAGAGCATCCAGAGCAGCGCATGCAATGCTGTCGGCAAATATTTCTGGAAGTTCTCTGTTTTGCCGCTCCAGTTTCATAGCGCAATCCTCTTGCTGCTGACAATGACCGTGAAACGGACTCATCTCCCGGTCCCATTCGCGTCGTCGCCTTCATGTTGCCATTCCCGTTCACGGACAAGACTGTGAAGTCTCGTTAAAGGACGATTCACATCTACAGGCACCGCGCATGGGAGACACGTAACGTGGTAGACACCACACGACTAGACTTTTCACATTTCCGTCAGCGCTGCATCCACAGTTGCCGACAGAGAAGAGGATACTATGAGCTGAACCCTCGCAGAAGCAAAGCTTTCAAAATGTTTCAGAATTTACGGACGGACTGGCTCTAATGAAGATTTTACTTATAAAGGAATCAGAGTGTGAAGAAGAAAACAAATGGGGTTTTACATTATATCTCATCTCACGAATAAGAAACACAAAATGAAGGGGAATTCTATGTATTGTATAAAGAACTCGTAGGTGATGAAGATTGATTTTTTAAATATAAAAGTACGGCGACAATAATTCGGAATCCTAACTAAACGTTAATAATATATTAACGTAATTAGTAATATTATTGCAAATATATGTTTTATTTCGGATTTAAAATAAGTGTTGAATATTCGTAATTCGAATTATAGGTAATATGATATTGGTATTTACGAAATAAATATCTATAAGTATCCTATTTCAATAAGAGATTGGAGAATTATTAAACGACTACGTAATGTGTAACATGTAGCAAAGTTGCAAAACAAGTTTGCCATTTACTACACGTTAATTTTATACTTGTGTTGTCTTCGTTTTTGTGTATGTCTGTTTGACGTGTCTATTTCTTTCATATCTGCCAGTATCGTAAATACCCATTGCTAAGCAAGGATACCTCCAGATGTCTATCGCCATATGATCATCAATTTTGCACTCCGCTGTAATCACTTTGTTAACCTTTTTGTCATCGATAACAATTGTTTAAATCCATAATAGCTTGTTAGCATCAATTCAGTATTAAAATGAATTGTTTTCGGATTGTTTCAAATTCTGAAATAGAATAATTAAAGATTCAGTGCCGAAAAACAGCAAAAGAAACAGTGTTGAAGCAATTTCAAAAAGTTTGTGAAGAGAATACAAATTGACAGTTTCCGGACTGGTAGGCCGTGGTCCATTGGACGTTAAAGGACCGAACGTTTCGTCCACGTTATGGATGTTATTGCGTTGTCCATGGTAAGAAGTTGTGTTGGAAATTAGGTATTTTCGGTACAGTTTTGACACTGTGGATCTACGAATATTTATTTACCCAACTATTTCCGAAATGAACTGTCCCATGCACCTAGCTGCAACAACCATTCCGCGTTCAAAAGTTTGTTAATTCCCGTCGTGCTGCCTTAATCACGTCAAAAACCTTTTTTTATGAATCATTTGGGTAAAAATAAAGGCTCTGACAATGCACTGGATTTTTACACCTTTTGAACGCGAAACTACTGCCGTCTCTGTATTTGCATATTGCTGTTCCATGACTTTTGTCACCCCAATATATATTTGGTCTACATAATGAATTGGATTGGATGGATCTCTTCTTTGGAGTAATATCCACCCTCTCATTTGTATTGAATCAACCATTTTCCAAGTTTTTCATTATTTTGTAAATGGAAATATCACAATCGCGGAATGCCATATTTAACGTTATACAACTGCCTTACCGCTACATGTAGTAAATAAAATGCATTACGTGGAAACGTGGTATATTCATTTTAGAACATTTGTGCGTGCAGAGATAAAAATTTATAAACTGAATAAAGAATTCGTTTAGTTCATCTATTAATCCAATTACAAGAATTTCAAAATAACAATTTGCGCTTTATTTCCTCTACTATACCTTAGTATTTGTGTTCCACTCGAACGTAACTTTCAATGCTGTAAAGCGATGCAATTATTGTAGGTGATATTTGATCCCTGGATCCAAAGCATCATGCTAAACGTACGCTGAGTAGAAGGCTCAAACCAATCGCCAGGAGACACAGTGTTGGAGGGAAGACGCTAGATAAGGAAGCGAGCAATGCGGGGAGCCGCGAGGGCCCTTCCACTCAATTAGAAGCTCGTTTCCTGCGCATTAAGGGGAAGTGGCACGCGTCCAAAAACTGCCACCGGGAATTGGCTGGGCCGCCTGCCGCCTGATTGGTGGCCCACACTTTTCCGCTTCTGACGCAGAGGCCGGCGACGTACCTTGCCAATATACAGCTTCTTCACTTCACATGAGACTCGACAACGCACTAATATTGCGTGCGGTGTGTATTGGTTAGGGGAGATTTTTAACAACAAATTTTGAAATGAAAAATATTTTCATTATCCAAAATAACGATTATATATTCAGTTATTTACAATAAATCTCTCCGTTAGAAAAGACGATGCTGAATATTTCCATACTATACTTTTTCTTATGATAAAAATCTTAGAGGTCCCTCAAACTTGGAACCCCGGGTGATAAAACCCCGAGTAAAAAGAAAATAATATTAATAATAATAATAATAATAATAATAATAATAATAATAATAATAATAATTAGCTGGATTCATGCCGAAAACTCATTTTGTAAATACTTCTTTTAGAACTGAAAATTCTTTCTCATAAAACACCAATTTTGACCGGCTGGTTCGATATTGTGCGAGAGAATCCATTTGAATTATTGCTAAGCGTTGAGATTAAATTACACAGAAAGTAAAAAGTGCTTTGAATTTTATTGTGAAAGATAATGTATGTCTTTGCCTTCATTTTTTACATATATTTTAGAATTTCGCACTTTTGTGACACTTGTGTTATGGATTAGGGGTTCTTACAAGAACTAAATTTCCAATCACGTAATAGAAAGTCCAAAACGGTATCGTTTTGAAGAATACTGCTCAAGAAACTTAATTTGGGTCACACGTGTCCCCATAACTGTTCCTCTTCATTCCATCACATTTCCTTCACCTATCCTTTTCATGTCCTCCAACTGTCCCTCATCACGTCCCCTCATGTTCTTCACCCTTCCTCCTAACACTCGTGCCCCCACATAAGTTGCCTCTCCCCTCAAACTTCGTGTACTTTTCGAAACACAAAAACCTGTTTTTAAGGGCCAGAACGTATCGCTTCCGAGTTATATTGGATTATAATGTATGTTGCAATAACATATTTTGTATGTCATAATCTACGAATATATGTTTTCTTCTTAAATCTTATGGATGCAGATCCGAGGTGTAATCTCCTATGCACCAGTACCAAGATTTTGTGTTCAAATAAATGGCCAAAAACTGTCACAATCCTTAGTGTAGCCTATTGTATTGAGAGATAATAACAAACGCATGAGAGAGAATGAGTTAAAAAGCTGACTTAGTGACATTCGAATGACTGTAATCACATCAGTGTGAATTAGTATTTCTTATAGGTGTAAAATGAAGCATTTGTAAATACAAACCCATTTAAGAATTATGAACACCAGAAACTAGTAAACATTGGTTAGTAACAAAGAAAATGTCTGAATGACTTGTTTCTATTGTTCTTCACATACAACAATGGTAGGATTCGTGTATTTTCAGAATTCAGGTGTATTAATCGCGCAACTTTTCTTGACCGATGATCCTTGCTTCCCCCTCTCTGGTACAATGAACAGTTGACGGCAAAAGCTCGCAGCGAGCACTGATGATAACTTTCCAAACACATCTTCACTAGGCGCGAAATAGAAACTTTTTTCTGTTGAAGACGAGAACTTCTGTCCATGATTTTATCCAAAAAATCTTTAAAAAATGACCGAAGCAGGTGAAGATCCATCATAGGAAGACATCTCGACACACTAACTGAGAAAGTTAGAACTCAAATTATTGAGAAAGTTGCAAAGACGACTGATTCTCAGAGATTGGCATTGCTTTCATAAAATCTAGTGACCGATTTCGTAATAATACCCCTACTCCACCCGCAATTTCGTCAATCCATCGGTCAAGAAAAGTTGCGGTAGTGTGTCCTCTCTCTAATAATCCTTTTCCCAAATTCCTTTAAACCGATTAAGTCAACTCGAATGAAGCAGGGACTATATACGACACTTCTGTCTTTTCAGCAAATGTAACACACCTCTACTTTCTAATATTAACTAATTTACTGTTCACTTTTTTTTTGTTTTTGGAATATTATTGGATCACTTTCATTTATATTCGTGGGTTTTGTACATACAACTTTCCTTACCTGTTGTATATGTACGAGTGATTCTGTACAGAAAACACGATCACTGGAATTTCTCTGCAAGATAAAACTTACTGTCGAATTGATGGCAACTGTAATGAATTCTCAGCCTTTTTCTCTTAGAAAACAATAACAATTAAATTTTATTATCAATAAATTTACAATATGCGAGATCTCATTACTTAATTGAATTTTCTTTTAATATAGATTGTACCGTATGTTTTTTATATAGAAAGTTCGTAAGCTTACGATGTTCCTCGAAGTGGGTCTTCTCTGGATAATTTCCCGTGCAGTCCAAGTGACGTCTGCGATGGTCCGTCTAAATTTTGAAGGCCCGTGATATCTCTATTCGATTAATTCTTAAACCCTTCGATATATTGCATCGCGACTGCGACGGGCCCTAATTTCGGTTCCGTGTCGAAACCTAAGCTGCGACTGCTATTATCATCCACTGATGTTATTAATATTCCTTTACCCAGCTACTAAGCTACTCTATCTAAACCCTTCGGTAATACGATTCTATTTAATCAAACCCCTGAAATGAACTCACCCCAAAACACAAAAGTTCCCCTTTAAGATTTTGAATAATCATATTTTTGCACTTGAATAATACTACCGTTGCTTTAAAAGTATGAAACTCCAAAACGTCGCCTCAAAGTCCTTTTTCCCAATAACTTAAATCCCGATAAAATAAAATTTCCACGTACCGTCGTCTGATGTGATCTACTTGTTGGCTATCATAAGACAAGCGTAAAAGCTTCCGTCTCCTCCAAGCACGAATTCTCAAAGCCTCCTTCACGTTTATTCCGTCTCATTACGATTAGGCCTTAGAGAGACATTGTTTAATATAATTGATTCTGAGCAAAGAATCCCTACGCGTTGTTGTCGCGTTGCTTTGTCTTATCTTTGGTTCTGAATGTCCAAATAAGTATGTTTCCCCTCATAATTTTCACGAGAAAAATGTCGTGGGGTCTTGTGGTATATCACACAAAGTTAATTTTTGTGAACAATGCCATTGAAATTTTCATCTGCCGAAAATGTGACCTGGTTCTTTTTTAGCCTATGTAATAAAATTCTATTTACAGGTGACACGAATACCTTATGTGAATACGTCCGTCACTGGAGTCGCAGCACAGAGAAACAAGACCATTTTCAGCCGTGGAATTTCACAAAATGAATTCGGCTGGAGGTGCCCGCGGGGAAAAAAGTCCATTCCGAACGAAGAGCTGAGAACAATCCCCGCAGGGGTTGGAGGGCGAAGGGGCGGGGGAGGGCGCTCCACCGGGAGGGAACCGACGGCGCCGCGACGCTGCCACCCCCAATGAGCGTCGCTCGCTCTGCGCCCTCTCCCCCCCCCATCGACGCCTCCGCACCTCTCGTCTTCGACGCTGCCGCCGCCACTGTCGCCACTTCCTGCTTCATTCTGAACATCTGAACGTCTTTTCCATTGCTACGCTGCTATCGCACCGCGCGCTGCCACAATTGTCAGGGGACAACGTCGGAATCTCCAATCTGAAGAGGAAAAGGAAAATTCGAAGTGTCGAATATTTCCAGTCAACGAGTTTCTATTTATCGAATTACTGTATACAAAAAGAAGATGGCTCGAATGAATACGACTCGAGCTAATGATATTTGAATTTAGGAAGTTCCATAGAGTTAAGCTAATTTGTAACATTATTTACATTGATCACCCGCAAAATGTAATCGGAGGTGAAACGCTTATACTTTGCTGTCATCATTCAACATATTATCCAGTGCTGCAGAATAACGAATTCTCAGTTCCCAAGAAGCCATTAAATTTCACTGAGGCTTCTTTTTAGCGGGGAAAAAAGAGGTTGTGACGGGACAAAAGTAGTTGAGTGTCGCGCGTAGTCCTGCGGCGAAAAAAGTAAGAAATAAAGAACGTTGCTCACTCACTTGAAACGTCAACTGACCTGATCCATAAAGTAGTACTCGTTTACGAAACAGTGTATCACCTTGTGCTCACCTGTGTCCATCGGTAACTTCCAAAACTGACTAAACATTTTCAGTCGCTTGTAGCCTTTTTTCGCGTTTCCTTGATCCTACGGACAGACATGAGTGCAGAGGTTGAGAATTCCAAAGTACACTGCCCCAATGTGATATTTGGTAAGCACTAATGGCTATTAAGCAAAGGTATAATCATTACAAGAGAATGAATAACAAAATAGTACAAGTGTAGACACAGACAATCGTTTAAGCGCAAGCAAAATTCATGTTATCTGTTTGGAACGATCAAACGTCAAATAGCTTGTAAAAAAATTCAAATAAAAGATAAACGGCCTATTTAACTCCATTCCAACGTAGTCTTGATGGTGTATACGGTTTGCCTAAAAATGTGCAGTAATGTGAATGAGTTTCTTATCTTTTATTATAGTTTTAAAAAAATCAATGTAACAAATGATCGCTATACTGAGGACAATACATTGAATATTTTTAGTACACGGGTAGTTTAATGATTGATTTGATATATCAATTATATCAAGCAAATGTATGGTTGTTAACCTATAATCAGAAATAAGACTCCACTGCAATTTTCGAATTACTCCGGTGATATGTCTTCCAAATCATTTTACTAACGCTGAAAACCTTTACAACTTAAGTTTCGCAAGCAAACGTGTAAGTTTCGCAAGCAATGAACTTATATACTACATGAACATGTTGGCGTGTTATGCCCAAGCAGCTACAAGAAAGTTGAACTTTTATGACTTTTGAAAATTTGGAGATTTTAATAAATATATGTCATAATACGTTTTATTATTAATTTTTAATTATTATTATTATTTATATACAATAAAGGCAAACATTGAGCCCTTTTATAAAATGTGACGGTTTAATGTTTAATTATCTCGATTTCATTCAAAATTATGCGAAAACTACTCAACTTTCTGAAAAATTGCATGTTACAAGTATGTGTAACATGTAGTGTTCGAAAAGTTGTATCAAGTACGTACCTACATGTTACTATTATAATATTTAATTTTAAATTAAGATTTAGTTTACAAAAAATTCTCTATCTTCAACAATAATGTAGTTGTATAAGGGGTTTAAATTATGTAATTTTCAAATATTCATGAATGAACGGACGGACGGATAAACGGACAGACAGACGGACGGATAGACGGACGGATAGACGGACGGATAGACGGACGGATAGACGGACGGATAGACGGACGGATAGACGGACGGATAGACGGACGGATAGACGGACGGATAGACGGACGGATAGACGGACGGATGGACGGACGGATGGACGGACGGATAGACGGACGGAAGACGGAGAAAAGCCACTTTCTTGGTATAAGGAAATCATAAAACGTGCTTTTCTTTGGAAAATCGGCACTTTTTTTCTGCAGCATTACTCAGTTTTCACTTACTGCGAAGTGGATGCGAGAGTGCCAAAAGAGCAGAGTGTGCAGGCGGTCCTAGGAGCCGGCCTCCTTGGGGAGGGGGCGCGGCGAGGCGGCTGCTCCGCCGCGGTCCATCTTCAGCGCCGAGTGCGCAGCGCCGAACGTGATCGTGATCGTGGGCGGCTGCGCCGGCAAAGGGGCAAAGGCGCAAATGCGCACCGACAGGTGATCCGGGGAGGCCATTATGGCGGCGCGCGCGATGTTTCCGTCTCTGCGGAGAGCGACGGCCGCTGCGCTCGGCGGCGCACAGTGGGCCAAATGCACCGCAGACGCACGCGGGAAACAAATCAATGGGAAAACCTTTTGGTAATCCCAAATGCTCAACTGTTTTGAAGTCAAGAATGGAGATATACATGTTCCAGTTTGATATTATGTTAATTATTCTAAGTACTAAAATGGTCGTCTTTAAATCAAAAATGACTGCAACATTCAACATTCAAACCCATTTGAGGTTATAAATGATGATAATAATAATAGAATATTTATTCGCAATTTGTTTTACTAATATAAGAAACAAATTAAAACTGCTAGCAACCATCAGTAACCAGTTGCGATAACTTATGTTCCTTTATTTTACAAACTTGTATTTACGTATTTTCTATGAACAAAAGCAAATAATCTTTCAGAGGGACATAATATCCTAACTCTGAAAAAGAAAATAATATGAAAAAATAAGTTATAAATACGTTATAATATTCTGTCTTCTATAGAATAACTTTCCATAAATAATTTTAAACTTTTTCTTGTAATGAACACAATTTTTATTAGCCAATTTATATAAATTTTGACATGATTTGGCATACAAATTCATTTTGTGTTTTAGAATATTGAAAAGTTTATTCAAAGGCTATCAGATCATAGACATAGAATACAGTTATCATTTGCTGAAGAAACAAAAAAATTCATGCAAAATAAAAGGTGAAATCCGTTTAATAGTATTCTTTTTGTGTGTGATGGACTTCGCTCTTTTTCATTATCTCTTTTAATGAAAATAATAAAATGGAAGGTACTGTCTTGAAAAGACGGTTAAGCAAAACATTTTCATTTAGTTTATTTTTATTAATACGTAGTATTACGTTGTATTGGTTGATCTGCTCGCCTGAAATGGAAAAACCGAGCGCGTCATCGACCCACTGAGCGGCGCGTGGCGTGGCGGCGAGTGCAGGGGGTGGGGCGGGGCGGGCCACCGCTCCGAGTGATGGACGACCGGTGCTCCGCCCGATCGCCATTTGCGGTCCGCCACCCCGCTCTCACAACCCCCCCCGCGCCCTCTCGCGTCCGCGTGCGGTGCCACCTCTTTGCCTTCTTCCGCTTCCGCTCCGCGCGTCCCCGCGCTCCACATGCCCCTGCCCCCCCCACTCCCCTCGCAACCTCGTCCCGCGGGCGCGTCGCGGCCGATTGACGAATGAGAAAAGCGCGACACGCTTCGCTTGGTGGCGAGCGCCGCCGCCGCCGCCGCATGAAATGTGCTGTGTGGGTTGGCGAGCCGACACGGTGGAGGGGAGAGAACGCAGAAAGGACCCGTGTGAGGCGACGCGTCGCGTTACACCGTCGCGCCGGTGAGAGGCAAAAAGTGGGAGGCTGTCCTGGGATGCAGAGGAGCAGCTCGGGTGAGAGGGTCGCAGAGAATCATGCAGTTGGTGAGTGGAACCGGAAGATGCTACGTGACGCACAGGAAAATACGCTTAATTCTAGTTCTACCGCACCAATGTTCACTCACTCACCCCGTCACAGAATTATTCTCACGAGGTCTTCGTTGGCGATTTCACTGAGAACACCTCTTGAGTCTGGCTGTGTCAATCACAAACTAATTTTAAGGAATTGGGGATTACGGTATCTTATGGATGCGAAGGAGGTGAGAGAAGTGTGAAAACTGTCCGTAATCCTTCCTTGGTTGTAGGAAAATCATCAGAGTTCAGGAAAAACATCGTAGCAGTCGATAGTGTCCTGTGGAAAGGAAAGTTCAGAAAGAAAAGAACAAGATGCAACGGCAATATGACTCGAGGACATCGGAAGCTATCCGTGGGAATCTGGAGCGAAAAACTGTAGAAGTTAAAGAGAGAATTTAGACAAACATGCACGGTCATTGGAGGTATTGGAACGAAGTTTTATGGACAGGATTTCCTCTGTGAATCTAATAAGACAGTCACATCATCTGAATAAATACGTGATAATTCCTCAATAAGCAAGTTTTATGTGCCGGAATGGTTTTCATAAATTAACAATTTATAAATTATTATTTTTAATCACTTCCGTACGATTGGAAGTTTTCATCATTTTCGAGCTTGGTTTTGAATTCGTTTTCAGTCTGAAAGAACGAAGTGCTGATGAATAAAGTGCAAGTTTGCTGAAGAATAATAACTCAACACATCTTTGCATGGCACAAGCAAAGTACTCCCCTTCGCGTGGTGGCGCTTTCGAAAGAAAAACTAAATCCTTTTGAGTTACGATGCACCGCAGTGACGGGCAGAATCTCTCTGTGAAGGATTGAAATTGTAGGTTGCTGGAAGGGCTATAGGGAGCTGTGACAGACGGTTCTCTTCTCTGACATTCCTTTTGTGAATGGCCACCGCTGGCGTGAGTATGTTGGTTGGCGCACTGCACTGAGGATGAAGGAAAGTAAGTCCCCTAAAGTGCGAATTAAGGAAAGTGTTGTAAAATCTATAACCTTAAAACAGATCTCTATCATTCTACCAATTGTTTTGTTTGTTTTTTCAAACGCATAGGCCCGCGCAAAGGGTGAGGGGACAAGGGGCGTGTGAAAACTTCGAAAAGGGTCCCGTTGCCTTAATCTGCCGATACAATTTCCTTATTTTCAGTTCCTGATATTCCTCTTTTTACTTTATTGCTACTGGTTACTCAGTTTAGAGAAAGTATTGTAATGCTGCGGAAAATAGCGAGTTTTCGACAGAAACTCTCATATGGCCGGCCCCGATAACGAAAAAGTGGATATAACTTGAATCGTACCATCTTCTCATCTAATTATATCTTATACCTATACATAGTAAATTACTTCCTCTAACACGTTGTGTAGAGAGAACCTTCTTGTTTAGATAGAATCTTCTTGTTTAGATAGAATCTTCTTGTGTAGATAGAATCTTCTTGTGTAGATAGAATCTTCTTGTGTAGATAGAATCTTCTTGTGTAGATAGAATCTTCTTGTGTAGATAGAATCTTCTTGTGTAGATAGAATCTTCTTGTGTAGATAGAATCTTCTTGTGTAGATAGAATCTTCTTGTGTAGATAGTTTTTCTCTCTTAAAAATAAGATTTAAATGTAATATGAAAGAAAAATTAAAAAAATTATGTACTACCAGGACAACCTGGCAGACGTTGCTCTGCCCTTCCTCTCCCTCTTTCCCCTCCCTCGCCCTGTCCCTGTCTGTCTGTCTCTGTGTGTCTGTGTCTCTGCCGCTCTCTGTCCCTCTCATTCACATTTACTGGCAGATTCTGCAAGTCTCTGAGCAGGTGAGGTATTATCGGGAAGCGCCGTACCAGCAAAAATGTAATAGAATGTTCAAGAAGAGCTCATCCGGCGGATGACGGTGTGAGAAACGTTTCTTTGAGGCTTTTGGCCTCAAAATGTTAGTTTTTAAGGCCCCAGAATGCATCAGTTAGAATTTATTTAACGATATAGTTTCATAAATGCTGCAGAGTGCGTTGCGGGTTGCATTTGACGTGAATATTTTGTTTTGTTCTACAGCGCCATGTAGTAGAGTTGCAACAGAATTTACCGCACATAAACCTTCTCGGTAAAAAACCACGTAGAATGCCAAATTTCGTGTTGATCGGTCCAACGGTGTCGGAGTTTACCTCTTATATATTTATACCAACATCAAGTTTTTATATTTGTTGGTATATTAAATATACACGCTGCTGACTTGCGCGGCTAAATTCCGACAACGTGAGGTCTATCTTCGTGAAAGTTGCCACTTCTACGTGTTTTTTTCCTCCACCGAGAAGGTTTAGGTGATGTTAAATCTGTTGAAAGTCCACTATATGGCGCTCTAGACCAAAACTAAATATTTACTTCGAATGCAACCGCAACACTTTCTGGAGATTTTTTTAATATAGCTCGTTAAATAACTCCTAAACAATGCGTTCTATGGCCTTAAAAACTAAAATTTTGAGGACAAAGGCATCAAAGAAACGTTTCTCATACCGCAAACTACAGAATGAAATCTCCTTGGACATTCTATTACGTTTTTGCTGGTCCGGAACTTTCAGATATTACCTCACCTGCTCAAAGATGTGCTGAATCTGCAATTAAATGTGAACGAGAGGGACAGAGAGAGGCAGAGACATTCAGGGACCGGGTGAGGGAGGGAGAGACAGTAAGAAAGGGGAAAGAGGGAGATGAAGGGCAGAACAACGTCTGCCGAGCTTTCCTAGTTTTATATTAAAGTTGGAACCGTTTCTGAGGGTGAGTAGGCAGCAAAAATTAAACATTTTCGCAGGCCTTGTTACTATCAACCTGTCTTGCGACAGTGACTTCGTTTGACGCGTTATAATTTTACAACATAGCAACACAATGGTTTCAAGATTCCCATCCAATTGTTGTCGGTCGTGATGACTATATAACATTCTTAGGAAATAAAATATATTGAAGAAAGTTAATAAATTTAACTTAGAACTAACAAACACACTTTTATATCGTAAGAAGTTTTGTTCGCTGATTAGGGTATTCAAAAATTGAGAGCTCATTTCAGCGTAATCAAAGCTGACTTGCGTGATATTATTATTGCTAGCTGAATTATGTGTTGCAAATACCGTAACAGTTAAATTTATTTTTTTCATTTGTAAAAGTAGGAAGTGATTGCTCTGCCTGACTATCGAAACGAATGCACGTCTGGGGCTTTGTTTGACTTGGTTGAATTGGACATTTTCAAGTAATAGCAGTGTAAGTTTAGGAGAAATTGCAGTATTTTACGAGGGTTGGGGCAGAAGTCATGACAACTATTTTTTTCTAAAAGAAATTTTGTTGAAGTGCACAACTTTATTTGTAGCGTGAGGGAAGTGCTGCATTACGATGTGTTCACATTCACAGAAGTCTCTGTGAGTGTCTCTATTAGTACGGAAAGCAACGTGAAATCGATTGTCCAACTACCGCTGTGCGAGATGAATGTAACGTGTTTCGAGCAGCGTTCGTTCAAGACAACCGTTCTCCATGAGAAAAATGCTCGAGAATGTCACAGAAAATTGGTGGAAGTTCTTGGGAATAATGCCCTTCCATACCAGAGAGTTGCGAGATGATCACGAGAATTTCTGCGAGGACGCGTAGCCACCAGTGACCAGCAACGCACGTGATCTGTGAGTATGCGGACAGACGTGGTAAGTGTAGTAATTGAGCACCTGCCGAATCGGGCCTTTAGAAAGGGAATATAATACTTTTGGAATGTTGTGAACTCGTATATACTAAAATGCTTTGGAATGTGAAACTAGTACTGCCATTTCAAATGCTTTAATCAATATGATAACGACAAGTTCGGTGAGTCGTTACTTGTCCATGCACGTACTTTATACTCTACCCTTTAATGTGTATATTTTACATTTTCCACCCGTACACGTATTCTGACAAAAAATTGCTATGACTTATGCCCCAACCCTCGTAGTATTACGTAAATCTTTCCAATAACTGCGAGAAAGTATGTGATGTTGTAGAACCACTAGTATAAGTTGACCATTTAGGGGAATTGATGCACGACATTGGGAAAAAGAGACTCGTCAAATCTGGAAACCTTGCAAATAGTTCTACATAAAATTAATTATTAATTATGTCAGTTAAAGTTATAATTTCATTCATGTTTGAAGTATCATTGATTTTCTACTGATATATGTCATTTGCAATTAAAAAAAGTTTAATGGACATAGGGGCTCATAAATATAGTTGCCCCTCCCCTTTTGTTTTAGTCTGCGCACACCTGTGTTCAAACATTTCCGAGATATAATTGTTTCAATTGAATGAAGTATGAATACATTATATACTTGCAATATTGGAGCACAGATATGAACAACTAATTATATGATGACAAATTGAAATCAAGAATTAACTCTTAACTTTTACTTTATTTTTATGGAAAAATACTTTGTTCTCTTTTTTAGGCTCTCACAATGTTGATAAAGTACCCGAAGGTAATGAAATAATTTAAAGTCTGCCAAAGTTTCCATAGTCAAATCATTATATCTTTCAAAATGAAAAGATATAGAGTTCCTTATGAAGGCAATACAAGTTTAACAAGATCTCAAATCACCAACTACTGGAACTTTTACAATTGCATTCGACCTGCTGTACAGCCTAGACAAAGCGACGAAATGTTAGAATGTTAGAAATACTATTCTGATTACAGTGTTAATATTTTTAATATTTTTATTGTTATTTCATTTAAATATTTCACTTTTTAATACATATTTATTGAAAATTAATGTTATTATTTCAATTTTAGATTTCTACCGTGTTCTTCAGTTCTCTATCCAATTATGTGTCCTTTCATTTCGCCAGTTCCTCGAGTATTTGCAAGAAGGGATACGTTAGAAAGAATTTTTTGTGCATAGAGCCCACAAAATTGTATTTCTTGCAGAAATTTCATTTCCTAGATTTCTACGATGTTTTCGCGGTCCGCGGATGCTTTGCTCGGTGTCTTCCATCCGCTCGCTGCCCCTTCCGACACAAGTTGCGACATTTCCCGCTTGAATCAAATCTCGTTTGGCGGATGGCATTCGCGTTAGTTGCTGTGCAAATCTCCGCGTAGAAACAGCAGCTTAAAAGAATAACGAACTCCGGAAATGGAAATTTCTGCGTAATAAATGCGACGAGGAAGTTTAAAGTTACGCGGAATGTCGCTCTCTGTGAAATAAAGGGTGCAGCTGAGAAAGGATTGCGGCGGAGATTCTACGGCGGTGTGTCTGCGCGAAGGTGTATTTGTTTTTGCACCGTGGGCGCTATAGTTTCATTCGTGGGAGGTGTACGCATGCATGGATGTTTCATTTGAAAGAAGGAAGACGAAGTAGAAAAGAGGAATAAAGCCAGGTCTGGAGCTCGGACTGAAAACTTACAAATGGCTAATGAAATGTTTCTTCGCCAGGAAATGCAATTTCCTGATGAGCTACTCGTCGTAGAGTGCGATGCGAGTAAACAAATTAATTAAAAAAGAATGAGTTTATGGTTCTCAGCAAGCTGAATCATTTGTGCGAAATCCGCAAAATAACGATTCTCTAGGTTGATTTCCTCGTAGGTCCAGTTCACAGATCATTGATTTTAAATATCATAAGACTGATTAGTTTAAAGTCTAGCGACGCGAACAGCTTTCTCAAACACAGTAACTAAATTGTTATATTCTGAATGAAAATAATTCACAAAAGGAAACCACTATGTTCCAATGACGTGTTTTCTTGATATTTTTGTTAATTTTGTGTGATTGTGCTGAACGAAACTGGAACACGGACTTCTTCCTCCCCATTTTCCAGAATATGCCCACCTTTATGGAAACGACGTAAATCATTACGTCGTTTGGAAAGCCTCTGTGGCTCAGTGGTAGGGCCCTTACTGACGTGAAGGAAACTGGTTCGAATCCCTACCAAGATTGTGCCGACGGCTACAAATAGGGGAGCCTTACCTCTTAGCACTCGCATGGGCCACATAGGCTTATATGCAATTGCACAAGGTTACCTTTGCACATTATTCGACGAATTATTTTTACGTACTCTTTAATTATTCCATAATTACAGAGGTGTTAATAATTTATTTCACAACTTTCGTTGCGTCAAGTCATACATTGCGATAGAAGTAGGGATTTAGAAATATCAATGGTCAATCTAATGAATAAGAGATTTTCGAGAGCGAAAATTAACCTGTTTGAACATATAAATAAATATTGAAATATGAGAACAGTTTAGAAAACAAACAGTGAGATTGAATCGGGTAATATTTAGAGCGCAAAGCAGCGACAACGATCTTCCTTTATTTCACGAATACTGGCAATTTTCGAAGTTACTGAACAGAAACAAGTTTCTATTACTCCAGCTTTCGCGCTTTGACATCGTTTGTTATCGCGGGCCGAATGAATGAGGCCCTCCCTGCGGAATACGTGCACACATCCATATTCCTCGCCTTCCGCTTCCAGGAAGCTTTCACTCCCTGGTGCCCCCTGCTCCCCCCTCCCGGCCCCCGCTGCGCGCGGCGAGCGCGGAATGGAGGCCCGGACGAGGCACCGCGAGCGCAAATATTAATTCCCTGCCTCACGGCGAGTGGTCAGTTACAGAGCTCGGGAACCAATATTGACGAGCGAGGGAACCCGGGGCCAAGTGCGGAGGGCGGGGGCGCCAGCGGCAGCCCAGTTGGGTTCCAAGAACCGGGAGGAAGTCGGAATTTGTAAGTTCGGGAAAAGAAGGGAGCGCCTCACTGATGACCGTGTTGTCGCCGCCGTCCTATGGTTCGAATCCCGACGTCAGCCGATTTTTTGACACTTGCTACACGGATAGGTTGAATTCATAGGTTGAATTCACGCCTCACGGCGCCGTGCCAAGCCACGAGCTTCTCTGCGCCACTAGCGTCGGGAGAGGAAATTATTAGTAACCCCGCCGTTTTACAATAGTGATGGCGTTGTCTCTTGCGGCAGGGTTATGAACTGCGTGGAGAGGCGAGTTCGTCGTGGCACTCTTGCCACGGACTTCCATTCGTGGCATCGACCTTGACAACACTGCTCTACACTGCCATAGAGTAAAGATGTATACGAGTACATCCTTAGTCTATGACACTGCCCAACCACAAAGGGCGAGTGCCTGGGAGGAGGTAGGGATGGAGGGTTATGCGAAGGTGAATGAACAACGACGCGGAGCGAAGCGAAGGCGATGTGAGGGCGGAATGGAGGTGGGGCCAGTTGCGATCGCTGGGCAGAAACACCGTTGCCTTCGCGGCATCGTCTGAAGAAGCTCTAGGGATCGAGTTCATAACGTTGCAGATTTTCGACTCTTAAGTTCATAGCTGAGTCGAATTCAACCGCTGTCTGGATAAAAATGCCAGCATCCGTCTGCTCTGACACGAAAATTTCCTCGATTCTCCTAACAGAATCTGGTGAATGTCAGAGCAGTGCTCTAAACAAACATGTCAAAAATCGCGCACAATCTCATACCTTGTCCCCCTGCTCTTCCCCCCCACACACGCACTTACAAATACATGCCATACACTACCATACAGGTCGGAAGTTCAGTGGTGAGCTTAGAACGGGGTTGTCCAACTCGCAAGGCCTCAAGGGCCAGAATTAAAGCCTTTAATATGGTCGCGGGCCATATTTTAATTACTCGGGCTGATCCACGTTTGATCTCCCCGCACTGCTGATCTCGGCACTTTGCCCGACTGTTCTTAGTTCTCAAACAAGGGTGTTTGTGAAACAATGCGTATATGCCAGGCTGTACCGTGATGCCGTACGTCAAGCATAATAATGCTGCGAAATACATTGAGATGAATTTTAATTTCTGAATTTACAACAAAAAATCCTTAAATCTAAACGTAACCTATTTTTACATTAAAAGGGATGTTGATTCCGGCAGAGCACATAATGTTATCCCTAGACATTGATGAAAGGGCTTTTTCACTAAGAACTTTTCGCGGGCCACAATAAATGATATCGCGGGCCGCATGCAGCACAACCCTGGCTTATACTGCGATTTTTCTAACTTTGGCCCTCAAGAGCTATCTTCACGATGGAATATGTCACGGTTTTTCGCGACGTTCTCAGACGAGCCGCCAGGTATCGCATGATCGCGACCGTATCAAGCAGTGCTAACGATCATGCGACTTCTACCGGCATGAAGGAGAAAGACGCGAAATGCCGTGTGATATTCCATCGTGGCCATTGGGGCTTGAGGGGCAGAGATAGAAAAATCGCACCTTCGAATGTGTCCTCTCTGCGGCGACACATTTTCTGCTGCGACTGCTTCTTAGCGGGGCACCCGCTAAAAATACTGGAAGGAGGGAACCCTGGAAACCGAAGTGTCGGTCGGCGCAGGGTTTTCACGTTTTAAAAGTTCAAGAAGATCCAAAAGATTTCGGACAGTCATATTTATAAAATTAACAACTTAACAATTAACAACTTTATTTACGACAACGTTTCGAATGTTTGATGTATATTCATCTTCAGGCCAAAAACAAAATATTTCACGTTTTAGTTTGTGCAAGATCACCGCCACCTCCAGGTACATCACATACACTACACGTGGGAACTAATGACCATAGAAGTTTACGCGCGCGTCCTCAGTCGTCGCTCCCGACGGCGGGGTGGGGGTGGTGGCGCGCTGTGCCCGTCGCTGGCTCCCACTATCCCGCCCGCGCCGCAGCGCAGCGCAGCGCTCCGCCCGTGAACGAGATCGCCTGCGCGCCGCATCGCGTGCTGTGGATTTCGAGCTAAACAATCCGGTTACAAATGCCGCGCTAGTTTTCCGATGCGCTATCGTTGGCACGAAATGACAAATGGAAATGCGTCGAAAACGATTTTATGGCGGTTACTCTTGCTCGTTTAAACGATTAAGTAGTGGATGCAGTGTAATTACTGCATGGCGATGAATAACCGCAGAAGGGACAGGGGCTCCAAACTGTGTGTATTATTTTTTCACGTTTTGTCATGAGCCTTTCGTAAAGTGGGGTCTCGTTAACAATTTCAATTTCATTTTCTGTTAGAGAAATATCTAGTGTTCTAGGAAGTTACTATTTTTTATATATGGGAAATCTTCTTTAAATCCATGTTAATTGACCGGGAAATGTGCTCAGTGTATCAACTGGTGTCACTACAATGCCTCTAGCCGGGAGTCCAAGGTTCGAGTCCCGACGGCGGCAGGATTTCGACACTAGCTTATCAGCTAGGTCGAATTCAGTCGCCGTGTGGGTCACGGACCGCGTGCGATCTTTCCTTCCTCTTCTTTGTCCTATCCTCACCCCTAACACAACACTTACACTAACATGCACTACTACCTCACATGCAGGGAGATCGCTTGGCGGTTTAGAGCTTGTCCCGGGTGGGGCGGTGCCCCGCTGGTGGGAGATACCTGATTGGAGAAAACCCGGCCTATTCGACGGTAGGTTGGCGCCTGTCTCGCCATCCGGGGGGGGAACATCACCACTACCTCTTGATTAAAAACGCATGAACTACACTTACGGGACTAATGACCTCGTTAGTTGACGCACCCAAAATCTCTAACAATCAGTCAATCAACCATGGTAATTGTATGTAACTACGGCAAAATAAAAATAAATTATTTCAATAAAATTATTAAAATAATTTATTTCAATGTGTTCATCTATCGCATTTTTGCGGATACATAATCAGGCATGTTATGTAATTTAGTTTTTTCTAAGCTTTTAGGTTTTCTCGTTTCTTCTAATTTTATTATTTTATTTCTTAATATCGATTTTCTGCTTTTCTGACTTTTCTTTTCCTTTCAGTAATTTTTGGGCAGTTTTGATATATTTCTTTTATTGGTTTCAAGATATGTATTATGTAATTTATAGTACCAATTCTCTACTATACACACTTCTTTTTTTCTTTTTATATTTGGGAAAGAAACATTTTCTTTTTATCTTTTTTACCTAGTTGGGAAGGGAACGTTTTTAGAATAATAAAGGTTATTCGTTGGAGGAGGTTGTCAAGGTTAAAGGAGAAGGGATAGACTTAAGTAAAGAATTGATCCAAAGAGATAAGGATCAATTATTGCAGGAGATTTCGGAAAAATACTATTTTAATAAACGATTTAAAATTATTCATATGGATGCTATTCCGAGCTACTTAAAAGTAAATGTAAGAAAGCGACAGACGTAGGATAGTAAGATAATGAAACGAGGTAATGAAATGAGAGCGAGTAAATCTTGGCTGAATAGGGAAGAAAAAATGTAAGATTTTTTAGATGAAAGAGGAAGATTGGGAAGATATTTTGGAGAACTGTATGATTTTTGAGGAAGGAAGAATGTGGCCAAGTTGGAATATTCAGGACAAGGTAAGGTGGTTTTTAGAGGGCAAAGATGAAAGGATCAGTGTGTTTGATAAATAAAGGAAAAGGCTTAATATGTAGCTTATTATTATATTCATGGTATGTATTGTGTATATTATGTAATTTAACTAAAACGTGATAAGATGTTATTGTCTCTGAATTGCTGTATAATTTGGAGATAATGATGTCAACCTAGGCGGCGCAGTGCTTTGTGGTGTTCTACTACATAGGAGTACGCAGTGGTAGTGTGCTTTCTAGTGATAGACACAAAATGAACAATTAGTAGAAGAACTGATAATCCAGTATTATTCGACTTGTGCTGGAATGGAATGGAAAGGGAAGTCTAACTTGAGCAAGACTAATATATTTTAAATTATATTCATTTAAATAAGTTATTGAGACAAGTTTATTTTAATGTGTAAATAAATCAAAATAATTAAAGTCAGTATTTGTAGCCAGGTTGTCGCACATAATTTGTCACTTTCAGATTTCGTTTATTATTCCTACTCATATGTGTTATTAGCTATCCTTATCACATGGTAATATGAATATTTGTGATCCAGTATTGTGTATCTACTTCGTATATTAATTAAAGCAGTACCTGTGATATTTTCCGCCAAATTGCTACTGTGAAGTCGATTTCAAATCAATAACCACATGAATTCCCAGAAAGAGGCTATTTGTAGGCGTTTAGGTGATGCTACACAATTATTTAACAATTTTTCAGTTCGTGTTTTATAATTATTCAAACATGTAATTATTCAAACATGTAACTGGACTGTACATAAGCCCGAGGGAATGGAATAACGGTCGAAATAATATATGTAATGTGTATTCTCATTAAAATCTCATCTTGTGATGTGCCTAGGGTGATCCTTTCTTCATCAGTTATTATATATTCTGAGTACTAATTATTCAGAATGAGTTATTTCAGTGAATTTTATTTTAATCAAGTATTACAGTTTAAAATTGCTGTCATATTTCTGTAAATGACTGTAATACAAATAATATAATCTTTGATTTGGAAATGTACGTATATTTGATCCCACCTGGATGGCCGAGGTGGCTAAGAGCGTGTACAGAGTACTCAGCGTTTCGGTCCACAGGGTCACGGGTTCAAGTCCCGCCTTGGCCATGGTTGTTTGTCGATCTTTTATGTGGTATCGCGGAGGGCCTCGCGTTTTGCGGCCCCCAGATGAGAGGAGTTCGCAAGTGTGTTCGTGTCTACGTATGATCGAGTATGCGTTCCATCGAGATGAAAACGGTGACCGGACTGTCGGCTGGATAAAATCCCTTAAAAAACAACAACATATGTATGAATAAGAGGCAATCCACGTAATAACACATGATTCAATATATTTTCAATACCAGTATCGACACTGACAAATTATGTAGAACTAACTGATTACCGGCGTTGCCCCGGTTTTTTATCACAATCACCTTTAATTCTCAGAGAACTGCCTGTCGCAATAGTGTGGTCACAGATATCGTACTTTGTTAATTCCAGACATTAACAATAATCATACTGGGTTCCGAATGAATATAAACTATCGATACGTCTCCACAACAAGATTTCATTTCGAAAACCTATAACCACAAACGGACATAAACATTTCATTCTTTCTTCATTTGGAGGCTGACAGTCTTTTCGTGAATGAGAAATTCCTTTGCATGAGTCGATAAAGATTTATTTTGCCCCTTATATCACAGGTCAAGGAACACTAAATGATTTTTATTATTCATTATGAGGACCTAATATCGGGCATGCAGTAACAAAATCGCTCGATTCATATTATTTATTTGACGTACTGTGTCCTTCATATCATTCATAAAATTACAGATGCAGATAACACTCTCGTATTTTTTTCCCTTAATTCATCTACATCCGAAGTCTAATGACTTCGCTCTCCCTTGAACTGCAGCTCCTTCGCTCCTTTTGAATGATAACCTTTCCCCATACTTAGACGGAATCGAGCGATATTCATTTTCAATAACTGTATATTTTTATTGATATTGCGATTCATGCCGTGACGCAACCAGGATTTTTCTGGGAGGAAGGGGCTATGGGTTGGCGTACTAGCTGACGTATGCATGATTGAACATTTCTCATAAAGAAATGTTCAATCATGCTAAACTTCACATTTATTTTTTAATTGTTGATTATAGCTTTTTTATAACTTCTTCAATGGAGACATTGAATGATTTCGTTACGTACTACAGAAAATAACTAAGATTTACTAAAAAGTAAATAAAACAACACTTACCTCGTAGTTACCATGACACTAAGCAACCAATGGTATTTTGGGTGATAACGTTCCTTCTAGTCCTTGCAAAACACTGGTACACGCACAGACTGTCATTCACACAAATAAATAAATGCAGAATAATTGAGTGAATAAAAGAAGATTGATTTGAACGTAACAGGCCCAGTCAGTGCCTTCTCAGTGAAATAATTTCGTGATCACAGGCGTGCGTCACCTTCGCACAAAAAGGGGGCAGCTACATGGGATTCTGGGCTCTCAGTGCTATTGAACAGTGTTTTTAAAATGTTTTTTTTATTTACGTAGGTAAACACGCGATTAGCTCCCTAGCAACTAACCATCGAAATAACGCATACAAATTTTCTAATTCTCTATTAGGAAAATTAGAAATCTAGACTCTAAGGAAGGCGAAAATAAATCCTCATTTAAGTGATCCTGAAATAGGGTAAAATGTTTAAAACGTATTGAGAAAGAAAGTTGCGTGGACATCGCAAGAAGGACTCTGAAAAGAGCAAATTTCCGTGGTCCTTTCGCAAGAAGAAAGCCCATCATAAGTAAATTTGATGAAAGGAAAAGACTGCACTTCGCATTGTAACAGGAAGGGAAGGATGAAGAATGGTGGGACCGGGTAATTTTTGCGGAAGTGTCCAAATTCAACATTTCGGGGCAGAAGGACGAATAAGGATCTGGCGCAAACCGAACCTGGAGTTGACAGCGCAATCTGCAAGCCACTGGAAAACACGGTGGCCATGGTGTGGGGTGCTTGCTGGCGAATGGTGTAGGTAACATGGTATTCATAGAGGATACAATTAACAAAGAGTATTTCCTTAACATTATCAAAGCAAAATTTAAAAAAGCTGAAGAAAAGGGTCTGTTTTGCAATTTTTTGATTTACCAAGATAATGACCCGAAGCATACACCACAAATATTGTAGCTTTGGTTATTTTACAATTTCCCGAAAGTTCTCCATCCACTTCCCCCATTACTCGATCTTAATGCGATTGAAAATATGTAGCATTTACTGGAAATGACAATTAGAAAATATCATATTGGATCGAAGCAATGTTGCTTCGATCCAATATGTATGAATGCGGACTTCTTCATATGTATGAAGAAGTAATGCAGCAAGAATCGGAAAATATATCTGCTGACTTCACAAAAAATTGATTGAAAGAATGCCGAGCAGGTAAAAAGATGTAATTAAGAATAAAACAGTGCCCACTGGGAAAATAAAGCACTCTACTGGCAAAATACTGAATGTTCTTTTGTAAGTACTTTTACTTATTTTGTTTTCAACAACCCAACTGTTCAAATAGTTGTGAGGCGAGAATTTCCAATTCCTAAAGGATTTAGTTGTTAATTTATGCGTTTAAAATGTACTTTTGAACAAAGACGTCTTTGTTTATGTTATTCTCAGACAATTTTTAAAGTTATATACGAATTTAGAATTATGAGTTCCTTTTAGTTCATTGCAAATAACAGAAAATCACGCGATTCCCGAATAATTTTTGGATTGTCTGTAGCTAGTGCCGAAAATCCTACCATCTTCCGAAGTGGAACCCTAGGACCTCTCAGTCAAAGGCAGAGCAGTGACATCGGTTCTGTGGTCACGGGGTAAAAGTCTTTTATGTAAATTTTAAGCGAAACTTTAAGTCAATTTTTGGCGAAATTGGGAAACGTACTGAAACTACAAGTTAAGTATCTGTATTTTATTTTAATAAAACGACTGAATTTATGTTGCCTCTTTGACGACAAAAAAGCTTCGGGAAATACAGTTTAATCGGCTTAATACAACTTACGGCTCAACAATCTAACCCTTGTTTTCTCCAAACTGAGATTTGTTTAACTCAAGAACTTTTACCCCGCGACCACAGAGTGAACGCCCTGCACCACCTCAGCAGATGTACCACAAGGAAGAAGCGCGGCTCGGGGCCCGAGGGGCTGATTTAAAGCTCGGCCGGCGGCGGCAGCGTGGCCGGAGCGCAGCGCGAGGCTGCTGATGGAATCCCGCGGCGCGGCCGGTCGGTCGGCGAGTGGCGCGGCGCTGCGCGGTGCTGCGCGTTCCCGGTTCGGGGCGGAACGGCCGCGGCCAAGGTCGCCCGCGCCCAACGGGACCTCAAGGCCAGCGGGCGGCGGCGGCGGCGGCGGCGGCAGGCGCCGGCAGGCTGCGCGCGGAGGCTCGCCTGGCCGGCGCCGCGCCGCCGCGCCGCTCCGGACGCCGCGCCGCGCCGTTCCGCTCCGCTGGCTCGCGCGGGCGTCGCCGCCGCCGCCGCCGCCGCCGCCGCCGCCACACCGGCGCAGACGCGGTCTCGTGGTCGCTCTCGCGTGGACGCCTTGCACAGGGCCTTTCAACCAGGGGCGGATACAGACGATCGTTTTGGAGGGGGCCAGCGTAATTGTTTGTTGAAAACTTTACTACTATATTTTTATATTATATTTTAAGTGTATATATGATACCATACAATATTATTTTTAAATAATTACATAATTCTAACAGAAAAATATTTAAATGAATTTTGCCAAATAAAGGAAAGTAACAAACGAAAACTCTAGGCCTTTTTTTTCGGGGAGGACATGGCCCCTATCTCACCCCTGATCCGCCACGGCTATCAACACCCCATTGGAACTGTGGACGAATCTCCAGAATGCAAGGACAGTCGCTCATGTCGCCCGGTGCGACTCAAAAATGATTAAATTTATCCGTCTTAATAAGATAAATGTTTTTGTAGAAATACGAAATACGTGACAATCAGTTATCTATAATGAATATTCCACTTGTGAAATTAAAACCAATAATGTTCAAGTGTACACACAAAATGCCCCAATCAGGGCGATATATCTCAAAAGTTTATCGGTTTTTTCTGTCCCGATTTTTCTTACCACTTGTCCCTACTGGCCAATCATTAACTGTGACTCATCTATTTTAGGAGACGGTATACATCGATCGCTATGTCGATGTCCAATAAACCGCGTATGTACTATACCATAACATCTTTCATTATATCCTGACTTCGTTATTTTCAATATTTGGCGCATTTTGACCTCTTTGTTGGATATAATTTCATTCGTGGAATAGCTCTATTAAATACCACTCGTTCTTTGGAAATTTATCGACACAACTATCTTGCCACTGTAAGCGAGACTCATAAGGGAGTTGAATGGCCCTGGACGTTACGACTTCGTGGCGCCCGCGCCCGGAGTGAACGCCCTGCAAAGCCGGCCCAACCAGGCTCGACACCAGGGAGAGATAGGGATAAGAGGGACGAAGGTTTGCAGTGCAAGCTAGGAGGCTAAAAAAGAAAGTTGAGTATGGAAGTTGAAGTCGGGAAATTTTCTTTTACAAATCGAACGATTACGGAATGGAATAGATTGCCTGCAAAAACCTTTGAACCCTTTCCTCAAGTTCAACTGTTTAGGAAATTAATTTAGGGTATTATTAAGTAAATAAGCGAGAATAATGGGTGATATAGCGATGCATAAGTGTGTGTGAAGTGCAGTGTGATCCTGATTGTATAAACATTCAGTGCGGAGTTTTTCTCTCTTAATGTAATTTAATGTTTAATGAATCAGTTTTTTATATTATTATCATTATTTTACCATTATTATTATTACTATAATTAGTATATAATTTGCTAGTTATATTACCTTATTATTATTATTATTATTATTATTATCAATATTATTATTATTATTGGTGTTCTATGTTACTGAGAGACTGTATATTTTTATGTTTTTGTAATTATCTGCCACCGGGTTATACCCATTTGCAGTTTAAATAAATCTATCTATCTATATTGAGTTGACTATATTCATTCAATCCAAAGCATTTTCCCACATGGGCTGTGATTGAGACAGTTGTTTCAACTAATGACGTTTCTTTCTGCGTTTCTGTCTGAAACCAATATTATCTCGGGTATTTCAAATGGTAGAAAGAAATGGTACAAAGCTTTTTAAAAGCGCACGCACAAGTTTTAAATTTTCGTTTCCTGAAAGCTGTTTTCCACCCGTCCCTTCAAATTGTAATCCTGTCTGATGTTCTTCTTCAGGGTCATGGTTGTGTCGTTTGTCATGTTTTTATACATTTTATTTCATAATATCTAACTAAATACCAAACGAAATAATATTAATAATAATCCAACACTGGCTCCCTCCATGTCTTCGTACACGTTACATCTCGGGGAATGAATACGGTGAAAAAGTGCCTTCTAACTTTTCTTCGGAAACAACGCATTTAAAGTTAAATTAGTAGTTAGTACTCCAAAATATGCGTCATAAAGCTGCGTAACAAAACAGCAATAAGAATTCTAATGGATAAAATACGCAAATCTTATACTTACATGACGAAAGGCGTACGGTACGAAGTGCCGCAACCGCTGCAGAGTTCGAATTACTAACGAATAACGATCGATCGGCAGGGTCTAAAATCTTGATTTGAGTGTCATCCGGTTGAAAATATAATGAATGGAGAATAACTATAAGCTCATATGTGTGACACCAATTATTTACACGAAATCAACAAAAATGTAAGAATGCGGCACTGAGTGCCGCTACGCGCTAGGTCGGAGGGCTAAAAGCATAGACCACTTAACCTAATCTATCCAGTTAATCTAACTCTCCCCCTACAGCATTAACACCTAAACTATACATAGGATTTTTTTCAAAAATGAATATTTCCCTCTGGATCTGGCTCGATTGGAAGTTCTGCAATTTTGAATAACTCTTTAATTATGGGGATACTTTTTTGGGGGATAAAGTTTCTTGAAAACTCAAACATTTTCTGTGAAAAATGAGCTCAAAATTTCGCAACATCAAACCAGTCAAACGGCATTTTCTCAAAAACGAGTCCTAATTTTTCCTTGTATGGATAGATGATTAGTAATAAATGCACTGTATAAGATGACCTAAAAGAATTTCCTGTATTGTTTTGTTGTTTCAAAAATTACGCAAATGTATTTTCTTTGAAATATCTCTCTCGTCGTTAATGTAAGTGCTTCAAATGACTCAATAATTTTCTCGAAAACTCAGTAGTTTCTGGGAAAAAGGGCTTCAAATTTCCCAAATACAGTAATACTTTACTGTACCAAATACAGTAAACAAAATTTTCTTAAAAACCGCTTCAAATTTTTCAACGAAAGTTACCATGTAGGACAAGGTTATACTATTCTATAATTTTATTAAAGTAATATTTCGGTTTTACAATTAGGAAACAGAAAATTTGAGAGAGTTTTGAAAAAATGTACTTTGAGGGGAAATGGATGGCAGCAGGTAGAACCGAAAAAATAGCCCTGATCAAATAAATTAGAAAAAAAAACTATTACAAGAAAGTTTGTGCTATTCTGTAGCACCACTTGTTATTTTATCTTGTACCTGCATTCACGTACTATTCGCAGCCCAGAGTAACTTTAAAAAACATTACATTACAGTCAAATGTTTGTGGAGAGTTTGGCGGAAATACGCGTTTTGGGGTCCCTTACTCCATTGTCTTGATTTCTTGTGGAGAGTTGTCGGGACGCCCTTTGGGAGGATTGGCTGAGGAAGATTCCTCGAAATGCTCTGAAATCCATAGAGAGAAGTCCGGTGGGAAACTGACACCGACCATCATGTTGCCCAGATTCTGGCGATATTCTCTTCACTGGCCTAAAGGTGTGGGTAGTGAGGAGACGGGAAAGGGCCTCTGAGTCGCTCGAACCTTAGTTCGGATAGCCCCCAGTTGGACTCTCGGAATCGTCGTGGCAGTGACCCGATTCTCTGGGCAAACAGGAGGGATATGCCCCCTCGCATATGAGTAGCGCATTGAGTCGACTCCGGTACTAGCCTGGAAAGCTAGTAGGTCTGAGCTGGGAGGGCGGCCCGAACCCAAGCATTGAATGGGAAGGTTGCCGTGAGAGCAGAGTGCGTTCCGGCGGGAACCGGATACCAACCTGGCGACGTACTTGTGCATTGTGGTGGGGAGGGGGGGGAAAGGCAGAAGCTCAGGAATAATCCCCGGGGGCTTGTGCCACCTGATAGAACTTGTACGTGCGTCCGCCCGCACTTCAGTTTGCCCGTCCCTCCGCCCCTTCACTCGCTCGTCTGCCCCCCCGACTGCCCGTCCGTCTGCCCGTCCGTCTCCCCGCCCGTCTCCCCGCCCGTCTGCCCGCCCGTCTGCCCGCCCGTCTGCCCGCCCGTCTGCCCGCCCGTCTGCCCGCCCGTCTGCCCGCCCGTCTGCCCGCCCGTCTGCCCGCCCGTCTGCCCGCCCGTTTGCCCGCCCGTCTGCCCGCCCGTCTGCCCGCCCGTCTGCCCTCCCGTCTGCCCGCCCGTCTGCCCGCCCGTCTGCCCGCCCGTCTGCCCGCCCGTCTGCCCGCCCGTCTGCCCTCCCGTCTGCCCTCCCGTCTGCCCTCCCGTCTGCCCTCCCGTCTGCCCTCCCGTCTGCCCGCCCGTCTGCCCGCCCGTCTGCCCGCCCGTCTGCCCGCCCGTCTGCCCGCCCGTTTGCCCGCCCGTCTGCCCGCCCGTCTGCCCGCCCGTCTGCCCGCCCGTCTGCCCGCCCGTCTGCCCGCCCGTCTGCCCGCCCGTTTGCCCGCCCGTCTGCCCGCCCGTCTGCCCGCCCGTCTGCCCGCCCGTCTGCCCGCCCGTCTGCCCGCCCGTCTGCCCGCCCGTCTGCCCGCCCGTCTGCCCGCCCGTCTGCCCGCCCGTCTGCCCGCCCGTCTGCCCGCCCGTCTGCCCGCCCGTCTGCCCGCCCGTTTGCCCGCCCGTCTGCCCGCCCGTCTGCCCGCCCGTCTGCCCTCCCGTCTGCCCGCCCGTCTGCCCGCCCGTCTGCCCGCCCGTCTGCCCGCCCGTCTGCCCGCCCGTCTGCCCTCCCGTCTGCCCTCCCGTCTGCCCTCCCGTCTGCCCTCCCGTCTGCCCTCCCGTCTGCCCGCCCGTCTGCCCGCCCGTCTGCCCGCCCGTCTGCCCGCCCGTCTGCCCGCCCGTTTGCCCGCCCGTCTGCCCGCCCGTCTGCCCGCCCGTCTGCCCTCCCGTCTGCCCGCCCGTCTGCCCGCCCGTCTGCCCGCCCGTCTGCCCGCCCGTCTGCCCGCCCGTCTGCCCTCCCGTCTGCCCTCCCGTCTGCCCTCCCGTCTGCCCTCCCGTCTGCCCTCCCGTCTGCCCGCCCGTCTGCCCGCCCGTCTGCCCGCCCGTCTGCCCGCCCGTCTGCCCGCCCGTTTGCCCGCCCGTCTGCCCGCCCGTCTGCCCGCCCGTCTGCCCGCCCGTCTGCCCGCCCGTCTGCCCGCCCGTCTGCCCGCCCGTTTGCCCGCCCGTCTGCCCGCCCGTCTGCCCGCCCGTCTGCCCGCCCGTCTGCCCGCCCGTCTGCCCGCCCGTCTGCCCGCCCGTCTGCCCGCCCGTCTGCCCGCCCGTCTGCCCGCCCGTCTGCCCGCCCGTCTGCCCGCCCGTCTGCCCGCCCGTCTGCCCGCCCGTTTGCCCGCCCGTCTGCCCGCCCGTCTGCCCGCCCGTCTGCCCTCCCGTCTGCCCGCCCGTCTGCCCGCCCGTCTGCCCGCCCGTCTGCCCGCCCGTCTGCCCGCCCGTCTGCCCTCCCGTCTGCCCTCCCGTCTGCCCTCCCGTCTGCCCTCCCGTCTGCCCTCCCGTCTGCCCGCCCGTCTGCCCGCCCGTCTGCCCGCCCGTCTGCCCGCCCGTCTGCCCGCCCGTTTGCCCGCCCGTCTGCCCGCCCGTCTGCCCGCCCGTCTGCCCGCCCGTCTGCCCGCCCGTCTGCCCGCCCGTCTGCCCGCCCGTCTGCCCGCCCGTCTGCCCGCCCGTCTGCCCGCCCGTCTGCCCGCCCGTCTGCCCGCCCGTCTGCCCGCCCGTCTGCCCGCCCGTCTGCCCGCCCGTCTGCCCGCCCGTTTGCCCGCCCGTCTGCCCGCCCGTCTGCCCGCCCGTCTGCCCTCCCGTCTGCCCGCCCGTCTGCCCGCCCGTCTGCCCGCCCGTCTGCCCGCCCGTCTGCCCGCCCGTCTGCCCGCCCGTCTGCCCTCCCGTCTGCCCTCCCGTCTGCCCTCCCGTCTGCCCTCCCGTCTGCCCTCCCGTCTGCCCGCCCGTCTGCCCGCCCGTCTGCCCGCCCGTCTGCCCGCCCGTCTGCCCGCCCGTCTGCCCGCCCGTCTGCCCGCCCGTTTGCCCGCCCGTCTGCCCGCCCGTCTGCCCGCCCGTCTGCCCGCCCGTCTGCCCGCCCGTCTGCCCGCCCGTCTGCCCGCCCGTCTGCCCGCCCGTCTGCCCGCCCGTCTGCCCGCCCGTCTGCCCGCCCGTCTGCCCGCCCGTCTGCCCGCCCGTCTGCCCGCCCGTCTGCCCGCCCGTTTGCCCGCCCGTCTGCCCGCCCGTCTGCCCGCCCGTCTGCCCGCCCGTCTGCCCTCCCGTCTGCCCTCCCGTCTGCCCTCCCGTCTGCCCTCCCGTCTGCCCTCCCGTCTGCCCGCCCGTCTGCCCGCCCGTCTGCCCGCCCGTCTGCCCGCCCGTCTGCCCGCCCGTCTGCCCGCCCGTCTGCCCGCCCGTTTGCCCGCCCGTCTGCCCGCCCGTCTGCCCGCCCGTCTGCCCGCCCGTCTGCCCGCCCGTCTGCCCGCCCGTCTGCCCGCCCGTCTGCCCGCCCGTCTGCCCGCCCGTCTGCCCGCCCGTCTGCCCGCCCGTCTGCCCGCCCGTCTGCCCGCCCGTCTGCCCGCCCGTCTGCCCGCCCGTTTGCCCGCCCGTCTGCCCGCCCGTCTGCCCGCCCGTCTGCCCTCCCGTCTGCCCGCCCGTCTGCCCGCCCGTCTGCCCGCCCGTCTGCCCGCCCGTCTGCCCGCCCGTCTGCCCGCCCGTCTGCCCTCCCGTCTGCCCTCCCGTCTGCCCTCCCGTCTGCCCTCCCGTCTGCCCTCCCGTCTGCCCGCCCGTCTGCCCGCCCGTCTGCCCGCCCGTCTGCCCGCCCGTCTGCCCGCCCGTCTGCCCGCCCGTCTGCCCGCCCGTTTGCCCGCCCGTCTGCCCGCCCGTCTGCCCGCCCGTCTGCCCTCCCGTCTGCCCGCCCGTCTGCCCGCCCGTCTGCCCGCCCGTCTGCCCGCCCGTCTGCCCGCCCGTCTGCCCTCCCGTCTGCCCTCCCGTCTGCCCTCCCGTCTGCCCTCCCGTCTGCCCTCCCGTCTGCCCGCCCGTCTGCCCGCCCGTCTGCCCGCCCGTCTGCCCGCCCGTCTGCCCGCCCGTTTGCCCGCCCGTCTGCCCGCCCGTCTGCCCGCCCGTCTGCCCGCCCGTCTGCCCGCCCGTCTGCCCGCCCGTCTGCCCGCCCGTCTGCCCGCCCGTCTGCCCGCCCGTCTGCCCGCCCGTCTGCCCGCCCGTCTGCCCGCCCGTCTGCCCGCCCGTCTGCCCGCCCGTCTGCCCGCCCGTCTGCCCGCCCGTTTGCCCGCCCGTCTGCCCGCCCGTCTGCCCGCCCGTCTGCCCGCCCGTCTGCCCGCCCGTCTGCCCGCCCGTCTGCCCGCCCGTCTGCCCGCCCGTCTGCCCGCCCGTCTGCCCGCCCGTCTGCCCGCCCGTCTGCCCTCCCGTCTGCCCTCCCGTCTGCCCTCCCGTCTGCCCTCCCGTCTGCCCTCCCGTCTGCCCGCCCGTCTGCCCGCCCGTCTGCCCGCCCGTCTGCCCGCCCGTCTGCCCGCCCGTTTGCCCGCCCGTCTGCCCGCCCGTCTGCCCGCCCGTCTGCCCGCCCGTCTGCCCGCCCGTCTGCCCGCCCGTCTGCCCGCCCGTCTGCCCGCCCGTCTGCCCGACTTTTTCAATTCCACATGAAACAAGAATTTTGCTTAGATTACACCATTAGCGTCAATAATCCGTACCCGCTGCGCGGCTTTTGACAGGTATTTCGTTTTGTGCTGCCTGCTCTGCGCGACACCAAAGTCCCAGAAGTAGCATTTCAGTATAATCTTCTTGATCTCGGTCATTGCGCGAGTCGAGATACAAAGGAATACATGGGACGGCTATAATCCTTATTTCGTTAATGAAACGAGTGTCGTCACCATGCGACGTTATCCTCATTCTATCACGACGACGCGTCGCAGCCGACCTCGTTATCGATCCTGCAGCTGGACTTGATAGGCGTTTTTATGTTCTGTTAGGACCATACATTTGTAGCTGTCGTTCACCTAGTCTCATTTTTAGAGTCCATCAATGCCATACTATTTCCACATCAATCCTGTCGTCCGCTGTTATCCGAAAACTATTGTTCGAATAGCTCGTCCTGACGAACGTACTCATGCAGAAAGTATCGAAGTGACCGACAAAATAACTCTTAGCTGTTTTAGATCGTTAAGATCCGTCAATCATCATCACAAGTCGAGTGGCCTGATTTTAATCCTTTCGTTTGTCAAACCTTTTCGTAAAGATGTGGCGCATTTTGGCCGAATAATATTTCTGACTCCTTGACAGCTCGGGGTGGGGTAGAGCGACATACTTTGGCGGGCTGACACGTGGTCGTGTGGTTGTTCTTAGCATTAGATCTTAACAATAGCAAGAAAAAATCACCATAAGAGCACACAACAGTGGACGAAACCGAAGCGCACATATGATGCAGAACCAAAGAAATAGTAGCGCTCAGCAATTTTCAGTTGCTTCGCGCTGTAAGATTTCATTTTTTCTTAATAAGCATCGGCAACTCTGCAGTGACCTCGCAGTGACGGTATTTTCAATGAACAGGCCCGTCAGTAAGTTAATAATGTCAACGCGCTGTCCCTCAGAGTCATCATGAAATCTCTGATTTATAACATATGTCCTAGAATTTTTTAATGATTCTAGCGCTTTATTCGCGATTTTCAGTTTGTTTTTGTCACGTGTATTTCTGTCTCGTGTTGTTTCTGACTTGTTAATGTTCCATTTTACTGTTCAACCTAGGAGAACATCAGAATCAATTAAAGGAACCTTACAGAACATCCTGATCATGACGGTGATTTCTCATTGAGACATACTCAAACAACTTATCATTACTTTCGTTTCTCCAATTATATATAAACGATCGTTATAATCACCATAATGTGCATTCATGCAACACCATCCATCTTGCAATAACTTGGAATTTTCATGAAATACTCTCGTAGCCTTTCTTCAAGATTTTTCAAGATTATTTTTGACGAGGTTAAAAATCGTCTATTTTTGAGCTAGGTCATTTATCTAAATACACGGCTATTCGCAAAGGCCAACAAGTCCTGTTTTGTATTGACCCACTACTCAAACACAAGACTACCAACATCTTTTCAGTTGCGGTGATGTCACGTGTTTCTTCAAATAGAAAATCATTGCTTTTATGCCAATGTGAGTAATTATATGTTACGAAAATTGGCTTTCATAATGACCTTTTTTAACTACTATCATTATTCTCTTTTCTGATACATAGGACGTAAATGTGTGTTTAAGTTGGTGGCATTGAAACGTCTGCCATTTCACGCTGCGTAAATTTAAAGATCTCTCATAACGCTTGAAGTGTAATTCGCCATCTTGCTTGGCGCCATGGCGACGAAAGAAAGCAAAGCAATGGTTGTCCAAGGGCACACTGATGCGAAAAGCCTATTTCTTTAACAACCCCTCCTCTTTTGTATACTCTTCTTGCGTTTGTTTGCAGTTTCTGAGTACCTGAGTTCTGTGAATGCTCAAAAATTAGGTAATTGGTTTCCGAGAAGGCAGGAGGATTTGGTAGTGCTGGCATGGTGGTGTGGAGGAGTTCTTGGGTGAGAGATAATTGTTGAGTTTTCTTTAAGAATGATACGGCACGTGGATTCGACTCTGACGAAGTTCCTCGAGACCAAACTGGTTTTAGGCGCTGTGGAGATGGCTCTTGTAATTTGATGAGGCAAATTTACGTTCCCCGTCGCTTCACCGTGGGCCTGAAAAGGGATAAGAGTTTTAATACTGGTTTCAGGTATTAGTCTTGTTTCATAAATGTAATTACTTACGACTTTGCAAACATTAATCATATTTTTAAATGGTTGTCGGCATAAGATGCCGTGTTTTGAATAATTTCGGACACCTGAAAATGAAAGCGAGTTAGAATATAATCGATATCCATTAATGAAAGTCCGAAAACTTGTCAGTGATTCCAAAGACAAAATGTTTCATGTAATGTTGAAATGCGAGAACGTCTTTGATGAATCTCAAAGAAAGCAGCCTGTGCCTTGAAAAATTGTAATTAAAAATTATATTATATTAAAAATATTGTATTTTACAGTAGAATGCGAATCTTCTAAAATAGGTTCAAATAATCCGGTATAAAATAATTTTGCAATTGAAAAGTGTGATGTCTGCCTCCCAAAAATGTTTACGGAAAGTAATAAGAGGATATAATAAATATTCATTCGGTAAACATTGTTTTACAGGCCCCGTGGCCAAGATCGCTAAAGCAATAGTGCCGTAGTGATCTCGGACCAAAAGATCGTGGGTTCGAGTCCCGCCTCGGGCGTGGTTATATGTGTTCGTCCTTTCACCACCTAATACCATACATTTAATTCTCATAGATATCATACCGTTAAAATCCAATGGTGGTTGCTATGACCTAGAAGTTGATGTGACCTCATAAAAAATCGTTTTGTAATGTCAGTGACTTGAAATTAAATGATTCATTACTTCAATGCAATTCATTTTACGATATAAATTATTTCTGAGAAATTAAAAACCGATAACGAACGACGAATATTAACTTTTTAAAATGCTAGCTGCGAAACATCTGACAGTGTTGGGTAATAAATAGCTAGAGCAAGTAACGTTTTAATCCATGAAGACATGAGTATTTCTGTTGACCTTAAATTGTTTCTGAGAAAGTGGTTGTGGGATGTCTTGCTGCTGGAAGTGGTTAGAATGTGAACCAGCATAGTGCCTTGAATGGCAGGGTTGCGAATTCACATCCTGCTCTGGATATGAAGATTTGTCAATAATTGTACGTCATTGTATATTGACACCATTATTGAAGATCCTTATAGTGAGAGTCAAGTGTATGGTATGATGAACATGATATCGGGCATGTTGGAAAACAGGCATCAGACAAAAATTTTCATATAAAGACTTCAACAAGGTGAATTCAAACATTAATAAAAGTGCTCAGGAAGGATGGTTTTATTCCAAAAAAGCCTAATTTGTTATTACTTTTTACACACAACGAACTTACTAATTACACACTTGTATTTTTTATTGTATTTATATGCGCACATGCATATACATAGCTGTCATGTATCATGTTAAGATAATTGAACTCCAAATTGCGCGAATGTCTAGTTCAAAAATGGAATATTTTCCTCTATGAACCAGTATAATTAGAGACAATGCAGAATGTATCTCAGTTCGATCTACAGTGCTTAGAGAATACATTGTAAAACGAAAATAATTTCATTGATACATGTTGGTTTTGTGTAGTAATTCATAAAAACTTTCCGCTTTGTTTGTGACCACTGCTTTTGTGCGAATTCGATGATAACATAGACGCGTGCTTTGAATACACAGTACGTTATTAAATACATTAATATTACTTTAAAAATTAATATACTGATTTCAGTGCGTACAGCTACATTTCCACTGAAAAATAAACTGAAGCTCCTCGTAATAAAACAGTAAAAGTAAGAATTACACCAACCCAAAAAATACCCAAAAAATACAATAACACCTGAAAATTAATGTATGTAATAAATTACAGGGCAACAAGAAACAAAAAATGCACAATTATTACACATTTTCCCCTTGTCGTTAGCTCATGAAACCAAAAAATTATAATACAATTACAATTGTCAAAAAAACTGTACAGTTGCGGATAAGAAATACAGAAATGAAAATTATTGGAAACAAAAATGTCGTTTATATCCTACAGTTTTTACCACTATTACGTGTGATACATAATTATTATTCCAAGCCAGGATCAATATTAAAATCAATAAATCAATATTTTAATAACATATTACATGCATAAGACTGTATAATAATATAAGTATTCTGTACAAATAATGAAAAACGTTTACATTTCATTTATATTTTATGTTTTAAGGTACAAAATAACCAATGTATTTATTCACCTTCGTTTTTGATAGTGGACACATGCCTTCTCAATGAGCGCCGGAGAAAATAATCGTTAATTAATATAAATGGGCAGTTGCAGTCACGTAAACGCTGGCGCGCCGCGTCCTGACATGTTTCATTAATGCAACAGGAGGCGCCGTAGTAGCGCAGAATCTGGTGTAAGGCACGCGCTGGCAGTCACCCAAACCATTTATCTCTGTGCTTCAGAGAACGTCATTCAGGTTTAACCTCTTATTTTCCTGACATGAAAGCCGTTCGACAATAATTATAGGGTAAAGTTTCTTCTGTTCGTTGTTCTTTTCCATCTTTTTCGTCTCTTCTCTTTGTCACTTCTTTTCCTCCTTCTCCATTTTCTTCCATTACGGTCACTGTAGGATCGCGCGTCTATTCTGCTATGGCTTTATGCTGTGGTTTTCTCTTCAGCTTTTTCACCAATTCTCAACTCAGGAAGGTTTCTACGTGCCTAGTAAAGCCTTCAAGTGAATCAGTAAAGACACTGCTAGTCGTTCATCTCTGGATTCCAGGGATCGGGATTATCCTTTAATCTGACCTCTCACGTGTAGGAATCGCGCTGCATTTTTGCAATAATAATGTGAGTGTCAAAAAATTCAGAAAATTCCCCTTGGACACGATTTACTCTTCCTTTCGACGAACTATTTTGGAGTTCGGGCGAACGCGCGCATGTCACTGCTGCTCTGGCGCCCCAGAGGCCACTGTGCGCATGCGCGCGTTCGCTAAAACTCCACAAACGCACGTCAAAAAAAAGCGTATTAATCGGGTCATAGGAATAGTACAACTAACGCTATGAGGAACTCATAATATTTTAGATAATAACAGTATTGAATGATTTTTAAATCTCAAATGTGAAACGTGAAAAGACTTCTCCAATCAAAGTTTCAGAGAGTTAGTAGCAATTTATTTTGGAGTGGCAAATCTTTATTTATAAGTTTAAAATGCCTTTTTCAATTTCGTTTCTGAATTGAATTATGAATCACACGAATTATGTCTATAAAATTCAAAATTTAATAGCTATGTCGTATCGAGCCGACTGGAGGTTAATTCTAGCGGCCGGTTGTTCTGATCAGCAACTTCCTCTTAATTTCTTCAATCAATACCAACAGTACAACGGTGCAGGTCCCTAACAAATAGGCCACGCACCGCACGCTGTCTTTCCATACTCAGCCCTATCACCTCCTCTCCCCTTACAAAACACACACACACACACAACAATATTACCACGCGACACACAGAGACCACCATACGGGGATTTAGAGCGTGTTCTAGTGGGATGGTGCTTCGTTGGAGGAGACACCTACAAGGGGAAACACAAGTCGATTTGTTGGTGGACGCCGGATCTCACGTTTCAGAGGGGGAGTGACATCGCCTTCTCCCAGCGATAGCGTATGCAGTGATAGCGTATGCAGCGATAGCGTATGCAGCGATAGCGTATGCAGCGATAGCGTATGCAGCGATAGCGTATGCAGCGATAGCGTATGCAGCGATAGCGTATGCAGCGATAGCGTATGCAGCGATAGCGTATGCAGCGATAGCGTATGCAGCGATAACGTATGCAGCGATAGCGTACGTACACGTACTAACCAATAAATAGATTTCGCGCCCGTGACCACTACAAACACTCGTACATTTCTGAAAACCCGCGAAAGGCTATGTCAGCGACGCAGCCTACCCTCCTCCTCGTTCTTTTCTTTCGCGACGGACGTCTTTCTGCCCGGTGCGCGGCGCCGCTGTTGCTCCCCGCGTTTGCTTCCGTTTCCGGAGCGAGGGCGGGCGGCGGGAGGCGGCGTAGGTGGCGCCGGCGCGCTCGTCAATCTTTCAGCCGCAATCCACGTCGGGCGAGGCGAAGCAGGGCGCAGCGCTCGATGGCAGCGCCCGAGGAAGAATTTATAGCGCGGCCTCGTTCCCTTTGTTTTCAGGTGAGCGCGCGCGCATTGTCCGCGAGGGCGGCGGCGGCGGCGGCAGCGGCGAAGGGCGAGCGGCCACGGCTGCCTCCCGCGCTGCACCGGCCTGCCACACGGCGCCTGCCTCCCACGCCGCCACACGGCAGGGTACGGTGGTCGGCGATTCAAGTGCGCTCCACGCCAGGAGGCTTTGCTGCTACTTTCGAGGGTCGGTTGGAAAGCAAAGCAACAGACAGTAGCATTTTAAAATGATCTATAAATGTTGCAAAAATCTTAATATATACAGTAAATTATGCCTTAAAATTTGCAAAAGTGTTCTCAGAAGGATCAGAAACTTTCATCTTTGATATAATCTATATTTTTCTTACGGTGTTTCATATAATAAATAAATGGAACAAGACATTCACTTATTTCTACGTTCTACCAATATTCAAATATAAAGCTACCAAAAAGTATAGTTTTTACTTTTGAAGCCTTGCCCTTTTTAATACTTTCGAATTTTCAATAATTCATTTTACGTTGCATCTCCAACAAAAAATAGTGTAATTTAAACATAATAGGATGCTATCCCATTCTGAAGTCGGAAATATAAGGGAACCAAATGAACAGAAAAACATGAATTTTACTCTGGGGGTGGATGAATAGTAAAGTTTAAGTCTTAAAAATGTCTGACAAGAAACAAATTAATACATTTTCAGAACTAATGCAAACTATATAAATACGAAAATTTAATCAGAAAATTACTCAAAGGGTAATAAAAGTGTATCTCAATATATTGTGAATAATAATGAGAGTTTCAAAGCGAATCAAAATGACTCAGTAGCATTAATTACAAGATAAAGTCATCAGTTTCTTCTTCTGAATTCTTGAGTTTAATTTTGTTTTTATATATTTTTGCTTTTCTAAAATACTACATACATTGCTATGGTCAAAATTGTGCACCCAGAACTCCAGCATCACTTCAAAATGTCTGCATTTAAATTATAATTGAATGCCATTATGCAGAGAGAGAATAACCTCCAAATATTAAAACTATTCGCTCTCTGAACAGGTGTGCACCATTTCTTTGATAAATCCTTATGCATCCAAGCGATGTTTGCATTATACAATTGATTTCTGTAGGAGAAAAGCTAAACCACATATTGCTGTTTATAAATTCTAAAATTGCGACAAGCGATCAAAGGTAGACCTGAAGTCATTATGAAAAACTAATATGTATTGACTGAACGTATTCATCATATTCATATATCATTTTCGTGTTGTATACTTCTGCTCTGACGTTAAGAGGTATTACAGAATTCAAGGTCATTCTTCAGCCATCTTAACCGTTGTGTCTTGAATGTCTTTGCGTAACGCCATTCATTTAATCATTTTCACCTATGTTTCCAAATTTCATTAATTTTTGAGTCCGCCACTGTTTATGAAAGAAATTAGCTAACTAACATGAGAGTGAGTGTTTTTTTAGAGTCTTAGATCTTTTTGTGAAATGTTGAGTTGAATGTGAAACTAATGCAATAAATACTAATAAAGCCTCATGTGTGCCTTCTTCTTGTTCTATGTCTATACTTCATTTACTCCTTCTGATCTTGCTCCTAATTTACTCTGTTTTTGCCATCTCTGTGCTTTCCTCTTCTACTACGTCTTGTCTCCTTTCCTCTTCTTGAAAGAGTGTATTCTTAAAATTGTGAAAAAGAAAATTGTGCTACGTTCGTACTTGAATGTGGTATGGTGATTGAGCAATGCAGATAATTTCTTATATAAATCGCAATTAAGTCAATCATTTCAATGGGAAGGATTCGTTGACCTGCGTGAGCGTTTAAATGCATTAGAGGTGGACAGCATCGAATACGAAACTTTCGATAAGCTACCCAGTAGTAGTAACAGTTGCGATGTAACTAGGAGTAAATCTTCAGGCCCAATGTCTTTTTGATTCACAGACCGTCAGCCATAAAAAAATCTATCTGAGAAAACTTTAGTTGGAATGCATTCCACAGAATGCCTAATCGACACAATTCTAAGTTTCCGGATCGGGTCGTGGCGCAGGTGCACGGGCATATACGCGCCAGGGCCTCCAGCATCGATCGCGCGCTCTTGGCCGAGGTGCTGGTCCGGGCGCCGCTCCGTGGGCCGCTTCGGAGCGTCCGTGTTGACCCACTGACACCGGGGCGGGCGACCGACTGGCACACTCCGCCGCCCCGCCTGCCCCGCTCCTCCCCTCCCTCTCCCTGTCCTCCCACTCCACCCTTTCCGCCCCGTCCCGGCCCCGCCCCTCCGCCGCCTCCGCCCCGCCCCGCCCCACCCCCTCCCGCTCCGCGCCGTCCTTGTACAGAGTCCACCATTTGCCTTTGCCGCCCACACCAAGTTGCCTCACCACTCCCTATCTAACCCCCCTATTCGCCCCGCCTCCCTACACCCACGAACCTCACAGCCCCACCCCGCCCCGTCCCCACCTGTTCCGACCTCTCTGGCCACATCCACTCCGCCCTTGCTATTCCACGCCCACCCCACCCCGCCCCCTGCCTGCCCCGTCCCGCCTTGCCTCGCCTCACACGATCCACTCCGCTCCACACGCGTATCCCACCGCGCCCCGCCCTCCACTTCGCTCTGCTCCGCCGGCGGTCGATCAGCGCACGAGGGAAGCGAGCGGCTGACGGGGAGCACGCCGCGAGGAGCCACTCGGCCAAATGAGTGTGGCTGGAGACATGTTTATTTCGACAAAGCAAAGAACAGCTCAGAGGCAACTCTGCAGCATCGTTGACCGGAAGTCCTAGGATTTGATGGATTTTTCCACACTAGGTATGAATTAAAAATCTGAAACTATATGCTTGTAGTTTTGGTTGATAAGTCGGAGCATTAGAGTTAGGAAATAATAATGATGAGTTAAATTATAAATCAGTGGGGTGAATAAGTGGCAAACAGTATTTTTCTCTGTCAGAGGTTTCGAATAGTTACAACATATTTACATAGGAGAGACGAATGTTTTCAACTTCCACTCCAATTGATTGGACGCTTACGTCTAAAATAATATCGAGAGCAGATTATTTATGGTTTTAGAAATGTTCGAAATATTTCCCTTATTTTACCTTTCTCTCTCTCTCTCTCTCTCTCATTCTTTTTCTCTCTCTCTTTCTTTCCTATCTCTTTTTGTGATGTTCTCTCTATTTCTCTTTTCAACTCTAACTCTCTGAATAATTTCCCCATGCATACGTTGGATACATGGCTCGCTTCATGGTTTCGCCGATACAAATGGTGCCGTGCAACACCAGTCACTGCGAAACTTGCCAGCAGTACTTCTGGATTTTACGACCAATAGTTGGTAACATAATATCGACGGAGCTGTGTGGTTATTCTCTGGCGTTGGATCAACGACGACCAATGAGAATCTAAACAAGGAGTCGAACTATGGGTGCTGGCTACAGAATATGAACAAGAGAAACAGTAAAGAGCTCTCTGGATTTTACTGCTGATTATCTAATCACGTTATAAAAATAACAATGAAACTCTTATTGGATCTTGCTTTTTATCAACTTAAAACATACTGTGAATATAAGAGCTCTAGAAATAAAAGAAAAATATATAAATTAGTGAACAGTAAAATAAGTCAGATACTCGTATCTATTATCATTATTAGAAAATATTATCGAAGAAAAGACGTCAATAAAAATTATATTTTCATGGGCCAAAAATGTATTTTTCCTGCTTTGATTATCTAAAGTCAAATTTTATGAGATCAGTTTCGTAACAAGAGTTATTAGTACACAAGTAATAATTAATTTCAAAATAAGTATGGACACATTATGATACGAGATTGGAGAATTATCAAAAGAAGTCGTTAGGTCGAGTATGTTAACAAAATCGACAGAAGTAATGGGATGGTATGACACGAATTTCGTACATTGTTCCTCATTGTAAAAATTCTAATGTTCTAAAAGTGCATAATTTCCGATTAGGGGGGGGGCGTGTCCGTACTTGTGAGACTGCGTGCCTTACACCTACGTTGCCCGGGTTCGATCGCAGGCGGTTCCAAGTGGAATTTGTGGTGGACAGAACCAGTTCGCCGCAAATTTTGTCTTGGAAATCTCATTTCCCTACTAACATGCATTCCATCAGTCACCTCCATCAAACATTCCCTACCATATCCTAACATTAATCATCATTCCGTTAATGATCACAACGGCTTTTAGACGAAAACCGGCGAACTAGCTGAGAAGGGCCGTGGCTCCTCAGCGGATTATTGATAGGTAGGGTCCCGTCCTGGCGATCTAGAGAGAGAGAGAGAGATAAGGGAAATGGTGATAGAGAGTGGGACGCCCCCTCCCAAGACACTAGTTACGGGTGATACGGAGTGGATGGAATGCCAAGTGCGCGTCCCTCTTACGGCTTTCGCCGTTGGGGCAGAGATCAATATCCTTTGGTGGAAGGTTGAATAATGATAATGATAATGATCATAATAATAATAATAAATAATAATAATAATAATGTATTTTAACTGAAGTAAGTTAATGATATTAAAAAAATAGGAAATACTCAAATTTGAATCATTTTAGTTTTGAAGGATATTTAGTCATTGTCCTTTATTTCATTTCTTGGACTTCCGGGAGACATTTTGAAATTAGATTTTTATAAAAAAATCCCAGTTTCAAACCAATATGGGACGGAAAAAGACATCTGAAATAATTTTATCCCTGGAAACCTTCACCGCAAGAGCAGATAAGCTTATGCGTTCCATTTTTATCAAGTATTTTCTGATCAAATAGAAAATTCGGCTGTGAAGTGAATGGAAATTAAGTTTTTTAACAAAAGTTCTGCAATTAACTCAGGCGCTTTATGGACCAAATATAAGACTAAATTACTGTACGAGGCGCATCCAAAAAGTAACTTTTCCGAGGTCATCAACAAAAAGGAAACACAATTTAATGGAAAAAGATTTTTATCGCAGAAACAGCTCTTGTTGCACTGTTTTTACACAAAATCACCACCAGAATGGAAACATTGATCATACCGTGGGGTCATTTCGACATGCCGACAGAACTATTGATTATAGCAGTTGACAAGCCTGCAAAAACAAATCAAAGTAATCAATCAATCGGTAGTGCAAGCAGACTTTACTCTCATTTGGGAAAGGAAAATAGCGTGCTGCTGAGATCAGTTGAAGAGAATACCCTGAAATTGTTCGGAACGATCAATCAGAGAAAATCACCTTTAGAATTTTCATCTACACAATGCCATAATTGTTTTGAGCTACCTAGCTGCTGAAGGCAATCTGGAAATTTTGAACCCGGTGCCTGGCAATTATTCATAATTTAAGTTGCAAACTAACGACTTATTCCATATATACCGATTAAAAGCTATAATTTAGTACATTAATTGGGTAAATTAGCCTATTAATTAATTACATTGTGGGAACGTCCGAAAACTCTGCACTTTCTGAATAATTGTTTTAAAAGTGAAAATGGCTTTATATTAGAACTCAATTGCGAATGGCCACTTCTGGACTGGGGAGTTCCTGCATTAAAGGCTCGATACTTGCAAGAGTAACCTTCCAAATATTGCTAAACCTTTAGATTAAATTGCACAAAAAATCAGTCTCTTTATTTCTGTAATGAAAGATTATTTTTGTCCTTTTCTTTCAGATTATTTTTACATATATATGTATATAATATGATATATATAATATATAATATGTGTGTGTATTAAGTAAAAATATTAAAAGCATATTTAAACATTAAAGCTAGTATTAGATTAGATTTATTACTAATTCTGCAATTAAGTTTGAGAACTTTGGTGCAGAATACACTAACTTAGCCTTACAGAACTTAACAACTTTATCAAATTTACAAACTAACATGATCATTTCACCATATAAGCTTGCATAGCGCTCCACCTCACCACACTTACGCCATATGCTTTGAAGAAAGTGATCAAAGATTGTCACAGACAAATCGTTCCAGTCTCTAATAGTTCCATTCGCGAATGAATATTTCTCGACATCCGTTTTCTGAATTCTTGTCTCAATTTTGTGCATGTGATACGCTCTGCCGAAATATGTAGGTTTCCCTAACGGACTTCGAATTTCTTTACATGCTCGAAAGTCTGTGTACCCTTTTTACATGGAATAGAGACGTCACTTTATTCTCCTTCATTCGAGCGACTCTCAAACTCCTTTATTCGTGGTAGCCCTGAAAGTAAATTTGGATGCTCTACATTGGGTCTTTTCTAGACCCCTTTGCTGTAAAATTCTGTATTGATCCCAATGTATCGTATCATATTCTAATACAGGTCACACTAAAGACATATATACAAGCTCTTTGGTTCTCACTGTCTCTTTTTCAGAATCCGCATATCAAAATGAAAAGATCTCCAGGCTTTCCCTACAACGAAACAAGGCTTTCCCTACTTGATTTTCCAAGCTCAATTTACTGTCTAGCTGTATTCCTAAATATTTGCAAGACATGAGGTATAACATTATTATTCAATTTGTACGCGGTTTCATTATTACTTCGACTCCAACCAAACATGATGTACTTGCTCCTTGAACTGTTTATTTCCATGCCATTTGTTTACGCTCAATAATAATAATAATAATAATTATTATTATTATTATCATTAGAATGAAGGCATCGGCGTGCATCTCTTAATAGCAGCGCGTTGAGTAAATTGGCGCTGTAATTGAGAGAGAGACCTTCGGCTTGACATCACCGCGCGCCCGCCACCTGCGCCCGTGTTTGGCCCTTCACACTCGCCTCTGTCAACGTCACGTCCCCGTGCCGCTCGCCCTTGCGTCATTGTTAGGGGCGCAGCGACGGGCACTCGAGAGAAGCGAATGACGGGGTGTGCGTCCTCCAGGATCAAATAAATATTAATTACAATTGGCGGTTTTCGCGATGAAATTAATAGGAAATAGCACAAATCGAAGTAAGAGAGTATCATATTGTGCTTAAGTGTTGTTTTCCCTCCGAGGCATCTTTTGTTAGCGGACTTTGCATTTTTCTTTTGCGACTTTCTTTGTAACTACGCGCATGCACGGTGAGACAGTTGTTTATTCATTTTTAGATAGTCTGTTTTGAAACAACGTACGTGTAAAGTCATGAACTGTCGTTCCACAATAAGGAAGGCGCCAAGTAAAATATCATTCTTTAGATATACAGTCTTTCGGCGAATGAATTAGAGGAGTCTTGAGTAATCAATCTCAAACAATTAAACAAACACCGTCAGGGATTGCTCAGCGTCTTCTGCAGCAACGTTCACCGGGAGGTCGAAAGGTTCGAATCCCGTCAGTAATGGATTTCGTCCCAAGCTACACACAGCTGGGTTGAATTCAACCGCCTGCTGGGGAAGAATTCTAGCGATGGACTGTTCTGAACAGTTTTCCGTAGTTTCAGGCATTCGGCACCAGACGAAAATCAAAGCAGAACCATTACGAACGGGCTATGTACCGAGCGCTGTCTGTCCTTTCCTCATCCTTGTTCCTCTTCGCTCCTTACGGCTGAGGTGGTGCCTCCCGGGGGGAGATACCTGGAGAATTAAATGTCCTCAAGTTGGCGTGTAGGTCAAGTCGGATCTCACATTCCAGTACTGGAAGGAACACCGGTATCTTTCAGTAAATAATACACATTACATTTATGGGACTAATGACCATAGTATAGTGCGATTTTTATAACTCTGCCCCTCAAGCCTAAATGGCCATGATGGAATATCACACGGCATTTCGCGACTTTCTCTCTCATGCCGCTAGATGTTGCATGATCGCAAACGCTGCTTTATGCGGTGGCGATCATGCAATATCTAGCGGACGACTAAGAAAGACGCGAAATACCGTGACATATTCCATCGTGAAGACGGGTCTTGAGGGGCAAAGTTATAAAAATCGTACTGTAGTTATACGATCAATATAACATATACTCCCCCACTTCCTCATTCGGATCTAACGAGAGCTCTTCGGGCGCAGCTTCCTGCCGCTCCTGCGTTGGTCGGTCGTCGGAATCCCGTCGTGGTCGCAGCTCAACAGGTCGAACTTCACTCGCGTGACGGCCGCACCGATGCGATGCCGCGCTGCAGTCGCCGCGACCGCTGTTTTATGGTGGGGGAGGGGCGGGAACAGAACGGACTGCTTGTTGCCCTGATACGTGCTTCTCTGCCATGAATCTCGACCAGGGTGCTTTTTTGTCTTTTTTTAACCGTTCTCATCTACGTGATCCAGGACGTCTCAGGTGGCGTGTCAAAGGCAGCAAAACCGAGGTGGAAAAGCAAAATAGCAGATATGTTTCCTTTTGTCAAATATTTTTAGAGATATGACGCCTTTCATTTGTCACATAAAACGTACAGAAGCTTATGGTTTAAAAACGTTTCATTTTAATAATACCTTATCTCCCAACATGATTATTTTGATGCCCGAATTCGTTTTATTTGCACCAGACCTTCTCTACTACTTTTACGTCAGAGCCCTTCGTTTTATTTTATTCACAAGACAGTTTATTTGAATATTTTTTTCTTTCAGTAAATTATTTTATTCAGATCTGTTCCGGTTCTATTTTTATTACGATGGACGACATAACACAAAATGTCACATTGCGTTTTCGTTACATTTCTTTTGAACCTCTCTTCCTTTTCTATCTGTCAACTATTTTGAAGCCATCGTAATAAATTTGAGCCACCTTCCTTTTCCACTGTATGTTTCCTGTTTTAGTACGAACTTTCATAGGAGTTTCTTAGAAATATTTAGTTCTGAAAATTAATAACAGTGAAAAGGCTGGACAGGTACTGCCTACTCATTTAAAAAACATACTTTAATTAAATATTTTTAGCGATTCCATATACAATAAGAATATAAACATAATAATAAATGAGTTACTGATCTTTTTTCTCTCTTTAATAGTCTTCTGGTCTAGATACTGACTAGTAATAATAACAATAATAATAATAGTAATAATAATAATAATAATAATAATAATAGTGTCGTGGAATGAAATAAAAAAGAAAATTGTAATAAAGAATCGTGAAATATTGGGAACTTTCTGACTATCGACTTGTTTCAGGAATAAATTTCATCAAGAAGGCCCTTCTAACAATACTTTTGGGTATCGATTTTTTATTATTTTTCAATGCAATATTATTTTGCATGGAATATTGCAATGTTTTTCGATTTATGAAAGGGGAAGAATAATATATTGCTGGGAATTAACTAAATCTTAATGATTGTATTAGTCTGAGAGACATCTTTTGGTGCTGGTTCAAGCATGTATTAAAAGGAGATGTGTTTCGTTTTTGAAAGATTTCATTTTAAACTGTTTAAATTTTCTATATGTTTTATTAATATATTCATTTACAAAGTTGTTTCCATAACGCCCAGTTTCGTTCCGCTAACGTTCCATTTTCGATAACTATTTGGGATAAAATCATAAACGAGTTTTTGAGGCAGTACAATTTACAAGATATACTACAAACTACTACAATATAGCACGATTTTATACTAATTGAAACAATGAAATGGTTTCTAAAAAATCCAGGAAACATTAAAATTGCTTGTAATGAAATAATTACTTTCATAAAGCGATTATGGATTTTGAAATGACAGAAAACGTAATTTTGTAGTGTTCTTTAATGAACTGAGTTTTAATTAAGCATTCACACTTGGTACTCATTATGTATATGTCAAAACATTTCGCCTAAAAAGAGTAATGCTACGTAATAATTTTGAAAGGGTATCTACAGTCGCTCTAAATAAGTCACCACTATTCTGGAATATTTTTGTAATTCAAGCAAAAGTTAAAATTGTGATTATAAGGTGAAATGGTGAAAATAGTATATTTAATGTGGAGTAAGTCTGTATTTCAGAAACTACACCAATTGTTGGTATGTAGTGTATATAGTTATTTAATAATGGGCATTTTTTATGAATTATTGTTGCAACTACAAACCCTTCAACCTACCATGGAAGCTATATACGTCGCATTTTTCTGTAGTGTTGTAATGTATTTTCCCATCACATGCACATTAGCACTACACATTTCTTAAGATGCACCCCAATATTTGTAAATTGAATTCCCCAAATGACTACTACTTTGAATTCAAATTACTAGGATAGTTTGTAGAATAGCGATATGCCTGAAAAGTCGTAAGACTCTCCAAAACAACCCAAAAATTGAGAATGAAAAAGTTCCATTTTAATATAGTTTAAAACAAAGAGAAATAACTATTTTGTTAAAAATAGCAAAGTGAACTAAATTCTTGATTATTAGGAAGCAAATGAAGTTGTGGGAAAATTAAATTACGCTCTCTTAAACACAAGAACTGTTTTTGTGATGCAACAGAATTCCGGGAACGCGACGAAGTGCAATAAGTAAGAAAAGCCAAGTGGCGTTGTTCGACGTAAGAAGAGCGGAGCGGAGCGCAGCGCCGCGTCGCCCGAGGAAGGCAGTCGCCTGGCGGTGGAGGAGGGGGTGGGAGGCAGGCGACGCTTGTAATGCCATTACAGCGCTGCTGGAGCTTCCATGACGCGGTGCGAGCGGCGCCGCCGCCGCCTCCGCCTCCGCCGCCACCTCCGCCTCCGCCTCCGCCGCCACCACCGCCGCCTCCGCCGCCTCCGCCGCCGCCGCCGCCACTACCGCCACCGCCGCCGCCGCCTCCACCGCCTCCGCCGCCTCCGCCGCCTCTGCCGCCTCTGCCGCCTCCGCCACCGCCGCCGCCTCCCGCGCGTCGCTTGTCGCCGGCCGTGTCGCGGCGCCCGACACGCCGCGCGCAGCCCTCGTAATACGCGATCCTTGTCCGCTAACGCGCGCGATTATCGACTCCGCCCGCCCGCCCGCCCACTTGCCCGCCCTTACGCGCGCGGCGACCGGCCGAGAGGAGCTCGTTCACGACGCCCGCCAACATCGACTGCAGGCGTCGGTTCTCCGCCACCCAGTATTTTCGTCCAGTACAGTACACGCTCATTAACACGAATTCCAAGGGACCGAAATAATTGGAGTTCGTGTTATGAAAATTCGTGTAATCCGAGTATTTTAAATGTCCGTATTACCGTAATCCCTTGCCGCGATCGACGTTCTGTTCGTGTTACGGCGAAATTTGTGTTATCGAGTTCGTGTTGACGAGTGTTTACTGTACTTCTGTTTGCACTTCAAGTAACCATCCATACAAGGTTTCGATGACTGAAAAGAACTTATGAAACCGGATCACACAGAAATTAATTGGATGATATCTGCTACACTGAAGAGATTGGCTGGACCTTTTTAACTTACGCTAATGCGCAAGTTATATTGCAGCTTCTACATTACAGATGTAGTTGAGAGTTGTAGATAAAGATTAAGATAATTCGTAACTGATATGTCAACTTATCTATTATTTTCTCGTGTTGAATAATTTTCATAGAATATTTTTACATGTTTCAAACAACCGAAAGTATTTTGTTAACTCATATAAATCAATAAAAAATAGCTTTAAATAAAATTTCACAGACGCACTGACTTTTAAATCACATAGTTTGATGTCCTCCCCCCTCCGCCCCCCCCCGCCGACCAAATTTTATGCTCTAATCTTGTAGTGATGCAACAGTGACAACAAAATATCAATGTTATTAAACATGGCTGTTTTAAAGCTGGTTTAGTACCCCCTAACATTAAATTCGTATATATTAATTTATAATTAAAATGCAATAAAAACAAAATTATAAAACGCCTCTTCATGTGCGGAATACGAAGAAAGACGGAAATACCAGGGCATTAGGATGTTGTAGAGCGAGGTATAATCGCTCGATGAAAGTACTACAAAACTGCGTTCGTTTAGTTCGAACATGTATAGTGATGAGAATGATCTTGGTAGTCCGAGTGACGCCGCGTCGAAGGCTCCACCATCTTGTCGTGGTCTTCCTCAGGGCTGGTCTGCTCCAGAGACCTCCGGCCTGCTCCGGTGAAGACCATCCATGAGGAAGACCACGCCAAGATGGTCGAAGCCTACGACTTCACGTAGAGTGGTGGTACCAACAATTCTTATTTCATATTTTAACTTTTTCAAAATCGTGGTAATGGGATTTTTTTGTGAACGAACATAATATCGAAAACATAAAAACCTGGAGCACAAAGCATCGATGCCCAAAGATCATCGACTTCAATACAACGATATTTAAAACGTTGATGGTTTGAAAACTTAGGCATCGATGTCGCATCCCAACTCTCTCTCCATCCCTCCCTCTCTCTCTATCTCTCCCTCTCTCTATCTCTCCCTCTCTCTATCTCTCCCTCTCTCTATCTCTCCCTCTCTCTATCTCTCCCTCTCTCTATCTCTCCCTCTCTCTATCTCTCCCTCTATCTCTCCCTCTCTCTATCTCTCCCTCTCTCTATCTCTCCCTCTCTCTATCTCCCCCTCTCTCTATCTCTCCCTCTCTCTATCTCTCACTCTCTCTATCTCTCCCTCTCTCTATCTCTCTCTATCTCTCTATCTATCTCTCCCTCTCTCTATCTCTCCCTCTCTCTATCTCTCCCTCTCTCTACCTCTCCCTCTCTCTACCTCTCCCTCTCTATCTCTCCCTCTCTCTATCTCTCCCTCTCTCTATCTCTCCCTCTCTCTATCTCTCCCTCTCTCTATCTCTCCCTCTCTCTATCTCTCCCTCTCTCTATCTCACCCTCTCTCTATCTCTACCTTCCTCTGTATCTCTCTACCCCCCTCACTCTATCTCTCTAACTCTCTCTATATCCCGCTCTCTATATCTCTTTCACTATCTCTCTTTTCTTCGTCCTCGTCCTTCCGTTCGTTCCCCTTATTTTCTCCCATTTTTTACTTTCCCCCTTTCATCTTCTTATTCTCTGTGAATTTCTCTTTTCTCATTCCGAAACTCCGTCATAAAAGATACGTGGGATCCATTAGGACTGTTACATAGGATAAGCGGAAGCTCGTATCATCTCGCGGAGTTTTATTGTTTCGCCGATACAAATGTTGCTGGGCAACGCCAGTCACTGCGAGAGTTGCCAGCGGTACTTCTGGATTTTACGTCCAATGGTTGCTACCATAATGCCCGCAGAGCTCCTTTCTGACGTTGGAACTACGTCCACAAATGAGAATCCAAACACGAAATTGAACTGATTTTCGACGAACTTTTACAAATTCAATAAACGTTCATAATCGTAATAAAATCTTAATATACAGTATATCAGTAACTGATCATTGTAAATGTCATTGTAGTACAACATCCGTAACTGCTTCATTTTAACTGCGCCACAGCGTACGAATAGAGGTATACAATTTTGTTTCGGCACAGTTGTTTTCATTTTCCAAAATTTATGTCATAATTTGATATTTTACTATTCTCCTTTTCTACTCTCATGAGATTTCCGTGCGGTAGAGTTTGCCATGTTAAATTATGTTGTGCTTATTTGCCTGTCATTATTTAATGATTGAAAAGTTCTTGTATGAAGAGCAAATATTTCTGAAAGTGTCTGGAAACGTGATGTTTGTTGTGTCTCAGGGACGAGGTTAATCGATGATTCGATAGATTTTAAAAAGTATCGTTATTTAGCAATATGCTCCCTTAAGACCATATCAAGAAATCGCGGAAATCAAATGACGTAACAAAGTTGAAAGTCTCCTAAAGCCACATTTTGAAACATCTCATTGATGCATTAGCACACAAAAAAATATTTTGTATTTGGCATCGTTGCAGCATCAGGCCCGCAAGGCACTTGCCGCATGTACGATCGTTGGTGTCATTATTTTATGAACGCTGTAGATCCATCTAATCGGTGTTTTTGTCCTCCTCATTATACTAGAATGGCATTTTTAGATTAGTTGTATGTGCAAAGAATGAACATCATTTGTAGTAAGAGTAGCTAAGAAAGATGCTAAATACTGTTTTCAGTTGGTGTTATTTATAGCGCAATGGAGTGTAGTCTCTATCTCATGTATTTTTGTTGCAGCATACGCAAAATATTTGTGAGAAATAATTGATAAAAATTATAGGTTTTTAATATATTGGTTAAATTTTACTTGTATTGGAAAACGTAGTACAGAATGTGAACGTTCATTATGTAGCACCATAATTGTTTATGGTTTCTGAGATTCTCGAGACGAAAATGAAATAACAATGCATCGACTTTTGATTTAAGAGCAGCTGGTACATTTTAGCTTCAGATTTTCCCATAATATAAAGCCTTTTATTATCTATAGAGAGAGATTGTTAAAATCTGTAGACAGGAAAGTAAATAATAATTGTAAAGATTTTTATTGCTGAATATTGATGAAGAAAATACAAATATGCCTTTTTGCAGGAACTGTAGTCTTTTTCTTAGGACAAATAACCAAAGTTCAATGTACGAACTTTTTTCATAAATAATTATATTTTATTTATACATGCAGAGAGAGAAGTGACTTGATAAGTACTTCACTCTAGTACTTGTTCCTCAGAAACTATTAATGTTACAAAGTTCATGTTCTGTAATGTAATCAGTAAAGAATAGCAGTGGTAAATTACGAGAAATAGTAATGCTGAATAAAATAATATAAATGCTTTAATAAGTAACTTGAATGGATTACAAAGAAAGACCTCTTAGCCACATACAGAATGACAATAAACATTTGTCGGTCTCCATCCCAACCATGACTATGCAACAACCGTAGCACATTCAGTCGCCGTGTAATGTCTGAGTATATCCGTCGGATCAAAGAATATATCCTCAACATAATCAAATATAAAATATGTAATGTACTAAACCATTTTTCTACACTCTGTTTAGCACAGTTAATGGAAAACTAGTGGTGCTACAAAATGGCACAGACTTTCCCGTATTAGTTTTCCATTTCTTTTGGTCTCTGCTACCGATTGAGACTTATCGTATATTTTTGCCAGCTGCCATCTATAACCTCCCAATGTACATTTTTTTAAACAATTCCTTAATTTTTTGGATTCCTAACGGTAGAACTGATATATAAATTTTAGAATCTTAAAGAACAGTAAAACCTTGTCATAAATGCAATTTTCTTTGAAAAATTTGGAGCCGTTTTTAAGAAAATAGCTACTAAAGCTAAGAAATTTGAAGCTTTTTGATTGCTTTTTCACAGAACATTTTTGAGTTATCGAAACACTTCATTTGAAGTCATTTGAAGCACTTTAACTTACAAATACTATAGTGTTTACAAATTTCTGGTAATGTGCGTATTAAAGGTGTGAGAGATCTTTCAAAAAATTACATTTGTGTAATTTTTTTTAATCTAAAATTAATATATCCGTTCTACCATTAGAAATTCGAAAAATTAAGAAATTGTTTAAAAAATGTACATTGGGTGGCGATAGATGGCAGCTGACAAAAATATATGACAGCTCTCAATCGGTTGCAGAGACCAAAAGCAATAGAAAACTAACACGGGAAAGTCTGTGCCATTCTGTAACAACACTATTTAACTTACCGATGTAAAAGAATAAACTTACTTTTGAAAATATTTGAATAATTCAATAGATTGTTATTGCTGATGGTGAGAATACACTGTACACAGGTCTTTAAACTTGTTTGTGTGAATTATTTTTACTGACATTTCCGATGTTATTGAAATAATGTAACTCTACAGTGCCATGATCATTTTAATTCACGTCAAAAGGGGGCATTTCCATTCGCAGCTTTTTTTGTTTAGTGTGCAGAGATGCATGCAGTACAATTTAAACGTTACGTATTATGATGACTGTATATGAACAATCGACATACTTCATTTCGTGTTAAAATGAAAATTTGCTCCATATTTTTTAGGTTATCTCGAACGCAGTGAGAAGTATATTATTAAAACGCTGCCAGTTTTGATATAAGAAGTAAATCTCGTATTTCAGATTGTAAGTGTGAGGTACACATCCGTCTATTTCCGTTTCATTTACAATTCCGTTCGTCCATTTGTGTTGGTAAAAACATACAGTATTTGTTCCTGTATAAACAAGGAAAAATTGCGTGGTTATTTACACGCTGTGTTAGCGCTTGCGATCACAAAAGTTGGTAGAGTACGCTCAGTTTAAAAGCATTCAAGCACACTGGGTTTGATGAATATTTCGTACATACTTTTTTGAAAAGATATTGGGTTTGATTTCTTCGCGTTCTGTTTAATTACAGTCGTATTAACATTTGATTAACCTTTGAGTCTACTGTTTTAGTTAGTCGGTCAATCTTTCTATTGTGGAACATCAAAATAAGGTTGGAACATTTACTCTTTGATAAAAGTTATATTTCTAATCTTCCTATTATATACAGGATGTGTGAGTGATATATACTGTAATGCACTGCATTTACTGAAAGTTCACATTATTTTATGAACATGATTGTAATAAAGCACAAACGTACGAGGCAGTTAGTGCTTCTATCCCTAGCTTGCTGTAATCATTTTCATTGTATGACCGTTAGACTGGACTTTGGCAAAATGTCAGTCGTCGATTTATTACCTTCCCCCTTTTTATCAATTTTATTTCGCGGCGTCTATTATACCGTCATCCTCTACTTACAAAGATGGTATCTACATTATAAAAAGATGAAGGTACGTCCGTTAGATGCACATAAACAAAAATTATAAAAAACGCCTGGGTACAACACAAGGGTTATCTACAAAGACGGTTACGTTCATTTGGAGAATATGGTCTATCGCACCGTAATTGCGATGCCACTCCAGATTCTCGACCGGTCCCTCTGCAACAAAGGCGCGGCTTATTCCGGCAGTCGCTGTCCGCGGCCGATGGGGACGCACCCGCGCCCTCCGCGCGTAATTTTTTCTGCTTTGCGAGTCGTTAATGTCCGCATGCGACGCACGAATAAAGTCCAAATGAGCGCTGGAATTGCTTTTTGGGAGCGGTGGGCGTGGGGGGAGGGGAGGCAGCTGGCAGCGCGCGGCTTCGGGGGAGGGAAAGGAGAGGGGGTGGACGACCGCTGGGGGCAGGGGGAAGCACCGTGGGGCGCATGCGTGTTTTTTTTATTTGTTTCGCATCACCTGACAGGGCCGGCTAAAGGCCGAAGGTTAATCTCTTTCTGCGAAGGGGATAGGAGGCGAAGCGGGTGGGGCGATCTGAACGGCGAGGGTGGTGGTGGGGCTGGGCCGCGGACGGCAGATTTGGGGAGAAGCGGCGATGAGCGAAGTGGTGCGAGTAGACAGGCGTGAGCGGGGAGAGGTGTGGAGCAGGGGGATGTTGGGGGCGGGTTCACGCGTAACGAGGCGGGGTCCGTGGGGCTGGGAGAGGCAGCGCGTGCCGTGGGGAGCTGAGTGGAGCAGGACAGGTGGGACGACAGGCGCGGACTGAAGTAAAAGGGGCGGGGCTAAGGGACCGGGTGAGGGGGAACGGGGCGCGGGGCGAGAGGCGCTGCGAGGAGCCGCGTCGAGCGGAGCTGAAATCACGTTCAGTTTAACGAATCGCCAGCCAGCTTTCATGTCGTAATTGGGGGCCAGTCGGTCCCGCAGGCGGTTCACTCCCCCCGGCCTTTCTCTTCGTCTCCCACGCCATCCCGCCCCGCCTCACCTCGCCTCACCTCGCTCCTCTCCGCCCCGTCTCGCCGTGCCCTGCTGGGCCCCGCCGCGCCCCGCCTCATAATGGAGGTCGCAGTGGGGAAGCTCCCCGTGGCGCTGCCTGGTGAACTTGCCTGCTTCAAGGCGACGTCATTTCGCAGGACTCGTCTTTGTTCACCAAGACTTAATATTTGTTGAGAGAGAGAGGCAGAGTGAGCAATACGAGAGAAACACGCAGTCCAAAAGAACTGAAATTTTAGAATAATTTTGATGCTTAGTTAGGCTGACAATGATTCGTTCGTATCCCAGTTATCATGGTTTTAGTGGAACAAGTGAACAAGACTAAATCCTTTTGTAGGTTTAAACGTTATGCGTCCTTTGGCTATGTCAAAAAATAAAACACACTTTTTCTTACCTATGACACGAGCATTGAAATGAAGGTTTTAATTTATTCCTAGAAATTGACTTTCCACTCAATTGTGAACAGGTAACGTCAATTTTCGAGAAGACACAAAGAGACGGGGAGTTTTGAGAAGTCGCAAAGAGTTAAAAATATTGTGATTCTTTTAAAGAATGTTTGAATATTCTGACGAGTATTATTTAATCGTTCCCAAAGATGCTGATTTATGTGTTCACTCGCAATTACGCAAACATGTTCTTCTAATTGTAATTATTCCTTCTGTAATTAAATTCATGCTGTCCATTCTGCCAATCTTTAATTTCATTTTCTTCTGGACGCATACACTTAATTTTTAAAATTTTCTTCATAGCTCATACACCCTACTTTCTAATTCGTTTACGTAATAAATTTCGGAAATATAATTTCCATAAATATGTAAAATTCCTTTCCTAGAAGGTAATAATGAACCTAATTCACAATGTATTTTGAAACCGATTTCATTGTCCACTACACCTTTTCGTATAACATACATATTGTTTCGTTCTCGTTTACGTACGGATTTATTTATTTAGAAGTAATATACGTAGTAGAGAGAAAGTTGTATAGTGCTGCGGCAAAAAAAAAACAACAAAAAACATAAGGGCCATGACTTGTACCAGTATGTAGTAAATGGCTTGCTTTCACACGTTGTATAGTCACAATCCACGATTTGTGGTTCCTTGATACCGAAAAAGTGGTTTTTACTTTCTCGCTACTGCTCTCGCAGTGCAGAGAAAGAATTGTAATGCTGCGGGGGAAAAAAGGCGAATTTTTGGCAGAAAAAGTCTTACTGCCCGGGGCCGGGTAATAAAAAAGTGGATGAATTTTTTCCCTGTATATAGTAAATTATTTCATCTAAAATGTTGTGTAGTCAGAATCCATGTTATACAGGTCGTTGATACCGAAAAATCGGCAAAACGCTTGTCCGTCCGTCCGTCTGTGAACAACCCTAGCTTCTAAACCGCAAGCAGGATTTTCACCAAAATCGATATTCCCCAATCAATCCGGTTGATGTCGCGGCCTCTTGAATTTGAAACATATTTTAATTTTGGGATATACTTTATACAAAGGCCCTGAGAAATTTTCAAAACAAACCCCACCAAGTTATTTGATTCGTTTTTGCCCTCGAATAGTGTAAAGGCCGCCTACGAGAATGCAGTTCTCATTGTCGTTGAAATCCCTAAAGCTGCGAAAAAAAGAGTGCAAAAATTTTATAATTTGTTTGGCATCTTCCTACAACTCCAGTTATGATGTTTTTTAACTTAATGAAATATGTTAATCAGAAACGCATCTTCAAATAAGGTCATGTTAAATTTTCGAAAAGTGACATTTTTTGGGGTAATTTGGGTTAAACATAGCCAATTTGTGAATTTTAAACAATTATTTACTCAGAAAAGGCTCAACATTTTTTTCTTTAAATATTTTAAGTGGTGATGGTCCCATTAATTGGCGCACTCTCTGCATTTTCGAAAACGAGAGTCAGTGCGTGTGGTTTGTCCGGTTTGCGCATCTCATGCCCGAGGTCGTTGAGTACAACTCCCACTTTTCCCCGACGCTGTTACGTCCCGACGTTGGACCTGGTAAGCGGCCGTCGCCTGGTCGGCTGCAGCGGTGGCGTCGACTGTGTCAGCAAACACACAAGACGCGGCAGTTAACAAATTATATTGCCAGAACGCAGAGAAATAAACGCAGGAACTTTTGCGGCTGGCGCCCGTGCCAGCTGACTCGCCCGCCCGCACTTCCTGCGGGACGACCAACCAACAAAACAGACGCATTTAATGTGAAGTAGGTCTACATTGCCGTTTTTCTCACGAGGCGTGAAGACAAATAGTAATTTACGAACAAGGGAACGAAACAGGTGATTCACGCAGGAGTCGACTTTGGCATCAGAGCGTGTCGAGGTAGACGAGTACGAGAATCACCTCGCGCCCGTATTGCGTATAGTATTTTTTAACACGAACTGCAAAGTGTCAAGTAAAGAAATATAAATTAAATATCAAATGACTAGAAATGCCTTACTTGTACAAAAGTAAATGGATTTCGATTAATGTCGTAACACTATTATTTGCAAATAATAAACAAAGACGTTGTCAAGACGAAAGACAGTTGCGAATCGTTACAGTTATTTCACACACTGAACAAATTAGCTGTTTCGCACACGGAAAAGAAACACCGTGCGTGAAACATGGTTTCTGGTATGTTAAAAAAGTATTTTGGTCTGTGTACGTTCGGTTGATACGTTTACAGTGGTTGAATGAAGAATGGTTTATTATTTTCGGGCTCGCCTATAGTACGATTCTTCTAACTCTGCCCCTGAAACGCCTATGGCCACGATGGAATATAACACGGCATTTCGCGTCTTTCTTCGTCATGCCGCTAGAAGTCGCATAATCGCATGCACTGCTTGATACGGTCGTGATCATGCGACATTTGGCGGCGCAACTGAGAATATTGCGAAATACCGTGACATATTCCATCGTGAAGACCCTTGAGGGGCAAAGATAGAAAAATCGCCGTATAATACCATGGTCTTTGGTCACGTGTAGGAAGTGCATGTTATATCTCGTGAAGGGGCAGGGTTCCTCCTGCACTGGTACGTTGCTTCGGAGCCGACCTGCTTGTCTGTTTGCGTGGTTTTCTCCAGATACCTTCCCCTGCGGGGCACCACCTCTGCACAAAATCAAACTCTAAATTCCCAAAAGGTCTACCGTCATGCGTGGTAGTTTATCGTAGTCTCCGTGCCAAGCAACCTGGCGCGTTTTGGAGAAAACCTTAAGAAAACAACCAGAAGGATTTGGGAGGTCAAGTAAACTGGATTGAAAAGGCTCTCTGTTACATGACTTGTGGATTTGTTATTGTATATGAAAGTATCCGAGAGCGGTGGAATACCTCAGTAAACTTGAGTCAATGTGTGAGACGAAAAAATTAACACATTAAATAGGCTACTTGCTGCGAAAGAATTATTATTTCTCAAGAACTGTTGGAACAGTTGGCGGATAGTCAACTATTCAATAATTGGTCACTTTCAGAATATTGAATTCAATAATGCATGTATGTGATTATATGTGTATATGGGGAGAGGAGAATGGAAGGAGATGAGGAAGGAAAAACCGCACTCGGTTCATTGTCCATTTGTTAAGTTACTGTCGCGGCTTTCGTGTGTGTTTGATCGGAGAAACCACTGAAAACTACGTATCAGATTTTCCGGTAACTCTTCCAGGCTGTGGTTGAATTTGGTCTCACGTGGTTTAGCTAATTTCCGTATGTAGTGTATCGAAAATCTGCCACTGTCGATTGTCGAACCCTAGAACGTCCGCGTGGGTGTCGCTGGAGAAGCAACGCCAAAGATACTGAGCATTCGCTGTCGGTCCGAAATGTAGAAAAAAACATTTTCTCAAACACGAATATCGTTGGTTACGAAAAAAATCCTGACTTTTTAATTGCAATCCATGAACATCATGTAGTTAAATTTGATGAGCACATTCATGCAAACATTTTAATACAAGAAAGAGCAATGGATTAGGATTCTTCATAGCTTTCATTTTCTTATATTACATTAAGATTGTTTAACAAATGTGTCTTCCTTGCTGGTGTGACTAATACGTTCAATATCTGATAATCAGGGCTCGGATCCTGACGCCGTAAAAATTATTGGAAAATTACTTAAAAATAAGGGGAAAATGACCTATTTAAAAAAAATACTAAACATTTTTATGTTAATTTATTCAATGAATCTTACAACTTTAAATACAATCTATTTTTATAAAATTGTTATTAATATAAAGTCTTTATTTTAGGAGGGTATGTAATCCTTAGCTCCGATCTTCCATTCATCAATTTTGAAAGGTCGAAGATGATATCGAAGATTCATGTAATTTTGATAGTTGGTAAAACGAAATTTACTGCAGTAGTGGATTTCGTCATTAATTGATAGTGCAATATAAATTAATATCAGTGTATCATTATATATTCAAAAAACATGAAAAGGAAACAAAATGCGCAAAAATGACAAAAATATCTCCGAAGTCAAGAAAAATGACCTAAGAATTGAAAAATTGGAAAAAATGAAAAACAATGACTCAATAACTATACATTTCTATCACCGATATAAGTATGTCGTGATAAACATTCGTTTACAAGTTAGTTACGTCTAGAATACACCTATGAAAAGATGACATGTCATCAGAATCCGACCTTTGCTGATGTTTCTGAATAAACGCATTGGCATTGGGCCCATTTGATTAGTGTACCTCCTTAGTGTTCACTATTAGCAAATTGAAATTAATTTCCGTGACATTTTTTGCATTTTTCATTCTTGGAAAGATAACCAGAAAGTAGACTTACCTTAGAGCGGTTCTCATTTTTTTAAAAGACCAAATACTTTTACATCGGTGCCATTAAAGTTTTACGGTGTAATTACCTTCTTTTCAACTCGTACACGATTGTATATTGCTAGTATATAGACTGCACATACAATTTTATTGCGAGTCTTCCTTCCTATGGCTGTTGTATCAGATACTCACGCACTAAATTAATTTCCTACGGGGCATTTCAGATACACTGTGAGGTTGTACAAGCATGTTTATGATGTATATCGCGTGAAACCGAACTCGTTTTAACATCTATGAAGTGAAGTCTTTCTATTTTTCTTTAACCTCACATTAGTTTTTCTTCTTGGAACTGATTATTTGAATATATTCTACTAGTCTATCGTGTGAATTTATTTTATCTTATCAATTTGCAAATACTAGAATTTTATCTAAGAAAATTCACGTTATAACTTTTACACGGTTCTGGTGTTTGGGAAATTAAAATGACTAACATAACGTGAATGTAAAAATATAATGTTAGATATTTGAGTACTTAACAAATACGCGATTGAAAAGAATTATTTTGAAAACGTAGTTGATAACAATTCCAGGTATATAAAGTAAGCAGTATACTATATATAGCAATGAACTGCCACTGAAAGCACATATTAGTTTGAACAGGAGTGCAATTAGTTAACGTGTTTACCTGTATGTGTGCTCAATCATATCAGTTGATTATAAAAAATATAGTATACGTACATGAAAGTGTCCACTTACGGTCCCCTTTTTAAACCGCGAAAATATATACCTGTCAATTACTGCCCATCATGAGACCTCGAGTTTGTTGTTTTTAATCCAGTTGGTTACTCCCATGCTCTATTGACATTGTCCCTCCTCCGTTACATCGCATGCAGGCCCATGAGTGTTCCCACATCTTTCCCCCCCCCACACACACACACACACTCTCCTGCCTCACCACACAGCGAGCCAGCTCTAGTTTTATTTTCTTCTTTTTTCGCACGCGCTCGCGGTTATATTGAAATATATCGCATCGCATTAAATGTTATTCAAATGAAGTTACAGGCGTTATCAATTAATCCTTATTAAAATTCGAGCGGCGCAGCGTGTAAGCCCATAAACAAGCGGCGGCGGCGGCGGCCGCAAAGCGGGCGATTTACGCGCGGTTCCCTCACGGCGTGAGGGAGGGGGTGGGGTGGGGTGGGGGGCCCGCACCCGGAACACGCGGCCCCGCCCCCACGACCCGTCACTTCAGAGGCGGATCATTTGAGGATGGAGGCATCGTGGGTTTTTGTTAAATAATAAACATATTTATATCATAAGTTGGCCCATCATTGATAAGACAGAAATCTTTTAAATAACAGCTTTATATACAAGTTTTCCCCAACGTTTCGGAAACATTTGGTTTCTATCATCTGGTGACAAATAATTATAATACATAAAAACAATGGAAAAGTGCCAAACAGAAGAATTACAAAAAAATAATAATAATATATACAGGAGTCAACAGAATGCACCTTGTTCAAATCTTTAGAAAATTTAAAGACATATTACAAACAGTATGAAAGAAATTAGAGAAACGAGAGAGGAGAGAGAGAGAGAGAGAGAGAGAGAGAGAGAGAGAGAGATTGTAAAAACAGACTTTTTTTAAAAAAATAACAATATAACAAAACTTTTTTAAACAAAAATAACATCTTAATGTTTAGAAAACAAGTTTTTCTGTCTGTTTTTACAATCTCTCTCTCTCTCTCTCTCTCTCTCTCTCTTTCTCTAATTTCTTTCATACTGTTTGTAATATGTCTTTAAATTTTCTGACGATAATATATTAGTAATATAGACAGAAACGAAAAATATTAAATACAAATAAACATATTTGTTATTGTATTGCATGTAAATATGATTCTATACAATATTATTGTTTAAATAATCGGGTTTGTTTAAATAATTGTTTTAAAATATCAGGAAATTTTCTTTTGCAAATCGAACGATAACGGAATGGAATAGATTGTCTGCAAAAACCTTTGAACCATTTCCTGAAAGCGTTGAACAGTTTAGGAAATTAATTTAGGGTATTATTAAGTAAATGAGGGAGAATAGTGGGTTATATAGCGATGCATAAGTGTCCTCTTGTGAAGTGAGGTGTCGTGCAGTGTATAGCAGAGAAATAAAGGAGGAAATGTTTTATAGGTCTTAGTGAAGTGCAGTGCAGTGCAGTGCAGTGAAGTGCAATGTACTCCTAATTGTATAAACATTCAGTGCGGAGTTAGATTATAGAAGATTTTTTCTCTTAATGATTACTGAACTCAGTCAGTTTTTATATTATTATCATTATTTTACCATTATTTTTATTATTTTACCATTATTATTATTACAATAATTATTATATAATTTGATTAGTTACATTACCTCTTTATTATTATTGTTGTTATTATTATTGGTATTAGAATTATATGTTACTTAGAGACTGTTTATTTTATGTTTTCGTAATTAGCTGCCACCTAATTACAGTTTAAATAAATTTATCTAATTTATAATTCGAACATAAATATTTAAATCAATTTTGCCAAATAAAGGTAGGTAATAAACTGTAGACCATTTTTTGGAGGGGGGAATGGCCCCTATCCCCTCCATTGGATCCTCCAGTGCGTCACGTTTACTCCCCTACTCCTCTTCTTTTTCTTTTTCGGCGTGCTATTCCCTCCTTCAATTCCACTCCGCTTCTTCCTAGTTTTCCTCATTTTTCATCCGTCCTTCTCCTCTTCTTCCTTATCTTCCTCTTCTTAGTCGTTCTGATCTTCTTCGGCAATTCTACGCAATCTTCGCTTCCTTCTCTTCTGCCTCATCTTTCTTCATTTTGTTCTCCTCAACCACATCTTCTTCCCTCCTCCTCGACTTCTTCTTTATCTTCTTGTTCGATGTCTCTCTGACAGTCTACTAATTCTTCCTCTTTTTTTCTTTTCCTCCTCTTATCCACAACTTTCACGTCCTTCGTCATAAACATCTTCCTTCACACCTCCCATTCGTCTCCTTCATTTTTTTCGTCTGTTTCGCTTCCCCTATTCTATCCCATTCTCTTTTTCCTACCATGTATTTCTCCTCGTGACTTCTTTCTCTCCTCCGCGTCTTCTCCTGCCTCTTTTTGTTCAACCTGCGTCTTGTCCGCAATTTTACTAAACTTGCAATGTGCTAGAATATGCTTAACGAGCATACTTTGGTACAGACCGTGAAATAAAATAAACACATGTCACAAATGTCTGGAGGCAATATCGCTATATGTCATAAGCAAAGTCAGATTTTGTTATTCAATGTAAGTAGAACTACATCCTTTCGGTGGGTATATATATTGATGTGACAAAAGTCATGGGATAACTCCTAATATCGTGTCGGACCTCCTTTTGCCCGGCGAAGTGCAGTAACTCGACGTCCGTCGCATGGACTCAACAAGTCTTTGGAATTCCTCTGCAGAAATATCGAGCCATGCTGCCTCTATAGCCGTTCATAATTACTAAACTGTTGCCTATCCAGGATTTTGTGCACCAACTGACATCTGCGTATGTTCAGTAGATGCTCGATGGGATACATGTCGGGCGATTTGGATGACCAAATCATTCACTCGAATTGTCCAGAATGTTCTTCAAACTAATCGCGAACAATTGTGGCCCGGTGACATGGCACATGGTCAGCCACAAAAATTTCATCGTTTTTTGGGAACATGAAGTCAATAAAGGAGTGCAAATGGTCTCAAAGTAGCTTAACATGACCATTTCTGGTCAATTATCGGTTCAGTTGGACCAGAGGACCAAGTCCATTCCATGTAAAAACAGTCATCTCCATTACGGAGCCACCGTCAGCTTGCACAATACCTTGCTAATAACTTGGGTCCATGGCGTCGTGGGGTCTGCCCCACACTCGAACTCGCGTCCAATCGATATGGTCACGAGTCCAGAAGATGCGCTGCAGGCGATGTCGTACTGTTAGCGAAGGCACTTGATTCGGTCTTCTGCTTCCATACCCCATTAATACCAAATTTCGACGCCCTGGCCTTAGCGACACGTTCGTCGTACGTTCCAGATAATTTCTGCGGTTGTTATCCCGCAGTGTTGCTTGTCGGTTAGAACTGACTCCACGCAAACGCCGCTGCTCTGGGACATTAAGTGAAAGATGTCGGCCCCTGCGTCGTGATGAGAAGTTATGCCTTTTGACACTGGGGGTCTAGGAATATTGAATTCCCTGATGATTTCCGAAATGAAATGTCCCATGCCTCTAGCTCCAACTACCATTCCGTGTTCAGAGTCTCTTAATTACTGTCGTGCGGTCGTAATCACATTAGAAACATTTTCCCGTGAATCACTTGAGTACGAATAAAAGCTGTGCGAATGCACTGCCCTTTTGTACCTTTTGCACACGATATTAATACCATACGTATAATTGCATGTTGCTATCCCATGACTTACGTCACCTCAGTTCAAAAGCCTAGGAAATGTTTAGCGCTGATGCATTATATACTTTGAAAAATGAAATTCGTATTATAATTGCTATTTTTTTAATAAATTCCAGAAAAAGCATCATGTGGCTATTGTTATTGCCACAAGTTCTTTAAATACCAATGTTAAAGGAAATAATACATACAATATCCCTCTGCTTGTTAACATTATTATATTTTCGCCCTTCCCTCTCTCATTCTCTTTCCTTGGCTTTTCTTCTTTAGTTTTCTCTTCCCTCTTACCATTTCTGCCACTATTCTCCTTCATGTTCGTTTAATCATTGGTTACTTCTTTTTCCTATATCCTTTTTGTGTGCTCTGTATTACACACGATGATAATAATAATAATGATAATAATAATAATTGTTATGCATGGTTACAACAATACATCATTCCGTATTTATTCTTCTACAAGTGTACCACATTTATTATTTACCAACAAAACTGTAAAATGTATGCCAATGAATGGAAGATAAGAATTTGATATGTTTATGGGAGAATAATTTTTAATTAAAACATATAATTTTCCATTATATGATAAGTTTTTACTCTATGGTTTTTACTTATTGTTTTTTTCAGAATGAATGATTCTACTTGAAATCATTACTTTCGTGTTAGAATCTAGAATAAAATATTTTTAATTTTTCGTTTCTTACCAGCTATCAGTCGTAGTAAGTATTTCAAGTACTGTACATCTTTGTTGAATCAGTTCCATAAACGATCTCAAGTGTACTACCATGAAGGCATTTATCAGGAACATTTACCTGTGGCTGCAAAGTAAAATTAATTCATTATGAAATGTCAAACGTGTTTACCGCGTACCGCAAAAACATTCTCCTAGCACACAATACTGAATGTGATTGGGACAGAATTGTTTGAAATAAAACGACAATTCACACAAAGACTCATATTGTGGAATTCCGATATGACGATTTGATTTATCAATATTTATAGAGAGGGGAAAATGGGAGTTATTAAAACGTGAATTAACAATTTCACATTTATTACGTGTTATGCGCATCGCATGTGTATGGTAGCGTAATTCGATGGAGTTTATTTAAATTTGTCTCTCCGTAAACGTGTATATTTGCGTGAACTGATGAAAAGAATCACTGTCATTCATGCAATTCCGAAGTAGGATCATGAGCAGTCCAGTCGAAATTGTGTAAACGTGTAGAGATCCTCTGGAGTTTATCAGCTCTTTTTGAGCGAAATCCATAGTACGTATCCACCTCAATTCAATAAATCATTTCATTTGCAACTTCTCTTTTATCTGTTTTTTTTACCAATGCGTTTCCACATTTACTTTTGATAAATCTTCATGAATGCTGTTTTCTCCTGCATTCAATGCTTGTCGAGCTATCAATTAGATTGTTCACATTTGGTTGAACACACAATATTTGGTTTCTTAGAAGTAGAAATTGTGAAACGTGAAACGAAAGGAGTTGAAGATATCAGATGACTTAGGAAAAGGCGAGAACAACTTTCGTTGTAAATCTCGAACAGACCAATTCTATCCGTAAAGTGAAGAAGTGAAGATGGAAGAAGAAGTGGATGTGAAAGAAGAAGAAGAAGCAAAGTAATCAGAGGAAAGGAAGAAGAAATGGAGGGGAAAGATGATGTTGAGGAGAAAGGAGTGTAGAAGAAAAACGTGTCAGGGTAGGAGGAACAAGAAATATTAGGGTAGGAGGAGGAGGAAGAAGTGTTAGGGTAGGAGGAGGAGGAAGAAGTGTTAGGGTAGGAGGAGGAGGAGGAAGTGTTGGGGTAGGAGGAGGAAGAAGTACTAGTGTAGGAGGAAGAAGTGGTAGTGAAGAAGGAAGAGGTAGAAATGGAGGAGGAGTAAGAAGTGGTAGAGTAAGCAGTGTTAGTGGAGGAGGAGAAAGTGCGCGTGAAGGAGGAAGAACATGGAGGAACGGCAGTAAGGCCTCCCAATCCATCGGCAACGCCAAACGCACCACTGGGCTTCTTGTAGGCCGGAGTCGCGAGCGCAGGTTCCACGCTCGACCAGCTGCTGCGCTCCTCCCAGACGCCGGGTCGTGTCGCGTCGCGTCGCGCCGCGTCGCGCCGCGCTCCGCGGAGGCAAAAACGCGGCGCGAGCGGAAGCGGACGCGGCCGAGTGGGAAAGGCCGCTTGGCCTCCGCCACCGCGCCGCCCCTCGCCGCAACATGCGCTCCCCACGCGGCCGAGGAGGCCGCGGAAAGGCTCTGCTCGCGCGTAACGCAATCGCATTCTCTGTCGTGCTTTCAAGGAAGCAAAAGGCAAGTAGAAGATTTTTGCAAGACTTATTTGAGTAAAAATTAATAAATACGAATGTATGTATTGGTACTACAAAATTGTAAAGTTTAGAATCGTCAGCCACCTCCCGAGTAAACACATGCAATACACTTATGAAACTAATAACCTCAGTAGTTGAGGCCCCTGGCATCACTAACAGCCAACCGACCAACGGAAAACTACCGATTGGAGCAGCCTGCCGCTAGAATTCATCTCCAATCAGCGGATGAATTTGACCTGACAAGCTAGTGTCCAAAATTCTGCCACCGACGGGACTCGAAACTAGAACCTCCCGGTCAGAGGCACTGCAGTGACATCCGTTGATGCCCTGAGCCACCTCTCTCGGTGTAAGGAACGAGAATAGGTCAAGTAAGAGGAAGAAAAATCACGGACGGACAATGGCCCGTTTGTAAGGCATACTGCTCTAGCATTCACCTGGTGTTGATCGGAGAGATCACGGAAAATGATCAGAGCAGCCTGCCATGATTTCTTGTTAACACCGCAACTGATTACGCACTAGCTATCTATCTAGCGTGGAAAATCTTGCCATCGTCGTAATTCGAACCAGTGACGTTAGTTGATGCCCTGTGCATCGCATGTCGGTCACAGATTGAAGAACTAAATTGGTGAAAAATTTAAGGAAATATTTGCGATGTAAACTTGTTAGCGAAAATGTGAGAAACCCTCATAGAAGCGCCACAAAAAAGTAGTTCTAGCAACTAAGCTACGATGTAAAACCCTTTGCGTAAAGAGTTAGAAAGTACTGAGTCCATTTGGCAAGGTTTGCTTTCGCTCGCCGAGAGGCTTCTCAAAACACTTGCATTGAATACGCGTCACAGAGGAAATATTGAGTTGAATTTCAATTACTTGAACTACAGAAGGTCGTTACGGACAGTAAAGTACATTTATAAAAAAACTCGTCTACTAAAGCTAAACAGCGTTCTTCTCGAATGACAAGAGGGACTTGAAACACTCAATCAAGCGGAAATAATTGCAACACATTGAACTTCAGCATGTCTGCAATTAGCGAGAGGATACTAATTACAAACGTGACGTGATATCAAATAGAGCCCTTAGTTGATATTCTTGAAACTGTCTTACAATAAACATTTGTGAACTGGTATGTAGTTGGAAATTACTTCGAATTCCAAAACCGTAATTATCTGAGCATTGTATGAAATTAGAGTTCACGTGAGTGAAATTTGTAATTGTGTGGTTTAGCTGCTAAAAAACAAGGAACCTCCAACGACTATTTTATTAGACACTAGCTATTTAGTTTTTGCGTTTAATATTTATGACATTACAGCCTGAGCTTTTGATATTACAGCCAACTTCGATAAAAAATTTAAATTTATTTCGCATGCTGTCGCCTCGCCATTTTAGATATAATAACAGTTGTGTTGGTGGTGAATTTTCTTAACAGATCAGATTTCAGTAGCTTGGGTCAAAAGAAAATGTTTTCGGGGTCCGCCGGTAGATGGTGGTCGGTTCTAGCTTTAATAAAAAATGACGACAACCGAACGAATAATCATCTTACGTTTTCTGAGAAGCAGTCGAAATAAAGTTGTTAGCCGGAAGAACAGGTCTGATGATATCTGACTTAGCAGAGCGTCTGTATGCAATTACAATTACAAGAAGCAGTGTACGTTTCCTGACGTGCAGCGCTTCCTCGAAATTGCATGCAAGGACGCGTGCTCCGTTGCAGCGATGCCTTGTACACAAGACGCTCAATCGTGTAATCTGGGTTTACGACAGTCAAAGGGCATATGTATGCGCCGTGGGAGCAGTTGCCCGAATCGTCTCCAGGTCCTCCGCTTCTGGCTTTGCATCGCTAGCGATACAAACGTTTGTGCGTAATTAAACGCCCATATTAGGGACCATCAACAAGCTATAATTCGGAAATTATGTTCTAAAACGTATCCTTTTCACCAATGATGCACCCAAAGGAAGGAGCTAATGGGACTTCAACCCCCATAAGAAAACCAATAACAATATTGACAAACATTCTTTAGAAACAAACCTCACTCAATACCTTTATTGAATGCGTTATGAATAATAGAAAATCAACAAATAGCAATACATTTTCACTTCACCAAAAATGCAGATAATAATCTGGCATCGAATTTTCTTTTGTCTTGCGCGTGTATTATCTCTTTTCCCCTCTCTTCTTCTGCCTCTCAACTTCTTTCAATAAATAAAATATTTTTGTGAAATGTCTTTGCTTGCTAAAAAAATTCTTATTACAATTAAAGAGTTAAAGAAATATTTATCTGGAAATCGGAAAATGAAATTACTTAAATCAGTATTTTTTTACTTTGATTGTCCAATGAAATCCATCGTAAGGTTTTGTAAATAAAATAATTTTAAATTGTGTTTAATAAACGTATTGACAAGTCAAAAGTCATTTCAGTCAGATGAAAAGAAAATACGATTTAGAATTACGAACTATTTGATTTATAAGACAGAACGTAAGACATAACACACCTAGTATCGAATTTTCACAAGTTATTCTCTCATCTGTTAAGGCGCTCCACTATAAAAATTATTAAATTCAATTGTATTTATTACGACAGCAAAATATACGTTGAATTATAAGAGCATACTATAAATAAATGACTACAAGTAAATGTTAAAATTGTGATATATAACTCGCAATACATTCTTCTTATGAAGCACACATACTCCTTGGATCTTGGGAATCGCAAATACTAAAATAAGAAACTCACACCCGAAAAGAATATTACGTCCGCTGCCTGCAGCCGCGCTTTTGTCAGTGTGCGTCCCGCCGAGTAAGAGCGCGCGTAAAAGGGGCCATGAAGAAGAATTGGGGGCCGCCGCGGCGCGGCGCGGGCGGCGGAGGGCACATGCGCCCGCAGCCACCTCGAGGCCCGCGCGTGGCGCGTGGCGCCCGGCCGGCGCGCGTGGAACGTAGCAGCGCACCGCCCGGCCCCGCCCAGTCCCGGGACGGCGCGGCGCGGCGCGGCGCGGAGTAGAGCGGGGCCGCGGCGGGGGCGGGGGCGGGGCGCGGGCGGAGCGCGGATGGCGCCGCGGAGACCGCGGGCCGGCGCGCCGCCACCGCCGCCGCCGCCGCCGCCGCCTCCGCCGCCCCGCCGCCGCCCAGGAATGTGGATAATGAGTGGCGCCCCCTCGAGGCAACGCGGAGCGCGGCGCTTGACCTTCCAGCTGATCGATCTGCGAGCGCGGGAAGGGGGCGGGGACGAGTTTCCTCGGGCGCTAGTGCCTCGTCCCGCCCCGCCCCACCCCGTCCCGCCCCCTCCCACTCCGTCCGCCGTGGCTCGCCTCGACGCGCTCCGCCCCCGCCCCCGCCCGGCCGACGGCGTGGCGTGGCGTAGCGGGCACCTACGCCGGTGCGGAGCGGCGCTGCAGCAGACGCGAGCGAGCCGGGCGGTGGGAGGTTGTGTGTGTGGTGCGTCTCGATCGCTTGAGTTCGCTGTCAGGGTCACGGAGTTGTTGTGATGCTTAGTTGAGTGGCTACACACCGATACTGTCGAAGGTTATTCTGCCTTCAAGAACACATGCTATGACGTTGTCTTCTAGAGCACTCGAATCAAGTAGTTTACAGAGAAAACTATTACACTCAAAAGCTGATACTTGCAGTGGAATGTTTAGTTTAATTCACTTTGGAGCCCGAGTGGTACAGAGTCATGTCGCTTCATGCTGTTGGCAGGTTGTATATTGCGGCTTGCATCGTGAATCAGAACCATGGTAATAAGTTCCTGAAGTTCAAACTTTTCCTAAGATACAGCAGTCGTTTCTTATCGGCGAGTTTGTTTTACCTACAACAGAGTAATATATCACTAAGCCCACTCAATAAAACAATTTTTGCCATGGTCTGAAAACAGACGGAATATGAACCCTTTAAAGAATCTGTGTCCAATGGTTGAGAAAAAATTAAAGACTTTCGAAATTACAACCAGAGAACAATTAGTTGACTAACTCAATAAAATACGGCGTAATGATAAAAATGTGTTTAGAAAATATCCATTTCTCATAGTAAGGATGGCAAAAGGTGTACTAGTGTTCACAGCACGTGCATACAAAATTTTAATTTGTATTAAAACTTATAAAGAACGGAATACCAAATGTGTACTTATTTACAGGACATTGTAACGGTTCTTGGTGGCAAATTAAAACGCATATTTATTTGTAATAAAGTCGTTTATTTTTTGTTAATTTACAGTAAAAATGCTTATTTATATACAGAGTGACTTACATTTATATCACAGTTTCGAGTAATTCACTTGATAATTTCTTTCCACATGGTTCACTTCTCTTCTTTTGTTTTCACACCGCTCTCTTCCTTTACACTGCTGCTATGTCCGCTGCACTGATCACTGCACTTCTGTTCACCTGCGATGCACACATTCCAGAATTCATACTCAGACTGGTCTGCTGCCGCCGGGGCTGCTCCATTTATACTACTGTAGCAGTAAGCAGCACTGCGTAAGCAAGAGGCGAGGATTGAACAAGGAAGTGGAAAAAAAGATCTCGTGCGGTTCGTCGTCCGTTTGTTGGGGTACTGATTTGTTGATTATAGCCTGATATTGTACTGATTGATTGATTGTTATGATTACGGGTGCGTCAATAGCCAAGGTCATTTGTTCTGTAAGTGTGGTGCATTTTTTCTCGAAAGGTAGCAGTGGTCTTCCTCCACTGGTTAACGAGATCCGGCGCCGACCGACCGTTGGCTAGGGAGGGTTTCCCAAACCAGGTATCTCCTGCCAACAGATCATTGCCTCAGCTGGAAGAAGCTCAAAGCTCCCGACCGGCCTCCCGGCATGTGCGGTAGTGTAGTTCATGTTAGTATGTGTAAGTAAGGGGTGAGGATAAGACAAGGAAGAGGAAGGAAAAATCGCATGCTGTCGGTGGCCCGTTTTTTAGGGTACTGCCCCAACATTCGCCTGACGATGATCGGAGAAACCACAGAAAACTACCGATCAGAGTAGCCGGTCACTAGAATTCTCCTAAAGACTGTGTCGACCTAGCAATCTAGTCGCTGTCGAAGATTCTGGCTCCATCGGGACTCGAACCTAGGACCTCCCGGTGAGAGGCATTGCAGTGACATCAGTTGATGCCTTGTGCCATCTCTGCCGGTGACATTGATGAGAGAAACTACGGAAAACTACGGATTCGAGCAACCAGCCCCTAGAATTCTTCGCCAGACAGTGATCTAGCTAGTGTCTCAAAACCTGCCATTGTCGAGACTGCAATCGTAGATCCTCCCGATCAGAGGCGTTGCTGTAACAGCAGCTGATGCCCTCAGCCAATGGTGCTCGCCCGGCGAAGCGTCGTTTCATGGAAGTAGCAGGACGTCGCCCGTGCGCGAAGAGGCAAAGGAAGCAACGACGCAGAACTGATTCTGAAACATGTATCGTCTGCAATGAATTAAAGACGTGCAACGAAATCAGAATTTCAAAATGCGCAAGAAGTGGCTCGAAGTAGTTGAATTTAGGGGAGGACCTGCAGCCTGTAGCTTACGTGTCAGGTACATGTAACACGTCTCTGACTGAGGTGCATTGTATTACATACGTAGGATGCAATAGTCTAGGTAAGAAGAAATGCATTGCTGTAATGAGAGAAAAGTATGGCACATTTAGTTAATGAATACAATACTGCATAATATAAATATGAACAGATCAATCACAAAATATAATGTTCATATGCTTGAGGACAAAAATTACAATTTAGTTGCGTCATCTGATATTGAATAAGAATGCCAAGATTTTCATTGTAGGAATGAACATGTACTTTCTCTTAAAATTTGTTTCAATTGTGAACGTGAGAACAAAATCAATTAAGCACACTAAAATCTGACAAAACAGTAAAAAAAATAATTGACCGATCACGCAACGCTTTGGAGTGCATTGTGGTGCCCACTGGCGACTGCTGAGCGACGAGATCCCGGAAGGTGGAGCGAGAGGGCGAGCAACCGAGTGGCCGTTAGGCAATTGAACACTGGCGCTACCTTGTCTGACGTGAGAGCCACTTAAACAGACAACACATGTAATGTCAATGTTCTGGACTTGTCTTGAGGCGGCACCACACACATTCGTTATTCGGTGAGTAGCGAGCAGCCGATCGCCGAATACCGAGTAGTCTGGATGAGCTGGTTACTATTTGCCGAGTGACGAACATTCGGCGCTACGCCCTACCCACCGCGGGTCGGTCTTTAGGACACATCAAAGGCAGCGAACATTCGCCAAACCCATCAGCAGGTCGGGATTGAGCGTGCAGTAGCTCGCTGCTCGGCGAATGCCGAATGTGCGGAGCCGCCTTAAGACAACTGTCACATCACAAATAGGAATGTGAGGATCACATGATGCCGTGGTATTAATGTTCTTGGATCGTTTCGACTACTATGAATCAGGCAATTAGTTGACATTGAAGTACGATTGTGATTATTGAAGGTCCTGATTTGTTGCATCCTACTTCGAAACAAGTAAATTACTTTATGCAGACGCGTGATTAACCTGCAAGTGATCCGTGGCTATTGCAGTAGTACGGGAAGAACATACCAACACAAACCGCGTACATTCGCGCTGACAGAGCAATGCCGACTGGCTGGGCGAACTGTCCTGTCGGAGCGAAGTTCCTGCTGTGGGAGGGTGAGAGCGAGAACGTTCAGAAATGTCGTTGAGGAGGGGGGAGAGGGGTCCGTAGCGCTAGGATCGCGGTGCTGCAGGGCGCTTAACAGGTATTACGGAATGAAAGGGCCGAATGGAAAATGCAGCGGTGACGGAGGCGGTCTCTCTCAGTCTGAATCAGTGAAAAACTACTGATTGACAGTGACTATTCATTGACGGTGTCAGTTATAACCCTGCCACTGACAATAAGTGAATTGAACTGAACAAATCAGTGAAAATCGTGTCCACTTTTTGAATCAGTGAAACTTCACTGTTTGAATCAGTGAAATATGTGAAAACAGCAGCACGTGAACGACTGAACGATCAGTGAACAGTGGTGGCGCGGCACTTTTACCTCTGATGACCAGTGAAATGCTGGCGGTCATTACGAAAAGGTTCGCATGTTCGCTGATTATCAGCGAAACTACACTTTTCGACTGAAGGTACCAGTGATTTTGGCTCTCACTGATTGAATCAGCGACAATTTCACTGATTCAAATTCAGAGAGTGGAGGGAACGGATTGGAAGCTTCACTGAAGACACAATTTATTTGTGGCCACTATAGACTAAGAGCGTAGTGAACGATGCAATACAATCGGCGAGACAAATTCAGACATATTATATTCTATGCCAAATCGCGTCTTTGATTTGCGTTCAAAAGGTGGTAGATCCTTTGTTCGTAAGGGAAAATGAGATTGATTTCGGGTGGAGAGCATTGCACTCGATGCTATGCGTCAAGCCTTCGGCCATCTGATCGGGTGGTCGTAGTATGCGAGACTAGAAGGAATTGTGTTCACGTGCGTGACACATAAAGATGCCAAGTACGTCAACAATATTGTGGAGCCAATCGCCCTCGCAGTGCCAAAACTCATTTAACTGCTGACAACTGTGCCAAATACCTTGACGAGTCGCCAATTCTAGATGTTTAGAACGTATTGAAAAGGCAAGTACTGCATTTGTGAGTGATTGACAGGAAATCTTGGAAAACTTTGGGCACAAATCAATACACCCTCGTTGATTATCTTGCTAACCATTAAACGAATGTGATTTAATGTTTTGACGAATTCAGCACCCTATAGATTCTGGAAGAGGCAATTAGCTGGTATTCAGTGCAGTGTTTCATACTGGCACTTATCACTCTCAAACACAAATTTCTTCCTCATCAATACTCCGCCTACCTTCCTTTGAAAACAAAATCCATTACTTCAGATCCTTTTCAGATATTCTGATTTCTCTGAGCAAAATGATACTATGAGATTCAGTTTTGCATTCTTGACTTGTAATTATTCAATTTTAATTCATTCGTGATATTTCAGCAGAAACAATTTTCATGAGATCCATTAAGCATTAAATATTTTTATAAAATTATTGAATTTTGTAAATGTATTCAAAAATTACTGAGTGATGTGTCGTACATTTTCCGCTTACACATTAAATAGAATTATAAGTGAAGTACGATTCCGCATTATTTTCTAAATTCGAAATTTAGTACGTGTAAAAGCAGAGTTTAATTGATTACATGTTAGTTGTGTAGTTGAAATGCTTGCGGCTATCTCCATAATTTTCTTGACAACGGTTATTCAGTTATTTTCTAGCTGTTTTATTATCGTTAATTTCTTTTATTTCATTTATTTACTGTCAAATGTAGGAGCAAAGTGTATATGATATGGGAAATAATTATAATCGGTGCACGTTTTCTTAAGCTTCATAATATTCCACCCTTTATTATATGTGGTTGTAAATGAGAAATAAAAATATCAACAAACCCTTGTTAGAAACTTAAAAAATAGATATTTCCGCTACTGAGTAAAAGATAACTTCTTTCGTCTGAAAATAAATTACAGATTTTATTTTATAATAAACAAAACAACAACCCACATCTCCGGCCACTACTATTAGTAGTGACATTTCTACTACAAGAAGCAAAAGCGACAACTCAACAAAACGTGCACTTGGTGAATTTACATTTAGTTCTCTAATGAAGGTCAAACTGGACAAAAAACGTGATCGGGATTGGTTTCATGTACATATTTACCTATACTAATAAAAGTGAATTCAACTACATGTAACCGACATCGATATCACAAAAAGTAGTGTTTGAATCGATACGGAATTTTTACAGGCGCTTCTTCAGGATTGTCACAGAGTTCTTGCAAAGGCTGATAAAGATAAATGCAACACAAATGCGGAAAATAAATGATTTAAATAATGTGTTAGTAAATGCACCACGATTACTATTTTTCCTTGTCGCTAAAGGCAGATTGATTCCAAGCCAGAGGCCAGTAGCGGTGCAGCAGAACTGATATATAATAGATTTGCTAGAGGCCAGTAGCAGTGGGTAAGATACACATTTTTAATTTAGTAGCAATGTATGTAAAATAAAATGAAAGAAAATAATAGTATTTTAATAAAACTTACACCACTTACATTAAAAATAATAATTTTAAACACCGTGGTTTAAATAAAAGAGATCTTTTCCTCTTTCACAAGGATTGGATATGAAGAAAGCCCAAGCAACGCGTTTCTTTTTATCGCCATCAATATTATTGAAACATTGAAAAGGTTTATTATTTAATTGAAATAATGCTGTAGATTGCATACTGGTGAACGCGTTTCTGTTTACTTCAAATGCGTGTCTCTAAAAAAATACCAAGCAAAGTTTATTTGACGTGGTTTTAATACAAAACTTCCGATATTAATACTTTTAAGAGAAGCCACTTGCCACAAAACGCCTAATTAATGCATAAATATCAAATGCATACGGATTCACCTGAATTTTGTAAAAGACCCCTCGAAATGAAAGATGAAGTTCTAAATTTTAAAATGAAAAATTATTTATTTTTGAACGCACAATTAAAAGAGATAGATAATATAATTCCAAACAAATAAAGATAATATAATGAGTACTTTTAAATTGATAGTTTTCTTTAAATTTTGCGTTTTTTTTCATATAACTTCTTATGTAAGGTTTTTGAATTTCTTTAAAAGTTAATAGTGTTATGAATTTGTTTCAATAGCCATAGCGCTAAAACAAGACCGTCTTGAGGAATTTCTTTTGGAGATGGTGATCACTTTCAAGTGGTCTGTATTCCGTTGCGAAGAACCCCGCGACCAATCCTCCTTGGAGTAACGTAAAACGAGAGCCTGTTCACCCGACTCTTAAACCCTCCCTCCGGACCTTACTCGTTACTCGTGCGACGACCTCCTCTTTGGAGTGGCCGGGATTTTGTGACACACGTGTCCCCGAAGTTCCCTTGTCCACGCCTCTGCCTTCACCGCCCTCCCCTCCTCGCATACGAGCTCTGGTCGACATCCCCGCCGATCCCGGCCTCCTCCTCAGAGCGTTTCGACGTACGTCTCCCTACCACTCTTCTCCTACACATTCTATACGCGCACTTTTTCTTGATACTCCACAGCTGAAGTGAGGAGAGAGGCAGGTTCTGTCTACGTCACGGCAGTGCTGTGCTGCCATCGTCGACAGAAACTTCAGCGTAATGGCGCGTTTTGGGCTAGATAGCAGTGGCGTAGCGTGACTCGCGCGTTTGGGGATGTTCAACAATAACGCGAACTGAAGACATCATGATTCTTAGTGTTTTCTAGAATCTATGTTATTCAAACAATTGTTACACTGCTTCAACAGATTTATGTCAGGAGACTTCTTGAAAGCTAGTTATTAAATAGATCAGCTTTAGTTCTCATGCACTATTGACAATGAGATCACTAGGGAATTGATATATTTCGAACCAAATTAAAATTTAATATATTTAAGTAAAAATTCAACTTCTTAGATATTAATTGAGAATTAGTAGGCAAGCCCTATATCTACTGTTTGTGCCCATGACCAAGAACAGAATCACGAGTGAGAAAGAAACATATTTCTCTGACAACCTCAAGTGTGCTGCGCTCTCGTGCACAAACGAGAAATTTGCTCATAAGTCTTTTCTCAGCCGTATGCTGGTGGTCAGCTTTCCGGGACTCTAGAATCCAAGGGCAGGGATGAAGAGGGAGGGGAGAATCTCTCCGTCTGCGCATGTGTCATTACTCGTCGCAATCTCGCGGCAGACGCTGGAAGCATTGTAGCGTCTAAGCAATCAGAGGTCAGCTTGTATAAACGCGCGAAATTCAATCACAGGAAATCACTTCAAAATTAATACAAAACCCATTTCACTCAATGTGTTTCACTCACTTGGAAGATTATCAATACAGTATTTAGGCTTCTTTGATAAATATTTTACGTGGGGACGCTCAGCATCTTAGCGTCTCCTGACGCTTCGCCACTGCTAGATAGCAATATGAAACAAAACAAGTTTTTTTGTTGTTTTTTTTAAATTCTGAAGAGATAGTTGTAGAAATTGTTGAGTAACAAGAAGGAGCACGTTACACAGGTATTGTTAGAAAGAGAGAGCGATAAACTGAGAAGTCCTAATTGTAAAGGAAGAAGTTGGGCATCATTGCAAACTGAGCCGCGACGTTCCGAGTGGACCACATATTTTCTACCGAGCCGTGCTGTGCCGGACTGAGCGAGAACTAGGGAGCTGGAGGATAATGAAAACGTGCGACCATAGTACAAATTCGCCACTTCCAACGAGGTGTTCGAACGTCGCAATCTAAACAACCAATGAACAATCAATGTTGAGCTTCGAGACTCATCTTTGAGTGACACTTCTCTCACCATTCTTGACATGCCACAGCGTAATACCCCACCTGCGGGACTACCCACAGTGCCATTCCCCACGTTACCCTTTCCCGTCTTGCCGGTGGGGAACATTCTTCAGGCCCTCCAGCCCCAACTACATGTCTTCCCGAAATTGCAATTCTCGATTTTTCTTTCATATTCGGCTTCACTTAAATTCGCTCACACGTCTTGGAATCATCTTAGTGATCACTAGGGAGCGGATTTTGATGACCTGAAACATCGCCAGAAATGATCAATAAAATGCTCTTAAAATGTTTTTAAAATGTACTTAAAAGCAACGAAAAATGATCTAAAATATGTGATCAAAATTAGTTCGGATGATTAACTCAAGCTGTCGGATACGTTACTGATGTAATCGGGGCTTCTTCTATTCGTTCAAGTGAATTTAGCTTGTAAACCTTTGGTTTGGACTGTTCTTTACCAGAAAATCTGTTTTTAGTGATCCTTTCTTTGAAATTTATTTCTTCTCGTTCGACATACTTGTCTTTCGAGGAGGTTAAATTATGCAGTACATGATTTTTAACTTTTTGGGAATGACCCGCCATAAGCAGTGGGTTTTATTACTCGGAAGAACTTAAGAGATCTCGAAAACGGGTGAATCGTCAATGGCGCTGATAGGCGTCACAGCAACCTTGGAGTACTTACTCACAATGGACTGACATTACAACTTTTGAGAGAAGAAATCGAATAGGCTACCAGGTATAGGTACTGAGGAATTCTGTGGACAACATTTGTTGCATCTCAGTAAATATTATCTGAGCCTAGTTTTATTAAAATGATATTAAATTCGATCAAATCACCGAATAATGCTTTAAAAATAACAGCAAAAGGTAAAATCCTGACTTACGAATCGAAATCGACGAAAAAACGCAAACGCCTTACAAAAATGAGGCATTTCCTTTTTTCATAACATAAAATGAATGTCTATACTAAACAGCATTTTTCTAAAGAGAAAAGAAAAAAAATTGACACATTAAAATCCGCCCCCTAGGGATCACTTCACCCTGTCCCAGCGCATCCCTTCAAATCCGTTCCATATTCATACCGTCGCCACCAACCCTTCGCACTCCACGCTCCACCCGTGTCCACCCGCCGACGCGAGGCGAGGACGGCCCTCCTCCACCCACGCGCAGCGCGCCGGTGACGCAAACTTTCCTCCGAGGCGGCGGCGGCGGCGCCGCTCGTCTTTTTTCTTACTGTCCGCCCTCCTTCCCGCAGCGGCCGCCCGTATTTTTAGCGCGCGCGCGCGCGCCGTGTGGCCGGACGAGGGGGAGGGGGTGAAGAGGGGAGGGGCCGGGCGGCGCTGCGGAGGAAGTGCAGTAACGAAGGGGATGACGTCCGCATGCGCTCTTCCGGCGCGCACTGATTCCCCCTGCGCCGCCGCCGCCGCCGGCGCTGCCTGCCGTAAAGGCTGCGGGGAGGAGTGAAGGGGCGAGGCGGGGAAGGTGGCGGGTGGAGCAAGAGGTGGCCTGAATGGTTAGACGTGGCAGGGGGAGAAGGAATCGGGGACAGCTCGTGGAGCGGCTGGTGATGGTGCAGTACGGGGGAGGAAGGAGTGCTAGTAGAGATATTAGTTTGGAGTTGCAGCACATAAGAGTTGCAAATGGATAAGATACATTAGATATTACCAGGAAAGAGGGCAATGAGGCTGGTGGTAGAATGAAGGTAGATGAAGGATTGACAATGGTTGGGGGTTGTTGGGATTGCTGGCGCGAAAGAACTGACGAGGGCAAAGCGATGGCACACAGTTGATCTTCACTGTCTGCGTAAGGTACCGCCAGAATCGCCCCAACTGTCGCTCAGGCGATCGCGGCCGTTTAAAGAGTTCACTTGATCACGAGAGCGCTGCCGCTCTGTATATGTCCGACGTGTTCTGCAGAGCATGACTGAATGTCCTAGTCGGCATAACGATGTCAAGTGAACCTCAAGTATTTTGCTGAACTAGCACATTTAACTTGGGAAAACATGTTTAAAAGGTTTATTAAAGAGAAAACCTGTGAAAGATCTCCAATACAGTTTTCCAATATTAAGGCAGAAGTTTCAGAACAATGTACGAAATGAGAAGGTAAGAGTTTCTGCTAAACAGAACCCAAACTCGCTAGTGAAGGCTCGCTAGGAATCCAATAGTTTCTTTCACAAATGCTATTCTTGTTTCTCATCAAACATCGCCCCCAGCGCGCCGTGTGAATCTTTTCTATTCCATTAAAATGCCGACCGTACGTAACGAGTTGAAGACAATTGATTATCTGGTGCCGTCGTATCAAGTGTGATCCTAACCGTTCGGCAGAATCAGTCGCCCACTCACGCCGAAACTTTTCTTCCGCCCAAGCTTGTTAGGACGGCGCTGGAAAGACACGAGGACGGGTGAGTGGGGTGAGGCCGTGGTGGGGGTGGAGGAGCGGATCCAGCCGATCATTTTGGAGGGGGCCGTCATAGATTTTTGTTAAAAAATAAATATTTGTTAAAGTAGTGTAAATTATTTTTGCAATGTATAATAATACTATAAAATATTACATAATTCTAACATAAATATCAATTCTGACAAATAAAAAAGGTAACAAACGAAAACTCTAATCCTTGGGGGGTCATGGCCCCCCCTGAATCCGCCACTGCGTGGGTGGGAGAGGAAGGGGTGGCGATGAGACCTGGGGGCGCGTTGTTGTTCGCTCGGGCCATAGAGTAAAGATATATACCTCTTTAGTCTAAAGATGTATATCTCTTTAGTCTATGGTGGGGGCAGAGTTACCACCTGTACGCGCTCCACTCGGTTGACACATTTTCGGAACTGAGATGCGACGCTGGCGCCATCTCTGAATGGGACCCCATTTCTGGGTACCCACTCCACTGCCCGCAGTGAGTCCTTAGTCTATGCTCGGGCGGTCGTGCGCCGTTTCTTCCTAATTTCCTGCGGGAAGCGTTAGAGCGGACTTGTTCCTCGCCCGTCAGCAAGGCTCAAACTGGACGGAAGTTGGTTCCGAGGAGGCGATGCCATTTGTTTGTCACTGTCATTGGTCATTCGCGCAGAAATTAATTTCGTATGCATCGGATGCCTCTAAATAATCATTTAGCAAAGAAGTGACTTATTAATTGTTCTTTTCTCTCACATGCGTCAAAACAACGGCTCGTTGTTGACAATGTTGTGTGATTATTTTAGCACTGTTAGAATACAGAGGAAAAATGTATCGGCACTGAAAGGAGATATCCTGTTTCATTCTTTAGCAGCTGGCTCATCTTTATTGAATGTCCTGTCTTCGGTAATGATGGATGAATTCTGAAATGTCCTAAACTGCTAGAATTCTCGCAAAACTTGATGTAATTTCTAACATGTATTCAGGGTATATTTTATTTTTATTAGTGTCATATTAACTTAGTAAAAATCTCATTACATACTTTATAATAAAAAATTGAATTAAAATATAATTGCTTGCGGTTCTACTTAAACGCCTACTTAAGAAATAGATGCTCGTTTGTTTTGGAGCAACTCCGACTTACATAATGGGTTGCAGAATTTGCTGTGCTAAAAAATATCAATGTCTACTCAAAATGGTTTCTCAATTAACTGCTTTCTTTTTTGCCACAATCTCAGTTCTTAAGCCGAGCGATATCAAAATAAAAAACGGTCCCGTGCATTACCAAGGAGAGGGGTCTCGTGTGCCCAGAGCTTAAATTTTGATTTTATTGAAGGGCTTGAAACTATTGCTAAATTAATACATTAAATCATGAATTAATATCTAAGTATGCTTTTCTTAAACCATACTGTTTGATTTTTAAGGTCTATTATTTAAAAAAACGTTTACAACAATATTTGTATTTAATATTAATGATAAAACCTGTTACACCACTTATTAACCTCCCAAATTTCAAGGGATTGAAAATAATCGGTGTTCGTTTTATAAAAATTTGTAAAATCCAATAACACTAACACTTTATATATAATCGGATAACAATATTATTATGTTTCGTTACCATGACCCAATTTGTTTTCGTGCTACCGGGAAATTCGTGTTTGCATGTGCTAACGATGTTTACTGTACATTTTGATGTCAAGTACAACAAGTCTTTTGAGTAACTTAGCAGTGTATTAAATTGCAATATATTAAGACATAAAATACTACATACGTTTTCAAAATGTTGGAAGAAATTTCAGTTTTTGAGTGCAGTAATTTCTAATTTTTTCTACAGCCGGAGACGCTGCAATAACTCACATTCCAAAAACAAAGTTAACAAGTTCGTCGTATTTAAAAAGCACAAAGTAAACATCGATGATCTACTCAAAAAACTGAAACCTATTTTTAAAACTAGTGGTGCTACAGAATGGTGCAGACTTTCCCGTATTAGTTTTCTATTTCCTTTGGTCTCAGCTAGCTATTCAGACTTGTCATATACTCTTGCCAGCTGCCATCTATCGCCACCCAAATTATTATTACATACATTTTATTAATTGTTCGGTATCTTAATAGTAGAAAGGAAATACTACTTTTAAAATATTAAATAACAATGAAACTTCGTTCTCAATGACATTTTTTTAAAATTTGAAGTCGTTTTTAGGAGAATGGCGTTTTAGAGCTACTGTAGATGCGAAATTTGAAATTCTTTTTCGCATGAATTCTTTTTCGCATATTTTCGAAAAACTTTATTTGAAGTCATTTGAAGCACATTAACTCACAAATAGAATAGAAGATACAAATTATGGGAAAAGTGCATGTTAATGGTGTGAGAAATCTTTAAAAAACCACATTTGCGCAATGTTTGAAAAAAAGAAAGAAATACCGCAATTTTAACTTTACGTCATATTAAAGTGCAATTAGCACTATCCGTTCCAAAAGTTTGGGGATTCATTAGGTGGCCGTGCTTCTAGAATAGTGCTACCAAATATTGCTGTTATAATATTTCAAATATTGTGATATCTAATTGAATTATCTCAAAATAATCTCATTCTACATCATCTAAATCTACTATTTTACAAAAAGAGATAAAAATCTACGAAAAACTCAAGATCATATTATAATACTCATCTCCCTTACGGGAGACGAGTTGTCTTGGACAATACAAACATGTTTTCATCTGATGTTCAAACTTCCTCTCAATACGTTGGCATGCAAGCAACTCCAGTTCAAGGCATGGAGTATTCAACCTCACACCCACCAAATTATCAGCAACCTTCTTATCCAGCTACTTCAGAAACATCTTTTCAAGAATCTTCAGCAAACCTAGTGCCACAACCTGAAACTAACATAGAAGACATCTCCAACAACGTTCGTCGTCCACACCCAACAGATGCTCAAGAAAACCCTTCCAAACGATCAAAATCATCTACCCCCATGTATAATATTCCAACCCACTCCAGATATGAACCTTTAGCTAATCTACAAGAGTCGTCTACTTCAACTTCATCACATCAAAAAGTTCCACCTATAACAGTGATTGGCATGAACTATCCTTTATTACTTCAAGACATCGCAAAAGTGGTTCATAATAACTATTCAACAAAATCCCGATTCAATGAAATCCAAATTCTTTTTACAGACATTGATGACCATCGAAATTTCAGAAAATTCTGTGAAAGTAATAATATTCAATTTTATACATTTCAAGATCCGAGCAAGAAAGCATTCCAGGTAATGTTTAAAGACATTCCAATATCACTAAGTGAATTAGAAATTTTTAATGAACTCATTCGCCTAGAATATCCAGTGCTTCAAGTTCGGCGTCTTTATGACAAACTAAGACATCCTCTTCAAACTTGTGCAATAGACTTAACAGACTCCCATCAAGCTAGAACTATTTTAAAATTAGATCGTTTATTTCATTCCATTATAAAAGTTCAACCAAAATCAAATCGATTCACCCCTGTTCAGTGTAAAAATTGTCAACGTTTTGGACATTCACAGGCGAACTGTAAATTGAAACCCAGATGTGTCAAGTGTTCTCAACCCCATCATTACTCGGTTTGTCCAAAGCCACAATCCACACCTCCCACTTGTGTAAACTGTGGACAGACACATTCTGCCAATTATAGAGGATGTTCATTTTACAAACTTGTCTTGAATAATAAGATAAATAAATCTAATAATAATTTACCTTCCACACATACTTTCTCCTCTTCTACCCCCGCTAATAACTCTTCCCCCAGCATAAACTCTTATTCCACTATTCCTACTACTTTACCTCAAAACTCTTCAAAACCTTCTTTTAATTTACATACAACACATTTCCCACCTCTTTCTAACACACAAACTAACATTAACAACTCTCCTTGGACAAATAACTTACACATTCCTACACAACATACCTCTCCCTCTTCTTATAATATTCAACAAATTATTACAACAATAATATCACAAATTCTTTCAATTCTTCTTCCTCAACTTCAAAATATTATTGAATCGCTCTCTCATAATAAATAATTGATAAAACTACCAATCAACTAACACTTCTCAACTAGAATGCTAATGGTTTGAAAAGACAACAACATACTTTCGAACATTTTCTATGCACTCATAATGTACACATTGCTTTTATAACTGAGACACATTTACTCCCAACCGACAAATTATATATCTCCAACTATAAAATTTATCGTTTTGGCAGAATTAATTCAGTGGCCTCCGGAGGAGTTGCTATACTCATTAAACACTTTATTAAACACTATTCATTCCAATTTAACAATCATCCTTCTCTTGAAATCCTTTCTTTAATAATCAATATAAATAATCTTGATTACTATTTTTCAGTTGCCTACAAACCCCCAAAATACACATTTCCTCTCGTAACATTTAAAAAAAATTTTTAACAATATAAACAAAACCATTCTTCTTGGCGATATAAAACTGTAAACATCAAATTTGGGCTTGCAATACTACCAACCCTAACGGAATTAAATTACATAATTTTCTCGTTTCTAATAATGTACAAATACACTCCCCCTCTGAACCTACTTACTATTCATATAATAATAATATTATTCCTGATATTCTTGATATTATTCTTACACAAAATTTTCCTTTCCCTATAATACAAAATGTACTTCCTGAATTAGATTCTGACCATTTTCCAGTTCTTATTACTTTATCTTTTTCCTTTAATATTTCTTCTTCTACCTTCACACCTCTTTTTCAAAAAATTAGGTGGCCTGACTTTCAACACGATATTGAAAATAATATTAAGTTTCCTCATAATATACAATCTACAAATGATATTGACAATTATCTATCTTATTTTACCACTACAATACATAACACACTTTACTCTCATTCAAGCTTTATACCTAAATTTCCCCCAAGCCCCTATAAACCATTACCTTTTCGTATTCTTAATTTAATCAAAACTAAACACACTTTACGTCGTTATTGGCAAATAACTCGACGTCCCGATATTAAATCTAAACTTAACAAAATTTCGCGAATAATAAAGTCTAGAATACATTTATTTAAATTTCATCAATATCAAAACTTTCTTCAACAAATACACCCTCAATCTAAACAATTATGGTCGACAATTAAACGACTTTATAATGACAAAACTCTCATTCCTGTCCTACAAGACTCTTCCTCCACTGCCCTAAATGATCCTGAGAAACTTAAATTACTGGGCTCTCACTTCCAATCTTCTTTTATTGCTAATCCAATACACAATACTCAACTTCACAATCATATAACCCACTTCCTTTCCCTTCCTAATTATAACGTTCCACAACTTATTCCTTTTATATCCCCTATTGAAGTTCATAATATTATAAAAAAGCTCAAAATTCGCAAATCAACTGGATTTGATCTAATTACCAACAAATCACTCAAATTTTTAGGTAATAAATCCATTGCTGCATTTACCAATATTTTGAATTCGTCTCTACGTTTTCACTATTTTCCTAATATTGGAAATTAGCTATAATTATCCCTATTTGTAAACCAAAGAAAGACCCAAGATTTCCTTCTAATTATCGGCCCATTAGTTTACTTTCTTCTTTATCAAAAGTTTACGAAACTATATTACTTCACAGACTTTATACATTCACTTCTCAAAATAACATTATTCAACCTTCACAATTTGGATTTATGCACAAACATTCTACTCTTCATCAACTATTACGTATTACTGAACACATAGAAAATTCTTTTCATTTAAAACAACACTCCCTTGCAATCTTTTTAGATATAGAAAAGGCATTCGACAAAGTTTGGCACGATGGTTTAATATATAAACTTCATCGTGTAGGTATTCCTATTTATCTTATAAATATTATTCAAATTTCCTATCTAACAGAACTTTCATAGTTAAATATAATAATTCTTTCTCTCAAAAATTTAACATCTCTGCCGGGGTTCCTCAAGGTTCTTGTCTTTCTCCTCTGCTATTCAGTATCTATCTATCCGACATTCCAAAATTCGCTTCTTCTAAATTAGCCCTTTTTGCAGATGATACAGCACTTATTAACTCACACACTAATATTCTTCTTGCCAGAAATAAACTTCAAATAGATCTTAATCGTTATTCGGTGTGGGCCAACAATTGGAGAATCAAAATCAATATGGATAAATGCCAAGCCAAAATATTTACGTTATGTAAGCCAATAACCCCTCCTCCCCTTCTAATTCATAACACTCCTATTCCTTGGCTTTCTTCCTCTTCATCTATTAAATATTTAGGTCTCTATCTAGACACAAAACTGAACTGGAAAATTCACATAAAAAATGTTATACAAAAAACTACCATTAAAATACAAAAACTTAATTCTCTCATAAATAATAACTCAACTCTCCGTATTAAAACTGCTAAATTAATATACACTTCAATTATTAGACCTACTTTAACTTATGCTTGTCCAATATGGTCAAATGCAGCAAAATCAAATATACAAAAACTTCAAATCATTCAAAACAAATTCTTTCGAAAAATTCTACATGCACCCTGGTTTATTCCCAATACACAAATTCACAATGAACTAAATCTACCTACAATCCATGATTTAATTAAAACTTGTAGTCTCAAATTTTTTAATACTCTTCCTTCATTACATCATGCACAATTTTTTAATCTTGGCAAAACTTATTCCTTTCCTCGTAGAATTAATTCCAAATTTCCTAAAGATAAATTTCATCCTCCGTAATTTTATTTATTTTCTCTTCTTTTCTATGTTCCTTAGTCTTATATAATTGTCTAATTATTAAAAATTTACCTTCATAAATCCTCCTACAGAGGTTACTGTTAGTGTCCAAAACGACTGTCCATTATTGTAAATTCCAATGCCCTGAAAGACAAATTGTCGAACAGGAAGTAATAAATTAATTAAAAAAAAAAATTTGGAGAAACAATTTGTAGCCATATTTTGGAAAATGACGTTTGAGCGTTTCTGAAAATGCGGAATTTTGAGCTACTTTTCGCAGAAAACGGTTGTTTTCGAGAAACTTTACTTGACATTCTTAAAAGCACGTGTACTCATAAATATAATAATGTGAAGAAATCGCCGCTAATGTAAATATTAACGACGTGAGAGACAAGGAAAAAAATTACATATTTGCAATTTTTGAAAAAACAACAACAAAAGAATAAAGCACTATGGCGTTTGTGACATCTCATAGAGTACATTAGGCAAACTTTTGAAAATGTCGGGATGCTTCATATAAAGTACCCTAAAAAATTAATCAATACTTTTCAAATTCGTAGAGCTTCGACTCAGGCCAGACGGACAGGGGTTTCTTCAATTTGGAAAAAATCGTTCGCATAGTTTAAGTGCTAGCGTTGTTCACATACACCGGACAGACTGACGAAGGGACGGACGAACGTTTTGCTTTCAATTGGTTTTTTGATATCAAGGACCCACAAAACAGGGATTCTGGTTACACCACGTTGTTTCGCGAATTTTTTTTCTTAAATTAGCAATTGGATTTATCATCTTTTCGTTATCGCGGTCCGGCAAAGAATTTTTTGAATGAAGGAAGAGACAATGAGAAAGGGAGATGAGAAACAGGGAAATGAAGGGCAGAACACCGTCTGCCGGGTTTTCCTAGTTAACTAAACTAAAATTAAACTTACAACTCGCAATGCTGTTGAGTCATCGCCACCCCCTCCGCCACCGCCACCCCCTCCGCCACCGCCTCCGCCTCCGCCACCGCCTCCGCCACCGCCTCCGCCACCGCCTCCGCCACCGCCTCCGCCACCGCCACCGCCTCCGCCTCCACCTCCGCCACCGCCTCCGCCTCCGCCTCCGCCACCGCCTCCGCCACCGCCTCCGCCTCCGCCACCGCCAACGCCAAAGCCATCACCACTGCCACAGTCGCCCGGCGCCGCTGGCTGCGGCGCGGCGCGAGCGCATTGTCCATTGTGTCGAAATGTACGATGATGACCAGCGCGCACGCTTCCGTGTGTAACCGCGGCGGCGCCCTTTGAGACGTAAGGAAGCGTGAAGCGGCTTATCGGGCTGACCAAGCCGCTTCTCTTTGTGCTGTCGTCGCGCACGAGCTCGAAAAATGTCACTAGTGGATGAATACGTTGGCAGAGCTTTGTTCTCCGCAAGTTGCTAATGTGTGAAACTAATTCCGTGCCACCGATTAGAAATGTAGACTGAATGCTTCTTCTCGGATAGTGTGAAGTCAGGCAAATTCAAACAGTAACACGCATGTAAACTCGAGGCACTAAATGTGCATTCAAAAGCAAATATTCGAATATTCCTGTCGTGAATAATTTTATTTGTATTGCTTGTTGCACATACTATTTTACTATGTTGTGTAAAGAAGTTTCCTTAATATTTCAAGGAAACAAATCATCAAAGGATAGTGTATATATACAAATTAATTCACGATTTTTAGAGAAGGGAATTTTGGAACACTAAAATTGTGACATGACAAGACAGCAATAGCAGTTTTTAGTTTTCTGCAAGTAGTTCAAAAAGCTCTTTGCCCTCACTTTTGCATCCACACTCGTTCAGAGTTGAATCAAACTTTCAAAGAATATAATATACCTCAAACACTGAAGTCTTTCATTTCCCTCTCCCTAGGAGAAGAATTCACCTTTCGTCCCAGACAGGTTAATAGTTCTCTTTTCGAACATCGAACGGTGCTGGTAGTTGATCAAAATCGTGGAACCATTTTTTTTATTTGGGAAATATCCCAGGGGGTTCATTCGATTTTTCAGTATCAAGGGGTTGTCCATAAATTACATAATGTCGAAGAGGGGGGAGAAGGAGTTTGAAGCAGTGTTACATAGGGGTAGGGGGGTATTAGTTTATTCTTTCGTAACATTCTTTTTTTTTCTTCAATTTTCAACATTTGGTGAAATACTTTCCTTTATTTAGACTTTTACTAAAGCAATAAAATATTACTTAATTAATTTGTTTTAAAAATAAAAATAAGTTAATGTTATAAGATGTAAATTGTCCCAGATGAAGATATTTTTTCGTCAATTTTTCATTAAATCTGTAATATTGGGAAGGCAACATTCAAAACTGGCATGTAGTCTATTCTAAAATCCATTTAAATTGGCGCAGTAGAGTCTTGCCCATGATGGCGTATGTACGGCTTGTGATAAAACGTTTTCGCACCTATGCGTCCTTCCTTCACTCCCAACTTGCCCCTAATCTTATTGTTAGGAGCAGTCAGCATCACCAACTAATTTCGACTTTAATTATCATAAATTTTAACATACAACACAAATAAAATGAATACAAATTGTTTTTACTGTGCTATAATTATTTTCACTTCTCGCATTCACAAGGGGGAGGAGTCTTGTCGCAAGCGTTATGTAATTATTTGGGGGAGGGGTTCTAGCGCGCGTTACGGTTGCGTTTGCAGGGGGGAGAGGAGGTATTCAAATTACTCCAAATTTGCGTTACGTAATTTATGAACGGCCCCCCAGGACCCACAAAACATGGATTCTGGCTACGCCACGTATTAGAGGATTTTTTTCGACCAATAACAGTTTTTCTACCGAAAATTTGCCTTTTTTCGCAGCATTACGTAACTTTCTCTCTACCTCTTACGGGAAAACTAAAAATCGTTGCACAAGAAGAAAATCCACGACGGAGATTCAAATTTCGGGTACATTTGTCAGATTTGAAATGTATGTACCTTTTTAGAGCGTGTATCACTCCCACAATAAACATATTTGAATACAAACATATTGAATACTTGGTCCGCAAAATCCATAGATTTGTTCGAAAGCTCGAAAGACAGAGATTTCACGGTGGAAACCCTAAAAATTCTTTCCTCCTCATATAATCCTCTCTAAAACATTATAAAGGGAATTGAAACTTAAACTTCACCGCTTGGTATTTTCAAGAGTGGGTCTGAAACAATCGGAGGTAGTAGATTGCCATTTCTATGAGTGGGATGACCCTAAGCTAATTTCTAATGTTACTACTGAATTATTCACGCAAGAAAGATTTAGTTCGTTTTTATAGCAGGAAAATTATAGAACTGAATATGGAATCTAAAACAAATATGCTGTCCAAAATTTAATCTAACGAGTAAAATGCAGTTAAAGAACATTATTTCACTTATGTTTGTACACTCGATTTAAGGGATCCAATGAGCCTAGAGTTTCAAAGTCAAGAATTATGAAGCACATGTCATTACGAAATTACGTTCCTTATTTTAAGAGATAACATCGATTAATATAAAGGATGTTTTCCGGCTTGTTAGCTATTGATAGCTTCCATCACTATTAATGAGTAAACAAATCACATTTGTCACAAATTTTCATTGACCATTTATCAGTATAGCTAGCAACTCAGTTATATGGTTGGTTCTAACAAAATGGAATATATGTATATTGGAACTAAAATACGAATCTTACACAATTGTTTTTTATAATTAGGCACTGAAAACGAAACTATTATTTCCTTATTATTACAAGAATGTCAGAAGTGCATCTTAGTTTGCTAATTCATGGTTTCTTACTTTGTGGAAGGTAACACACACATTCTTAAAGAATTTGCTCAATTTATATAAATAAATTTAAATTAATACACAAACATTAACCGTTAGATCTATTTTATATTCTTTAACAAACTTTCCTGAAAAGCTGAATTCTAATTTCGAATTACGAGGTTTTCGTTTTCCAAATGAACTTGAATAGGAGAAGGGTGAATGAAATACAACATAATTCATTCAATGGCGGATGTGCATTTGTTATTTAATGTAAACTCCATCAGATATTAAAATTTAAAGGTTTTCTGGACAACTTTTATGAGAGAGAAAACTTACAAAGGCAGATCCCATCTCTCAACTATCACTAAAGACTACTCCCATGGCCGCCGTCGCAGACGTATGTTCTCTACCTGACAAGCAGACGATGATTGATTTTGGTGCGAATTATGACACGAAAGTTAGTACAGAGGCGATCTTTCGAAAAACGTTCATTATTCTAGATTTATTGTACATAGTGTGCAGTAAATCGGCGTCAAATGGTATAATTTGGACCCTGTGAAGTGATCGAGCATAGTACCGTGACACGCAGATTTCAGGTGAGCGCGCTTACTGCACTGCACTTAGTAATACGATTAGGCAAGTGAGGCTCTACGAGGTTGGAGTCTCCGAGACAGTGAATGGAGATCTCAAGCCCTGGGGGTTCAACGCAAGCGGTCGGCAAGGGGGAGGGGCTGGGGAAGGCACGGGTTACAGGTTGTGAGATGCGGGCGAACTTCCTAGAAGGGTCTTCTCTGGCCTCCGCCTCCGCTGACGTCACCGCCTTCGCCTTCGACATCGCCAACGATCTGCCTTTCCAGGAAGTCCGCTCCGCGAGCTAATGCCTTGCCCGTAGCTGCACGTTCTCGGATTCTTCACGTCAGCGATCCTCTCCCGAGCCTCGGCTATGGAATTACATTCGGAACGCAAGGCCTCTGAAACACGCCGGCCTAGTTTCATTTTTAGGGAGTAGTATTTATTACATAAATATCATCAAAGAATTGATAATATATTTGCTATATGATGTATCCACGTTTTTGTTACCGGAGCCCGGGAATAAGAATTTTATTGTGGAAAATTCGTCGTTTTCCGGAGCACAATTGCAATACTTTCTCTTCTTACGAAATAAAGAGCGAGAAAGTAAAAATATTATTTGTAGTTAAAAATTAGAAACTTGACCTCACATTGACTCATATTTCTTTTTTGAAATATATTCCAATTACGTCTTATAACGTAGAAAGAGTTTTCTCCAACAAAAAAATTGTTTTCATCAAAAGAATTAATTTCACGCGTAAATTTTAGATAGAATGTTAATTATTCACTGTTGCAAAGGCAATAAAACAAAAAAATATATGCTGAACTAAAATTTGCCTGTTTTGTCACTTTTTACCATACACTGTGCTTGTTTCGCTATTTCATAGTGAATATATATATTGTGCATATTTTACCATTTTGTACTTCATGGAAATCCTGTCTAATCATTCCTTACATTCAATTTCATTTCTTCCAGAAATACGAGATTTTTACTGTCTCGCCCTCACTTCGTAAGAAGATTAAAATCTTACGCCGGAAAACGGTTCGATAATCAGGTGTAATGAATTAATTTTTTGTGATTTATTAATGATTTATAATGAATTATTATTTTTTAATTTTTTATGTTTTTACACATGACTTGTTTTGTTGAATATTCCAAAAAATCGTTGGGACTAAAAAGTCAGTGTTACTAAATGACTAAAAAGTCATTTTTTAGGACAATGTTTGACTCCGTTTTTTGGGAAGGGACAATGCGAAATATTGAGCAGTTAAGTTTTGTGGGGAATTATGTATCTTGAAACGTGTGTTTTACAGTAGTGTAAAGAATTATATTAATTTGGGAAAATATTAAATGTTGAAAAATGCAAAACAATATTGTTGCATATAGTATTATTTTGTGGTTATTTGTGTGTCAAGAAACTAGTTTTACTGGATAGTTTTTTATGAGTAGATTTATTACACGTTGGTATTGCGCCTACCGCGGCACCTACCGGGGATTTTTTTATTTTCGAAAAACTAAGAGTAAAAAAAATATGTTTATATTTTTGAAAAGCACAAAAATAGCACAATATTTTGTGAATAAAGAAACTATATTTTGGTCAATTGGCTTTTCCAGCTTAACATTAAGCCAGCAAAGCTACCAACTTGTGGAAAGACCGTTGGAGTAAAAAATTAATTTTTGAGCATTTGAAAAGCACAAAATTTTGGTTATAGAGAAAATTTGTTTTTGAAAATGGCTTTGCCAGCATAACGGTCTCTCTGTGTTACTGACTCTCTGTCCGTCTCCCTATCTGTGTACAACGGTAGCGGCTAAACTGTTCAACCTATTTTCTCCAAAATTGATTTTCCCCAATTAATCTGACTGATGTCGCGGCCTTTGAATTTGAAACCGATATTTTAATTTTGGGGATACTTGACACGAAGCCCCTGGGAAATTTTCTACATTTTCTAAAAATGGTTCCATCGTTTTTGATTGAATTTCGTTGTTAGTGTGAAGGTGGTGCAGGTCTCATGTTCGTGAAAAACGCTGATGTTTTGGAGATTGCCAAAAGTTCAAAAATTTTTCATGGCCTTTCTTCAACTAACATATTATAGAAATTGTTTCTCCGTTAATGAAATGTGTTCCTTAAAGATAGATTATTAAATAAGGTGTTTGGACGGGATTAAGGCACTAAGTTTTTAGATGGGATTAGGAAAACCCGGCAGACGTTCTGCCTTCATCTCCCTCTTTCCCCTCCCATCACCCTCTTACTGTCTCTCCCTCTCTCACTCGGTCCCTCTCTGTCTCTGCCGCTCTATGTCCTTTTCATTCACATTTAATTGCCGATTCTGCACATATCTGGGTAGGTGAAGTAATATCGGTAAGCGCCGGGCCAGCAAAAATGTAGTAGAATGTTGATAAAGGTTTCATCCTGTAGATTACGATGTGAAAAACGTTTCTTTGAGGCCTCAAATTTTAGTTTTTAAGGCCATAGAACTCATTGTTTACGAGTTATTTAACGTTATAGATTAAAAATCCTACCGAATGTGTTGCGGGTTGCATTCGACGTAAATATTTAGCTTTGTTTTGCAGCGCCATGTACTGGAGTTACAACAGATTTAACAGCACATAAACCTTCTCGGTGATAAACATGAAGTGCCAACTTTCATGAAGATTGGTCTCACAGTGTCGAAGTTTAGCTAGTTAGTTAGTTAGTTAGTTAGTTAATGCCTTATTTTACGTGGCGAGACTCGGGCCATCAGGCCTGCTCTTCCGTCTGACCACGCAAATTTCACTACGCTCCTTTCACCAACTAGCGGAGAAAGAAGGTATTATCTCGGGCGACGAAACAGGCGATTTGAATTTAGCTCAGAGGCGTCATTTAGGCTTGAGGATCTTTTACATGCAAGTAAATCTACTAACATGGGACAGCCGGCTTTGCTTCCCCTCCGAAGGAAGGCGTACGAAGGATTTTTTTTAGCTCTTATATATTTACCAACATCCACTTATATAATTGTATATATATATATATATATATATATATATATATATATATATATATATATATATATATAAATAGAAGATTATGGCCGCCCACACTCCGTGTGTTCCCCCTCGCTTGTTGCTGGCGCTGCCGGCGCGGGGCGCGTGGCCCATTTGAGGCGAGGCGAGGCGCGGTGGCGTGCGCCGCCGCGGGCGCCGCGCGGGGAGTGAGCTAATCGTGGCCTAATTGCACCCCCATGCGGCCCAAGGCGCGGGGGGCGGGGCCGGCGCGGGCGCGTGCGTGCGTTCATGCGTCAGCGTGAGTGCTCGCCCCCATACGTGACGGCGGCCGAGGCTGCGGGCCCTCTGTCGACGCCCGCTGTGGGGGCGGGGCGCCGCCAGGTGAAACTTTCTCCCACCTCTACCGCTTCCCCGCCCCGTAGCTATCTTTTTCTTCGACCTTCGGGTAGACTCTTGATGTTCCTGTTATATGAGGGCAGACATTGAAGAATGGTCTTGTGTGGTACATTCGTGAGAAGTGTCACACCTTTGCGTCCAAGACGGAGCCTGTCTTCAATATCTGTATACACAAATCTTCCCTGAGAAATCAGGAGGCTTTAGCCCTACATGGGATTGTAAAGGCTAATAACAATAATAATGATAATGATAATAATAATAATAATACATTCAAGTCCGAATAATTATAAGTTCATTTAACTAGTGGTGCTACTACAACATCTTTTTTTTGCGTAATTGGAAACAGTTACGTAATATTGAATGCTGCAATGTCTGCTCAACTCACACCTCAACTATTACTTAAAACTTCCTTACAATTGTAACAAACAGAAATAAATTTAAATTTTACAGTATTTCTGGCACATAAAGTATAAAGTAGAGAGACAAAAATGTAATTTCACGCACGCCTGCTTTGATTACATCGAGTTGTGCTTTCAGTTTTTGAATACAATAATCAGCTATCAAAACTTCTTACAGTGAAGATATGTGTTTGTTGGTTCTAGGTTAAATTACCTCCCTTCAATCCATTTTATTCCATAATGTAGTGATACCGAATCCATTACGGCTGCGAGCCTGAGAATTGCGCCGTGTTGCGCGACAGAGGGGCCGACGGCGGCGCCAGGCCACCCGCTGGACCCGCCCCCTAACGATTCGTCGCACCCCAAGTGTCCCGCAGCCTGGGAAGTCTTCCCGTGCACGTGCACGCCAGTACTTTTCCGCGGCGCTCCTCGCCTTCCCCATCCTCCCTTGAGATTTTCGTTCCCCCCCAGTCATTAATTTCTGCCCCTATTTGACAGAAAATTGAAGCGAGAGAGAACGAGTGCGGGTCTCTCTCTCATTTCTCGGCCCCAAAAAACTTCCGATGATTGGGCGGAATTATTCTACGACGCAATACCCTTTCACCAATAGCCGTCGGACGTGGACAAAGCTCTAGAATGTTCTAGAACATTCTGAGGGAATTTTGGTGGGGGAAGGGAGGCTCGAAAGAGAAGAGGTGAGGCCACCACAAGGAGAGGCTGTGACGCCGTCACAGAGAGAGGACGTAAGAGGCGGTCAGGGGGACGAGACGTTATAGTGGAGGCGCCCGGCGCCAGAGATAAAGTTTTGTTTATTAGTTGGGCTTATAAGAAAGCGTTGAGTTTTCGAGAGGAATTTGTGAGCGGTTCTTAAATAAGTGTAGACCGCGGACTGTGAAAGGTTTTATTGACATTCTAATAGTTCAGAAAAAGTATCTGACCTGTGCTCGTGTTCGGAACATTATCGTGGAATTATTTGATCGTTCACGAACTTGCTACGAACTCTAAAGTACCGTGCGGTGAACCGAAAGTGACAAGGTCGTTCAGCTGTGCAGACATTATCTGAGTATTAGCGACAATAAGTCAGCGGCGCTGTGTGTTGGGTCAACACTCCTGCGACCCCGCCTACTACCTGACTCGGCACTGCGCGATCCTTTGTGCGGCGCCCCAAGACGTCCCACGCCGCCCCTGTCAAACAGCCGGCGACTCGAGGTCGTTCAACTCTGGTTTGTTGTACCCGCTGCCCCGCTGAGACGGTATTTTTTTATTCTTTTGGCGCGCCTGTGGTCGAAAGGCACAAACAGTTTGGTGAACAATTTTTAATTACCTTTGACCGGGCGACGAAGAGAAGATTCCCGGCCGCGCTTGGCTGTCAAGAGGGAATCAGCGTAGAGAAAAATATTGTTTGTTTTCTTTTACTGTAGTAATTTTCACTTGTTAGTTTATTTTATTATCGTATGTGTGCATGTCATATTTTGGAATTGGGAAAGGGGAGCATGCTCGCCGTAATGAGTGGTAAAATCTTGCAATTCTTCTTTTAAAATAAAAGCCACCTATTTGTTTACATGAGTAAAAGTCTCATATTTTACACCGGCCACCAACTTCCTCCATCTTCGTCAGTTTAGGCAAGCCTTTCTATCGACTGAGCGAGCCGGCTACCACGTCTACGGCGCCCAACCGACAGACGGGTATTCGCAATAAGAATATTTCTACAACATACAAACATCATGACCAACAAGGGGATGAATCGAAGAATTTTGCGATTGTTATAATACATTATTTATCTTTTCCATTTTACTTTTTCGCTACGGAGTAGAGAGAAAGTTATGTATTGCCGCGCGAAAAAAAGACGAGTTTTCGGCATAAAAACTCGTATTTCAGTGCCCTGATAACAAAAAAGTGGATAAATCCAGTTGTTAAATTTAGAAAAATATCCTCTAACACGTGATGAATCCAGTATCCATGTTTTGAGGGATCTTGATGCCGAAAAATCGAATAACAGCAAAACGTTTGTCTGTCTCTCCGTCCTTCCGTCCGTCCGCCCGCCCGTCCATCTGTGAACAACCCTAGCAGCAAACAGTTCAGCCTTTTTGCTCCAGAATTGATATTCTCCAATCGATCTGGCTGTTGTCACGGTCCTTCAATTTGAAACCGATATTTTAAGTCTTGGGGGTACTTAAGATGAGGCCCCTGGGTCATTTTCAATAAAATGTCTCCATAGTGTTTGATTAAATTTTGTTGTTGGATAACGTGAAGAGAATTAAGAGAACGGCGCCGGTCTCACGTTCGTTAAAAAGTCTGAGTGCTCGAAAATTGTAAATCTTCCTACAACTAAAATTTTAAAGATGATTTTTAATATTTTTTTACCTTAATGAAATCTGTTCTTTAAAGACAGATTTTGAAATAAGGTCACGTACAATTTGTTGAAAATTTGAGTACTTTTCGCGTAATTTTGCGTGAAAATACGGGCGAGAAAGTATGCGCTGTTTACACCACAAGTTTACACAAATAACAATTATGTGTTTGAAATTGATCTGCTTGCTAACCAGAGATCAATATGTTACAACACCGCCTCAAACGAAGCGCGGGAATTTACCTTTTCGAATTTTTTTAGTGTGCGCCGAAAATGGGGACAGACCATATTCTTAACCATACACATCGTTCCCGGCATAAAAGTTATCAGAATAGATCTTACTTCCGACAGCAGTTTCTGACAACGTGACTTCCTTTCTCATGCTTCAGTTGCAGTATCGATATGCGGCTCTGCATTCCAGAAGAGTCCACGGAACAATTTTCAAGTAATTTTCCCTGGTTTCTCGAATGTAGTTACTTGAATGGTATTAAGTGAATGTGGTTATACGAAGTATACTTCCACGAAATGAAATTCTCCGATATTCCAAATAGAGATGTTTGTTTAGGTCGGTTTCCTTTCGTCGGTGCACAGAACTGAGAGTAAATCAATCGAACAGAGGAGCAGCATCGCTCGGCCTCCCAGGCCTTAAGTCCGATTCAGAGACTACCTGCGCGTGTGTTTCCCTCGAAATGCACCTGGTTCTCTCCAAAGGGCTCGTTCGTCCACTTCGCTTTGTTCGCGGGAGCGCTCTTCCGGCGCCAGGAGCACGGCAGCGGGTGGGGTGGGGGAGACTGGGGAAGGCATTGAGGGCTGCGACAGGGCGGTGGAGCGCGAGAGGAGAGAGAGAGAGAGAGAGAGAGAGAGAGAGAGAGAGTACTCTTTTGAGCGTGAGTGAAAGCGCAGGATTTCAAAGAATGGGGGTGATGGATAACAAGAAAGTGAGGAGTAAAAGGAAGTAGCAAACACAAATTGAAAGCTAATTGAAAGAATGCGGTAGAGGCAACAAAGGACAAAAGGAAGACAGTAGTGTATAAAGGAAACAAACAAGGTCTGGTATTTCGATGTTAATGAAAAAACTGTGGAAATACTCAGGGTAAGAATAATGGTAGGGGAATAAATGTCAGATATCAGGAGGTACCAAAGATTTGAAATTGGCTTCTATTGAGGAGGGTTAGGAGCCGAAAAGAAGTATGAAAAAAGAGGAAATGTCTAGTCGTGGGGAATGGTGGGGAAAAGTGAAGTGGATGGAGTGCGGAAGTGAACCGGAAGTGGAGCGGACGTCGACGAAGGCAGAACGGAAGCGGTGACGCCGCATTTGCAGCGCTATGACGAAGGCACTGGCTGTAGGGGCACCTGGACGTGGGTTGAAATGCCGGAGGGGGCGGGATCAGGTAGATGCGAATCCCGGGGGGGGGGGAGCGCGGCGACGAAGGTGGCAGAGCGGAAAGACGGCGAAAACCGAGGACGAAACGCGAGAAGGCGGTGACAGGTAGCGAGAGCCCCAGGTGGTAGCGGAGATAGGGCACGGGTGGCATGCGGGTCAAAGCGAGGAGTTCGGATTTCCGGCCGAGAGAGCACTGACGGTGGCGCCCCCAGTGGGAGCCGTGCGCGGCCGCGGCGTGCGGGACGAGGCGCTTCGGGCCGGGTGAGAGGGTGGGGAGTGGGCGCGGGGAAGGGGCAACGCTTTGTCGCCCAGCGACGGCATTTTCAGGCGGAAACGCAGTGACCTCACGAGGGTGATGTGGCGTCGCCCACGCCCTCCGAGCCTCCGGGGAGGACTGGTGGTCCACCGGAACGACGAGCAGGTGAAAATTTCATTGGAAGTCTTCGGTGGTTTTGTTCATTTATCGAACGACATTAACAATACCGGAAGAATAGCTCTCCATTCATTTTTTTCAATTTAATTTTCTGTTTTTCGTTTCAAAGTCATAAGGAAAGTGACCGAAATTCTTTTAGGCCACAGTAATTCTCTTTTCCTTATCTGATCTATATGGAAAATAAACCGTCTGAGCGAGATTAACATGTGTATTGCCGTAATTCACGTTACTTAGTTTATAATCACATCTTTCTCTTCATGATTTGGTTTCAGCACAATTTTATTTTCGTTCGTGATTAGACCCACTCATTTGTTGGGATATGTCTTGCATTACTGTTTCAGTCTTTTATGCTTTTGCAATATTACAGTATCATCTGCGATTCGCAGGTGAAATAACTTCTTTCCATTGAGGTTGATGCCAAATATTCTATCCACTCTAATTTACGAAATATTTCTGGCGGTGGCAGCAGAGAAAAAAATTGGGAAATATGGATCTCCTTGTTTAACTTCTTAGTTATTTTGAATTTATCTCCTGGTTATTCTGGTTTAATTTATACCCAGCCGTATGCGTTCATATCTTCAAAATCTTGATAGACTTCTTTTGAATTTCTTGATGTTTAACATAACGTGATGTGAAGCTGTAACTGCGGTATAGAGTTGGTTTTTGTTGTATGGTTTTAGGTTTAGTTTTATGGTTTAGTTGTATCGTATAAATAGAAATTGATGGACACAATGAAACCCGAAACTACATACGTTATCTCTCTCATTAGCATAGTCAGATTTGCAGCAGCCGTCTGTTCTTTATCACAAATGTGCTATTCCTAACCGAGCATCTCTTGTTGGCTATTAACAACTTCAATCAGCTAAAGTGCGAAGTATTCATCGAAGATGTTCGTGCATCAGGCTTTATTCTCACATTTTTTGCAGTAAACAGCTAACAGTAAACGACTAATTCGGAAAAACTGATTCGCATGTTATCTGTAACACAGAAACGAAAATACTACCTACATGCCTCACTTTGTTCTGTTGATCTAACAGATCTAACGGAGAATTTATTAATATCAAATACGACACACTCTCTCACTGAGAGAGTGAACACCGTCATGTACATTGAAACATGTACTTCAAGCCCTAAAGCTATTTGCACAAACGAAGTGCTACGATCATAGCCGACGAGCGAACTCCTACTGAAACTACTCGGATTACATAGAAGGTTTTTGAACAAAAAATGAAGCATTGCGGAAGCGCTGGATACTAAAGCGGAAACACATCAATCAATGTTGCCTTATTTTGTGGGGCGAGGCTCAGTCCATGAGGCTGACCACGCAAATTTCGATGGGGATTCAACCCGCGAACTTGGGTATACGGCCCGATAAGCTAACCGTTACACCGTCGAAGCTACGTATCTTTCCTTTTTAAACATATTTCATACAGAACATACTCTTAATAAAAAAATCAGGTGTCTTTAGGCCATTTAGAGTTATTTTGAAGGAATGTGTTTAATTTTTAACTCTTAAATTGCAAGACAAGAGAATTTCAGAGTACCGCGAAATGTAAACATTCGTAACTTTGTGAAATGTTATCTTTCTATATTTTTTCAACGTAAACAGTGTTTGTCGTAAAATAATATAAAAATAATAATAATAATAATAATAATAAATTCTTGGAAATAGTTTCGTCACCATTGCAAGCATATGGGCTCAGATGAAGTAATGACTGAGTTTAGTTATTCATGGAAGTTAGTTTTTAAATGAATTTCCCTGCCAGTGCCCTTTGTGCTCGGGCTGGGAGAGTATGAATGGGTCCGGGACTAAGCCTTGTGGGTCTTCTGGCGGCCAGCGCCGGGCGGCCTGTGTCTTGGATGCCAAGCAGTACCACTTGTACGACTTCTCGTTTCCCTCTTCGCCCTCTCCTGTCACTCCTGAACTCGCCGGTTCGTCGCACATGCAATGCGCTGCACGGGCGGTGGCGAACTGCATTGAACAGGATGCGATCGAGTAAGCGTTTTTCGGTATCCCATTCCCTCCAAGAGGTCGTTAAAAACTGACCGCTTACAATATATTTTAATTCCACAAACCATACGGTAGATATGATATTGATTTTGTTATTGAGTTCACGTCAGTGATCAATTACAATATTTTAAAGAATTACCAATGTTTTGGCTTTATTAAGCCTTCGTCGGGGCAACAACAATTTAACAATTAGTATGACAACCAATTATATGAATAATACAATATTTTTCTGATGTGTTGTGAATGAAACCACTTAGCACAGTGGAGTCCAAGGTCTGCTGGTGGCAGTGGTGGCAGTGGCACGCGTTGTGACATCGCACCATGTCACGAGCTTCTCTGCGCGACTAGCGTCGGGAAAGAGAACTATTAGTAACCCCGCCGTTTTACAATAGAGATGGCGTTGCCTCTGGTGGCGGGGTAATGAAATGCTGGAGGTGCGATTTCGTCGTGGCACTCGTGCCACGGACTCCCGCTCGTGGCATCAACCTTGACAACACTGACGTAGCATTTTGTCACAATGTCCAAACTTTCGTTCGCTTCGTGCATCCTTCTCCCCTCTTGCGCGACCACCAAATAATGTAAACTTCTGGCGCACATTCTCACTCACCAGTCCAGCGCCGGTTATATGCAACGCATCATGGTCATCGTGTAACGGCATAATAATCACTAGGAGGTGGATTTTAATGAAGTGTCATTTTTTCTTTTCCCTTTAGAACAGTGCCTTTTAGTGTACACATTAATTTTGTTATGGCGAAAGGAAATGACTCATTTTATGTGATATTGTTTTGTATTTTTCCTCAATTTCCATTAAATAATTTTTTACCTTTTTCAGTCATTTTTAAAGCATTTTAGCTGATTTTAACAGGTTTTAATATTATTATAACGGTACTTGCTTTGAATAGTATTTACGAGATGCACCAAATGTTCTCCACAGAATTTCTGAGAAGCCTATTCATTCGCTCAGAACTTGTAATTGTCCGCCGTTGTCTGCAATCTCAAGTTCCCGGGACAACCTTTGTCCGTTTGGACGATTTTGGGATAACTAACGACAGAGATTTCCGGGTAAATAAAAATCCAAACTAACAGTTTGCAATCAGAGTTTACTTGTACGAAAGGAACAAGCCTCGATTATATCAGTACATATCCAACAACTTGAGTTGTTCCACTAAGGCGGGTTTTGATAAAAAAACATAATTTTTCTTTGCTTTTAAAGCATTTTAAGAACATTGTAAGAGCATTTATTGATAATCTTTGGCGATGTTTTAGAAGATAAAAATCCGCCCTCTAGTTATCACTTTGTACAATAACTGAACGCCATTCATCCGTGCTGTCCTGTTGCCAGCCATGTCGTTTACTTCCTGTTTTCCAACCCATGTGTTGCATTCACAACCAAGAGAATTACCAATTCATATATAGCATAAGAAACAAAAAACAGAAACAAAAAAGGACAGTTTCCAACTATGTAAATTCCACCCTAAAGTGCTTCAAAACAGCTACTACATTACATATATTTGCAACATTTTTTCCAATTTACACATATTTGCTGCAATAGTTTTTTCCAATTTATTTTGCCTCTTTGAACAATACGAGACGACTGTATCATATATTATGTCATAGAGTTCATTATCTATCACCATGAGCCGTTGAGAGCAAAAGTGGTGTAAGTCAAATTTTGGAAGCTTTTAGTTAGATGCACTGGAATATGGTTCGAGCATTGTTCCATCACGGGCTAAAATGTTGTGAGTCCAACTTCAATATTTGTCAGCTCGAGGCCAGCACAATGCAGAATTAGTCAACAAATTGCTCATACAATTGCATGCAATTGGGGTGTGAGTCACGGATGGCTTGAAACACAGCTTCCAGGAGCTCCACGAAATAGCTTATTGTTTATCTGCACCCATCAGGGAATAAGCATCTCGAAAAAAAAAAAACGACAAAAAATTTAATCGATTTTGGTGATACGTGCACAGGTCAAAACTGCAACTTCAAAATTACTCTCACTTGGTTGAAAATCGTGACAATGCCCTATTTCTCCTATTTTTTCCATTACTATCTCGGAAGAGAATTGTGTAATATGCCTCAGACGAAACAAAATAGCTAATTACCTAATTAATATATGATGTTTCAATCCAAAATATCTGTAATAAGTTCAAAGAATTCCTCCTTAACACGTTCATAATTCTCTAGGTCATTTATTTCTAAGCATTATAGTTTTACAGCCTATATCGTTTCACGTTATTTTTCCGGAAAGTATGTTTTTTGACATACTCTACTTTTGCTCGCAACGGCTCATATCACAGCGATTATCATCTATTGATCTCATTAACTATCTCTGGTTTGAATTCTCGGAGTGAAATGAAATCAGTGAATAATATGTTGTCCGATGTCTTGAGTGCCTCTCTCATTCCCGAACTTAGGTGTGGTAGGAAGATTCCGCCTTAGAGTCCTCTCTTCTTCTCAGATAGATCATCGGGGTGGTTACCTTATTATGAGAGGTGTCATAATGCTCGATGAGACGATATTCAGATGAGGCTCATAGAAATACGAGAAGCCAAACAAAATATGTGAAAACACTGACCTTGGGAAAACACTGACTCTCGAAGCTTCAGCTTTTGGCTTCATGGATTTGGATGCTGCTCCAAGTATCGTCACGTAGGCCTGCCGTTAAAAAATAATTAAATAAATAAAATAATATGTTTTTGTGATGGAAATATCGCAATTTTTAGAAAACAAACGTTTCCAAAACATTACATTGTATAGGAAAAATATGAGGCATAATGTTGTAGATTCGACTAATATTTTAATACAAGAATGATGCCTAATCGTTAGAAATATTTATACATATTTACACTGTTTTCAAAGAAGTACAAAATGTGCATGATGGCAATCACACGACTCCACGCATTGCCAAAGCTCTCTCCGTTCAGTAAATGAAGATTGTTCGTTGCGGAGCGAGTCGTTTTAATTTATTTTTCATATCCGATATCCATTCAAATGGCCTGAGGCAGCACTCTCAGCCTACATCAGCATCGAATACACCAGCTCCACTGTTTTCTTTAATAAAATCCATCATCCCCAAAACGCATGCAAAACTCTCACGTCGTGAACAGTAGCCCTTTCACGCATTAGATCAGGCAATTCCCCATAGCCATATACTGGAGAAAAATCCTAACCCGGTATTTACCTGTTGCAATTGCTCGTTTAACATTACCCACATCCTCCTCCAGGAATGTCCCGAATACAATTCCATTAGACCTATTTTTTGATACGGAACGTTTTCTAAATGATAATACATACCAAAGTAATGTAATAAAACTTTGTATCAAATGGGTGTTTCGGGCAAATGTAATAGAATAATTAAAGTAACCTCCTACTCCTTTCTGTAATAATTATTATTAACGTAATTTTAATGTTTGTTTTATGTTTTGGTTTCCATAATCATCATTGTAATATACCTCAGTATTGTAAAAACTTAATATTATTAATTAGCAATATTAGATTTTACATTAATGTAAAATGAAATATGTTGTATTTATTTAGTCGCAAATGACCTAGCTGTTGATGCGACTAAAAAATACTTAAAAAAATACATCTGAAGAATCATTTGACATAACTGTCATTTTCTTGTGTCACCTCTTCTTTCTTGTTCATGCTCTCCCTCTTCATCTATCCTCTTTGCGTCAGCTGTCTCTTCCTCCCTTGATAACATTTCTGCTCTTTGCCTCCCCTGCAATTTGATTATTTTGCGTCCTGCCAACCCCGTGTGCGGACAGGGATCGCACACGTGCGCGCCGCCTCCCCGCGGCGGTGACCTCATTCCGCCCCATCTCCGCGAGGCGGCGTCGCGTCGCCCTGTGAACCGTCAACCGCAACACCTGCGCCCCCGCCCCCGCCCCCGCCCCGGCCACGCGCCGTCACGTGCGGTCCGCGCGTCGCCACCCGCCGCTCCGCATGCATCACTTCGCGTGCTCTTGACATGCATAAATGCGGTTGCCAAAGTGTATCCTGCAGAACCGGGAGAGATGGCTCAAGGCGTCAACTGATGTCACTGCAGTCCCTCCTACCGGGAGGTCCGCGGTTCGAATTCCGACGGGCGGCAGGATTTTCGACACTAGCTTTTCAGCTAGGTCGAATTCAGTCACTGTCTGGAGGAGAATTCTAGCGGCCGGCTGCTCTGATCGGTAGTTTTCCATGGTTCTCCGATCAACACCAGGCGAATGCCGGAGCAGTACCCTAACAAAGGGGCCATGGACCGCGCGCGATCTTTCCTTCCTCTTCCTTGCCCTATCCTCCCCTTACACACACACTAGCATGCACTACACTACCAAAACAATCCGGGAGACCGATCGGGAGGTTAGAGCTTGTCGCGGCTGGAGCGGTGCCACGTTGGTGGGAGATACCCGGTTAGTATTTACAAAGTGATGTTATTAGGAATTATGAATTGAGAAAACGATGTAATTTATTTGCAATACCGTAGTAAATAACAAAAATTATATTATTTCCATAGAAACATTCAAGCATTTCGCCATAATTGTACACAGGTGCATAACTCACCACGAAGAGAATGTTTGAAAGAGTTAGCTAGCTTGTAATACACAAATAAGCCAGATGTTATTCAGTAATCATAACATAATACTATGAAATGGAAATGTATACGTTCCTAGAATTTCTCTTGTGATTTCGAAGTGTAACAGGGAATCTGTTTGCTATAATTTCTGACCCAACTGCATAGAAATCAAATTGCGCTGTACGAAGAAAACTGAAGGCTGCAAATCAATGTATATCTAGTATTAGTTTTACGTTCTGATTTTAAGAATAGAAATGTTAATATCGGAAATACGTATTTGAAGAAAAATATTTTATCTTCAGAAGAAATATGTTTTAAAAAGCATAACGTTCTGACAAATATGGAAATCCCTGACATGTCTATTTTTGTTTTTTCTTCTCAACTTCTACACTCACCCTCGCTATCAATAATAATAATAATAACATCATTATTATTATTTATTATTATTATTTATAATAATAATTATTATAATCATTATTAATATTTATTATTATTTTTAATAATTATTATTACTATTATTATTATAATTAATATTATTTCAGGTTTCTGATTTTGAGATCACTATTCCTACGCATTTTATTCAATAAATGTTTTTTTTTTCAGATTCATGTAATACGGGAATTTATCAAATAAATTTGCCCAAACTTGCCAGGTAATTAGAATGTGTTCTAAGACGAATTTGTCACTAATTTAGTACAAACGAATGTGGAAAATAAGTGGTAATCAATATCTTATTACTTAATAAATGGTGTGGCATTCCTACAGTGTATCAAAATTCAAGAACTATTTCAGATCTCTTTTCCTTTAGTATGATTCTTTTTAAAAAGAACGAATTCATGTGCTTATCTAAGTCATACAATTACAACCAACTCGATGAATTTCTCACGACAGGAATATTCTTATTGTACTCATATGGCGTCCTCATATTTTCGACATTCTCTCTATGCCATGAACGCTGCTTCTGCAATCTGCACCTTGATTCTAATGTTCTCTGTTCCTCCATATCAACTACAATTGGTGTCCTGCCTTATCTATTCGAAACTCCTTGTTACAGTCATCGTCGTTCCGCTCGGCCCGGGCTCTTTCCTATAATGACTACCGCAAACACCAAACTCGTTACGTCCCTGTCTATCAGCACCAAGCAACTCGTGAGCCTCCCCTGAGCAAGGGACGTCGTTCTCTCTCTGCTGCCCCAGCCTGCGTGGGTCGCCATGGCCCCTTCGCGATGCTTGCTCCTCTCCAGCCTTCCCTACGCTGCCCGGCCTTCGCCCAGCCCCACCCCGCCGTCCGTTGTTCCACCCTCCCGCCCCGCACGGTCCATAGCCCGCGCACAGCTGTGTGTCCGCGTTCACACCCCCTAATCCCACCCTCCAAATCTTGCCCTCCCGCAATATCTTGATTACATTCGCGTAATCCCAGAGTTCTTCTTATAAGCCCCTCTATTAAACATTCCCGTTACTCCTTATCAAACCACGTTGTACATGTATTCTCGTATTTTTTCTCGCATCTTCCGCTCTGCCAGTCGTCCTCATCTTGAACTCTTCTACGCTCCCTAGGACCTCCTTAGACCTCGCCTCCCCCCCCCAGTCGTTTCCTTCCTCCCTACGCTCTTCATCGTTCCTACGTTGCATCTCAGCCGCCCAAACCCCACATGCTAGGACTTCAGCGCTCCCAATGGCACACTTCGCTCAGCGAGACATCGTTACTTGTGCAACATCGTTAACCGGGAAGTCCTTGAGTTCGAGACCTTGTGGTGACGGATATTCACACCAGCTGAATAGCAGGGTGGCTACTTTCTGGAAAACAATGAAAAACCGAAAAAATCAGGGAATTTCATCGCTCTGGAAAAATTGGGGAAAATACAGAAAATTTGTTCAACAATTGTTAGAAGGCAGGTAAAATATTTACAGGGTTATAAAACTATCATTCCTTAAAAACATTAATACAGCGTTATTGTTTGCTCAGTTTTATGTGGTTAGATATTATTGTTAATTTATACTTTGTCACGGCGAAATGAGAGAGCTGACAAATCAGGTACGGCAGCATCAATCTTTTTAATTAGTGTGTAATTACAAATCTTATCAAAAAAATTACGTGATGCACTGGAAAAATCGGAAAAAGGTAGGAAAATTTGTTCCACAAAATGTGTGGCTGCTTGGATTGAATTCATCCGCTATCTAAAGGAGAATTCTAGCGTCCGACTGTTCTGATCGGTAGTTTTCTTTGTTTTTTCCGATCAACTCCAGAAGAAAGCCGCAGCACCCTCGCCATTTGCCGCGATCTTTCATCTTCCTTGTCCTTTCCCCCCCTGGGGTATCCCTGGTGGGGAAATATACAGCAGTCATAGGTATCACGTTCCTGCGGGCAAGGAACTTCTCGTAATATAACAAGAATTATTCTTACGGTGCAAATGACCTAAGCAGTTGACGTGCCGGAAATCAATAAATACTTCTCATCTTGAGATCTTCCACGCTCTCACTCGGCCCATCCTTCGGCCTTGCCTCGGCACCTCCTTGTCATGCGGTTTCCGTCCTCCCCTGCTTCCATGCCCCACGCCGCGTCGCGTCGCGCCGCCCCCTCCCCTCCGCCGCCCCCTCCCCCTCGCCGCCCACTCCCCTCCGCCGCCCACGCGCCCCAAAGCCGCAGCGCCCCTCGCCCTCCTCATCAGGTAGGAAGCCCAATATGTGCGGACGCGGGGCCCCCGCCGCGGGGTGGGAGAGGGGCGGGGCGTTTGTGCGTGCGGGGGAGGACAGCGCGTCCGTCCTGCGGCAGGTGCGCCCGCCGGCGGGTTTCATGGAAGTGCCCAAAGTGAGCGAAAATAAGCGGCAAAAGTTCGGCGTTACACGGAACAGCAAATCCGCACGTGTAGCTGCGTGTCGTTTTCAGTCCACTCCCAATGGAAATGGCTCGATTACGTGGACTCGTGTTCAGTCAGCTTCGAGTGAATTTAATTTCCTCTTGTTTGTATTGGACCTGACATTCATCCACACCGAATGCTCTCAATTTCCTTTCTTTGACCGAATGACGATGGAGTTCGAAAGAACTCGACTCGAATACACAGAGGACCGAATGAAAAAATTCTGACGCATTTGAAAGCGGCTTTGCAGAATGTGAATTGTGTGTGCGTGCGTTATTTTTTTGTTCCCACCACTATGCAAAGAACGCACATATGAAATTGGGAATTGAAAAGCAGTGATAGGTTACACAGATTTTGAAAAAAATAATAAACGTGAAAACTCTTCTTGAAAATAATGCAGATTCATCAATAAGACTGTTTTAATACATTCAAACTATAAAATAATGATTTCCGTGGAGTTCAAAAAAGTAAATTCAAACATAAAATGTAAAAGAAGTCTTCCTTATGAAACATCATGTAATAAATAAATCACGGCATATAGAATATTAAATGTTAACATAATTGATAATGGTCTACGATACTCTTAAATGGAAATTTCATGATCTATGAAAGGTATGATAGTACTGAGAAACGCTCACATAAATCTCAAGTATGCAATCGAAGAAAAAAAATCTGGAAATCATGAAATAATGAAATCCTAATGAGTCTGGAAGTAAATTTTTTTTCCTTAATTTTTATACACATACTTGTAAAAACAAGAAGGATCTCCTAATAATCTGTTATGACTATACGTGTATAGAACAGATTCCTGAACGCGGTACGGTGTTTACTATGTGATCTGTGGGAGTAGTTAACGGCATATTATGTATTGTACTGGCATGAGGAGGTGTATTGATTGGTTAATGATTCCGGACGGTGTCAAACTAAGCTCGTTGGTCCCGTAGTAGTGTAGTGCATGTTTTTACCGCGGGAGGTGGCAGTGGCCCATCCCCGGCTGGGATGGGCGAGACCCGGCACCGACCTACGTCGGCTTACCGGGGTTAACCTTTTCCCCAACCAGGTATCTCCCACCAGCGTGACGCCGCCCCGGGCGGGCCAATCCTCTAAGCTGCCCGACTGGTCTCCCGATTAGTGTGTGTGGTAGCGTAGTGGCATGTGAGATTGTAAATGATGTGTAAGGAGGTGAGGATTTGGATAAGGATGAGGAAGAATGATCGGCGCTGCGGTCCGTGGACGGTTGTTAGGCTACAGCCTCCGGCATGCGCCTGGTGTTTTCGGAGAAACCACTGAAAACCAACCGGATCAGAGCAACCGACCGCTAGAATTCTTCTCCAGACAGCGGTTGGTTTAATTCGACCTAGCAGTCTAGTTAGTGTCGAAAATCCTGCCATCATTGGGATTCGAACCCCAGGACCTCCGGCCAGTGGCACTGCATTGAGATCAGTTGATGCCTGATCCACCATCGCCGGTATTCAATAGGAGTAGATAGCGGTACTTACTTAACGAGTATGTGACTCTTAATTAAATTAAAAGAAATCTTGACATTCATATTTTGCATGTTACCAATTTATTTGTACAAAAGTGATATTTCTCCAAAGAGAATGAATAATTTTCAACGTGTGCTTGATGAAACTTCTAACTTATAAATCCATAAGACGTGTTATAGAAATAGAGGTGAATAACTGGAAAAATATGTAGATTTTATTTTGAAGGGGGGTCATCATAGATTTTTGTTAAATAAATATGTTTATTATGTTATATATTATTTTTATACTGTATTTACGATACTATACAATATGATTGTTTAAATAATTACACAATTCTAACATAAATATTTAAATCAATTTTGCGAAATAAAAGAAGATAACGAAAAAAAACTCTGGGCCATTTGGGGGGGCCATACCCCGCCCCCCCAGGATCCGCTACTGATTCACTCGCTCTCTCTCGCTCGTTCTTGCGCTCTCTCGTGGGTCTGGTTCCGTCTCCAGTTCAATTCTCTCCGTGGGTCAGCCTCACGTGACACTGACAATGACGCATCTGCTGCGCTATTCGTGGTCTCCATGGCACACACTACATGTCGGCGCTATCCACGTGAGACCAGCACATTACGAGATGCGCGGTCCGATTCCGATAACGCCCCACCCTTCAGAGAGCCAGAGCCAAGCCCTTGTCGTATGGCCTCTTCCCTATTCACACTCGCGAAGCATTCGTTCCGCTCCCAAAATGAAAGGGAACGTGTCATTTGAAACCGTAACCTTACGAAGAGTACAATTTAGAGCTTGCACCCTTAATCTTACCATTTTAACGATTCGTCATATTTTTTCCCGTTTTTTCTTGATTTCCCTAGAGGACTCCTATCCGCTGCTTTTCACCCGTACATTTCTGATTGGCGGGCAGGGGTGCAGGAACGCCTGGTTGGAGAAGGGCTCAAGAAGATCGGTGCGATTGGGCACGGCGAGGACGGCAGATGCGCGTGGAACTGGGGGGGGGAAGGGCGAATTGGGCGGGTGGGATGGAAGACGGGACGTGGGGGTGGTAATGAAGACAGCCAAAGCAAACAGCCCCAGGCTCGCAAACAGCACCCCTGCGCTACGGTAGGGGAGGGGAGAAAGGCATGGAGGGAGGGGCCGCGAGGGAGGGAGAGGACGCTTCTTTCTCCGCAGGCCGCGCCGCGATCGCTTTGGGCGGTCCTTTTTTTTGTTTTTGTAGGGTATTTCGAAGCAACCACAATTTTTGGGGCGTCTTTCGCTGTAGCGCTCAGACCACCCGCCTTTCACCGTTGGGTCTAGGTTCAAATCCTGATGCATCCTGTGGAACTTGTGGTGGACGAGCGGGTTCGAGGCACGTTTTTCAGGGTCATTTGTCTCTTATTTCACCATTGATTAATCATCTTTATGTCATATCTTCATTATGATTTATCATTATATCATTCACCCGTATTAGATATCTATAAGGCGTAAGCATTGTAATAATAATGTGAGTTTTCCCAATTTACCAACAAAAAAAGCAAACAACAAAACAACCACATCCATGTTTACAATATTGATGAACTATTCCTTGAAATCGGACATCAGTCGCTCAGATGTTTTTAGTATTGCCAAAGTAATTCGAGCCGAGGCTATTGGTTCGCAACGGCATGGTTGTTTTCCTCATATGTGGTGCAGAAGTAGCTGGCTTCTCATACTCTTCCACAAGTCCCAAAAGACTTCCCATTTGTGTGTCAATTTCATTACCATTCATGATCACCTTTCCATTGTTTTCACGAGGCAAACCAAACCTTTATTCATCAGCTCAGATCTCTGGACTTGATAGCCCAAATTTGAGTAACTCATCACCCTCCATGACCTGGGGCCTTTTATAAAGATGAATTAATTTTGTGAGCAATTTCTAGATCGATAAGTCCATATGGGTTGTAGTTATGTATCGGTAGTATGCAACTGGAATAATGGAATGCACAGAGATCGATCATGTGAATCCATTTAATTGAATCTCTTATCCCGGAGGTATCTAAAATATCATATTTACCCAACACAAAGTACGTTGCTGTACCTAATGTTCAGAATAGGTACGTAGGGCACGTATTTTATATACATTATTGCAAGTTATTAGTAAACAACATTACCGTTCATTTATTTTCTAAAGTAAAACATTTGTATTCAGTGAGCCTGAGCGATGTAGATGTAATTTCTCAAATCGAGAACCACTCGACTCACCGCAACAATATTTGCTTGCGTTTATCATCCGATTGTAGTATAAGTTTCACACTATTGCATTTTATGCTTTAAGATGTTGATACCCTTGAGCGAACACATTCATACAGCTGAATAAGAGAGTACAAATCAATCGTTAACTGATTCTCTGGAATATACCGGAGTCATTTATGAAATAATACATTGCGCATATATTTCAGAACCATGAATGTGAAACTTCCTTCTCTTGTTTCGACATCGAAAAATGGCGGTAGAATTGAACCTGAAAAGTGAGAAATACGAGATGAGTGTTATATATTCCATAAATACTCACGAGAGTGGGAAACACCATGAGAAAGCATAAATAACAGCAGTTGGCAATAACTCTTTCGTTAAGAACTTACAGTGAGCGATGATAAGAGTGATGATTGAGAGTTCAAGACTTTCTGTGCTGTGTTTTGCGTTGAATTGAGAAACGAATTTTTCTCATTTCTGAGAATATACTCGAATATTTCGTTTCAGAAACATAATGCGATTCTTACAGGAGTATTGCTTTTAAGAGCACTATTTCGTCAATAATCACTGATTTACACTGTCATCTGAGCTAATGCCGTTGCTCAAAGAGAGAGATTTGAGAGATTTACGTTTTGAAATAAACAGTACCGTTATTAGGAATTGCAAAAAAAAAAATCGGTTTTTAAGAAATTGATATTTTCGACCAGAAACATCGATGTTTTGTGTTGGAAGTTTTCTCCATATCATTACATTTTGCCAGAAATATCTATGCTTTATAAACACAATTGTCATGATGTAAGTAAAATTACTAGTAACTAGTTTTTTGTGAATTCGTCAAAACCAACAGTCACTGACATTATCGCTGTTGTCAATGACGTACGAACAGGCATGAAACCGTTTCTATTTGTAACTCTTTTCCAGTGTTGCCAGATTAGGGGATTTAATTTGGGTGTTTAGGCCCTTTTGTAGGGAAATTGGGGGGCGGGTGAGGAAGAGATTTCTTTATGTTTTGTTTGCTTTTGTTGTTTTGGCTTTGCCCAGGATGTCTCACTTTAATTATAATTTTAACAAAATATTATATTTGATGCACAAGTAAACGATGGACGAAACTTAATAAACCTGTTTCAATATCTGCTGTAGATAATTGATGATGGGCAGAGATAAAGACGAATTAATTGTTTAAAATAAAATTTTGACTGCGAACCACATTATAGTAATCGAAAGAGCATCTTGTCTGAACTATATTATTGTAAACCCAAAACTACACGTATAAATTTATCATGGCGGTGCGTGATGTTCATCATTACAGTGAAATGTACAGTATTTAGATTAATGACTTTACTTAAATAGGAAAAAGAGAACATGTTAATATAAATTAATAAAATAAATAAATAATTATTTTATGAGGGAAATAATTCTGCTACTTTCTAGGGGTAGTTTTTAATCACGATTAGAACAGACTTTGCAGTCAGGAATCGAAATCTTCTAAAATTATTTTAAATATGTGCATCAGTCTCCTTTTTGATGACTTAGCATCATGAAAAATAGGTAAATGAACTTACCATCATGAGTGAATGGAGGTTGTAGTCATGTTGAAGCAAGCGGTGCATTTTCTTTAATACTCAGTTCAGATGTGGGCGATGCTTGACTTATAAAATTTTATGACCCAGAACGCGCACCAAATTAATCAGTTTAATATAAATAGTTTCATATTTATGATCTAAACTAATAATTATTCCTGAGACACTAAATTGCCTATCTGTCTCGTTCCGCCAGAAATCAAGTCCTGGGTGTAGTTATGTTAACCCGTAACCACAGACGGGAGTCAATTGACTCTAAATTTTTATTTTATTATTTTGACGCTTCTGATATTTCCACCAGGACTTCAGTACCTTAAACTAACTCTTCATTGTTGCGAATGCGGATTGTCGATTTTATACTTCTTGATTTATCAGATTTATTTCCTGATAAAAGTTGCTGTGCGCGTCACGGAGTCAGTTTGACTCCACGTCTGTGAACACGTGATAAAACAAAATATTCCTTGTTACTACCAAAGGCAGGCATGTATGTAATATTTTTATGTTATACGAATTATATACGTAATACAATCAATTGTATTTATCTTTTTTTATTTGTCAAGCACTATCTTAAGAATTACCTTAATATTTCCTCATTAGCGCTAATGATCTAAGTAACAAGGATGCTTTATACAAAGTAGCTTTTATACAAAGCTGGCTAAGGAACTAGGAACCAAAGAATTAGAATGGGAATTATCCATACACGTCTTCGACAAAGCATCAGAATTTCAATTAAGAAAATAATACGTAAGAATGGAAGGAAACAGCAAAAGAGGACGAAAAACTATCTACAAACAAACTGCTCTATTTATCCAAAAATACTGAAGAGGAAAACGAATACTGTTTGTTGCGCTTGTAAACTTAGGACAATGATCGTCAACAATCGTCTCCTGTATTATTTCAGTAGTATACCTTTGGGGTCCGGCTCTCAAACGCAAAACCAATCTTTATAACTGAGGGCTTCTAAAGAAAGTGAATTTCACGGAGACTTGACGAATTCCACTTTGACTTTAAAAATATGGATAATTTCTTTAAAAAACCGCATCGAAATATTCATGTAAAATGCAACCCGCATCACATGTCAACCTATATCGGCAAATAACTCATAAACAAAGAGTTTAGAGCCTTAAAAAGTAGAATTTTGAGGCCAAAGGCCTCAAAGAACAGTTTTTCACACTATAATCTACAAGATACGAATTCTCCAATCCATTCAATTAACGTTTCAGTGCCACGCTTTCAATACTATCAAGGCCACCTCAAGATTTCAGTCCTTCCTACAGCAATTTTGTGGCGACAACGCTTAGAAGGCTTAGATTCGACAATCTTATTTACGCTTTCTGTTAACACCGTAATTGTGTTGTCTGATGAGGTTTATTTGCATAATCATTAATTCAAGATTTGCTCTCCAGCAACAACTAGAAGTACTATTATAGTTGCTTGATACCTATACCTAGAAGATCGTCTCCTGTATTATTTCAGTAGTATACCTTTTGGTTCCGGCTCTCAAACACAACAAATATTTATAACTGAGGGCTCTAAAGAAAGTGAATTTCACGGAGACTTGACGAATTCCACATTGAAGTACATTAGTAGTTCCTCTCCTTATGGGAAAGGATAGACAAATGGATGGGAAAGGTGGGATTTAACATGCGAGAGTTCTCGCACGGGTACGCTAGTATGAACTAATCGTAAAGCAATAAAACATTAAAAGATATTTATATAATAGCTTTAAATGCGTATAATCATTATTTTCGCATTAAATTTTAATCTGAATAGCTCGACTACTGAGATCAATTTAAAAAGCAAGTAATTAATAATTATTATCTCAAAGTCATTTAAAACAATTTTCCATTATTATATAAGTAATTGTATATATTGTACAAAAAAAATATTTGAAAAAGTAAATTAGTATAGGCGTAAATCATCGCGGAAGTTTGCCGGAGTCAGTTTGACTTCGCGTCTGTAGTTGCGTAACAAAAATTCACGTTTGCAGTTACGGATTAAAGAATTATTTTACAAATATAAAAATGATCTGTCCCAAAAGTCTTTCTACGCAGTATTATGTTTCGTTTTTATAATTATATTTATGTTATCTTTTTCGATGATTTTGTACGTTTAATATCGCTAACATGCATTTTGAACGTTGCGTTTATAGAAAATTGATTCAAATTAAGATCCAGTGATTGAACGCAGAATAAACTTAAAACTAATATTTACGTCTTATGTATCACATAATTTCTAGGACGTTTTACTTCGATGATTTGTGAATGAAATGGGAATATACCAAAACCCGATATACATGGTTTGTTAATACTTTGATGAAGATTAGTATTCACATAGCATTTGTACGTGCCAAACAAAATATAACTCATTTAAGTTCTATAATTATATGGAAAAAGGATGGGAAATACCGTCTGTTTTATCGTATTTAAAACATCGACGTTTTAAAAATGGATGTCTTTTGTCAATGTTTTCATCGACATCGAAAGCTTTTTGGCGATGTATCAAAATACCAATGTTTGGGTAAAATTTGCCATCACTTACTGATTTTCCACAGAAATACATTACTTCGTTTTAACAATTTTTCACGTATTCGTTAAATTTTACTGTTTTGAAATGTCATAAGTTGTGCTTTATTATACAAAAAATACTCTGTTGCCTTCTTAATGTTTTAATTTTTGCCCTGTAAATTAGACATTCAGAGCGCTACGGAGTATTTCACGTTTATAAGTTCCTCCCTTATTTATTTACTCGATACTATCACTACCTATCCAGTGTTTCTATACCATCGTCCGTTACACTTCGTCTTCCAGTCGTCCACCTTTCCCTCCGAGGCAGGTTCACCAGCGTGACCTTCAGAATGTTGGTGTACGTGGGAGCGTCGAAGACCAGCGCGTGGGGGTGGGAGGGGGCGAGGTGGCCGTGATTGCGGGGGTGGGGGGGACGAACTACGGCGCGCATTCCCCCCTCCGTCGCCGGCCCGTTTTGTTCGAGTGGGCCTCGCGCCGCGTGCCGCCGGCCGGGTGGAAATGAAACGTCGGCCGATTTCAAAGGAGAAAGGGCCCCCTTTGTTTTCCTGCGACTGGAGTAACACACGGCAAGTTAACGAAGTTCAACGCTGTTCGGTGGAAAGTGTACACGCTTCAAAAGCGGAGTTACATAGGGAGCGCCTTTTGAAACCTTGTGTCCGGGCGGCGGG
>JAHLJT010009419.1:77641093-77745667 GCA_031308135.1 Acheta domesticus | reverse complement strand
TGTGCTATCCAAAATTTAATCTAACGAATAAAATGCAGTGAAAGAACATTATTTCACTTATGTTTGTACACTCGATTTAAGGGATCCAATGAGCTTAGACTTTCAAAGTCAACAATTATGAAGCACATGTCATTACGAATTACGTACCTTATTTTAAGAGGTAACATCGATTCAAATAAAGGATGTTTTCCGGCTTGTTAGCTATTGATAGCTTTCATCACTATTAATGAGTAAACAAATCATATTTGTCACAAATTTTCATTGACCATTTATCAGTATAGCTAGCAACTCAGTTATACGGTTGGTTCTAACAAAATGGAATATAGGTATATTGGAAATAAATACGAATCTTACACAATTATTTTTTATAATTAGGCACTGAAAACGAAACTATTATTTCCTTATTATTACAAGAATGTCAGAAGTGCATCTTAGTTTGCTAATTCTTGGTTTCTTACTTTGTGGAAGGTAACACACACATTCTTAAAGAATTTGCTCATTTTATATAAATAAATTTAAATTAATACACAAACATTAACCGTAAGATCTATTTATATTCTTTAACAAACTTTCCTGAAAAGCTGAATTATAATTTCGAAACACGAGATTTTCGTTTTCCAAATGAACTTGAATAAGAGAAGGGTGGATGAAATACAACATAATTCATTCTATGGCGGATGTACATTTGTTATTTAATGTAAACTCCATCAGATATTAAAATTTAAAGGTTTTCTGGACAACTCTTATGAGAGAGAAAACTTACAAAGGCAGATCCCATTTCTCAACTATCTTTAAAGACTGCTCCCATGGCCGCCGTCGCAGACGTATGTTCTCTACCTGACAAGCAGACGATGATTGATTTTGGTGCGAATTATGACACGAAAGTTAGTACAGAGGCGATCTTTCGAAAAACGTTCCTCATTCTAGATTTATTGTACATAGTATGCAGTAAATCGGCGTCAAATGGTATAATTTGGGCCTGTGAAGTGATCGAGCATAGCACCGTGACACGCAGATTTCAGGTGAGCGCGCTCATTGCACTGCACTTAGTATACGATTAGGCAAGTGAGGCTCTACGAGGTTGGAGTCTCCGAGACAGTGAATGGAGATCTCAAGCCCTGGGGGTTCAACGCAAGCGGCCGGCAAGGGGGAGGGGCTGGGGAAGGCACGGGTTACAGGTTGTGAGATGCGGGCGAACTTCCTAGAAGGGTCTTCTCTGGCCTCCGCCTCCGCTGACGTCACCGCCTTCGCCTTCGACATCGCCAACGATCTGCCTTTCCAGGAAGTCCGCTCCGCGAGCTAATGCCTTGCCCGTAGCTGCACGTTCTCGGATTCTTCACGTCAGCGATCCTCTCCCGAGCCTCGACTATGGAATTACATTCGGAACGCAAGGCCTCTAAAACACGCCGCCCTAGTTTCATTTTTAGGGAGTAGTATTTATTACATAAATATCATCAAAGAATTGATAATATATTTGCTATATGATGTATCCACTCTTTTGTTACCGGGGCCCGGGAATAAGAATTTTATTGTGCAAAATTCGCCGTTTTCCGGAGCACAATTGCAATACTTTCTCTTTTTACGAAATAAAGAGCGAGAAAGTAAAAATATTATTTGTAATTAAAAATCAGAAACTTCAGAATTTGACCTCACATTGACTCATATTTCTTTTTTGAAATATATTCCAATTACGTCCTATAACGTAGAAAGTTTTCTCCAACAAAAAAATTGTTTTCATCAAAAGAATTAATTTCACGGGTAAATTTTAGAAAGAATGTTTATTATTCACTGTTACAAAGGCAATGAAACAAAAAAATATATACTGAACTAAAATTTGCTTGTTGTGTCAATTTTTACCATACATTATGCTTGTTTCGCTATTTCATAGTGAAATGGTAATATTGTGCATATTTTACCATTTGGTAGTTCATATAAATCCTGACTAATCATTCCTTACATTCAATTTCATTTCTTCCTGAAATACGAGATTTTTACTGTCTTCCCCTCACTTCGTAAGAAGATTAAAATCTTACGCCAGAAAAACGGTTCGATAATCAGGTGTAATGAATTAATTTTTTGTGATTTATTAATGATTTATAATGATTTTTTTATTTTTTATGTTTTACACATTACTTATTTTGTTGAATATTCCAAAAAACCGGTGGGACTAAAAAGTCAGTGCTAGTGTCATTTTTTAGGACAATGTTTGATTCCGTTTTTTGGGAAGGGACAATGCGAAATATTGAGTAGTTTAGTTTTGTGAGGAATTATGTATCTTGAAACGTGTGTTTTACAGTAGTGTACAGAATTATATTAATTTGGGAGAATATTAAATGTTGAAAAATGCAAAACCATACTGTTGTATATAGTATTATTTTTGTGTCAAGAAAATCTAGTTTTACTGGATAGTTTTTTATGAGTAGATTTCTTACATGTTGGTATTGTGCCTACCGCGGCACCTACCAGGGATTTTTTTATTTTCGAAAAACTAAGGGTAAAAAATATGTTTGTATTTTGAAAAGCACAAAAATTGCACACTATTTTGTGTATAAAGAAATTATATTTTGGTCAATTGGCTTTTCCAGCTTAACATTAAGCCAGCAAAGCTACCAACTTGTGGAAAGAGTTGTTGTAAGTTGGAGTAAAAAATTAATTTTTGAACATTTGAAAGGCACAACATTTTGGTCATAGAGAAAATTTGTTTTTTGAAAATGGCTTTGCCAGCATAACGGTCTCTCTGTGTTACTGACTCTCTGTCCGTCTCCCTATCTGTGTACAACGGTAGCGGCTAAACTGTTCAACTTATTTTCTCCAAAATTGATTTTCCCCAATTAATCTGACTGATGTCGCGGCCTTTGAATTTGAAACCGATATTTTAATTTTGGGGATACTTGACACGAAGCCCCTGGAAATTTTCTACATTTTCTAAAAATGGTTCCATCGTTTTTGATTCAATTTTGTTGTTAGTGTGAAGGACGTTTAAGAGATTGGTGCAGGTCTCATGTTGGTGGAAAACGCTGATTTTTCGAGATTGCCAAAAGTTCAAAATTTTTTCATGGTCTTTCTTCAACTAACATATTATAGAGATTGTTTTTCCGTTAATGAAATGTGTTCCTTAAAGGTAGATTATTAAATAAAGTGTTTAGATAGGATTAAGGCACTAAGTTTTTAGATGGGATTAGGAAAACCCGGCAGACGTTGTTCTGCCCTTCATCTTCCTCTTTCCCCTCCCATCTCTTCTCACTGTCTCTCCCTCTCTCACTCGGTCCCTGTCTGTCTCTGCCGCTCTATGTCCTTTTCATTCACATTTAGTTGCCGATTCTGCACATATCTGGGCAGGTGAAGTAATATCGGTAAGCGCCGGGCCAGCAAAAATGTAGTAGAATGTTGATAAAGGTTTCATCCTGTAGATTACGATGTGAAAAACGTTTCTTTGAGGCCTCAAATTTTAGTTTTTAAGGCTATAGAACTCATTATCTACGAGTTATTTAACGTTATAGATTCAAAATCCTGCCGAATGTGTTGCGGGTTGCATTCGACGTAAATATTTAGCTTTGTTTTGCAGCGCCATGTACTGGAGTTACAACAGATTTAACAGCCCATAAACCTTCTCGGTGATAAACATGAAGAAGTGCCAACTTTCATGGAGATTGGTCTCATAGTGTCGAAGTTTAGCTAGTTAGTTAGTTAGTTAATGCCTTATTTTACGTGGCAAGACTCAGGCCATCAGGCCTGCTCTTCCGTCTGACCACGCAAATTTCACTACGCTCCTTTCACCAACTAGCGGAGAAAGAAGGTATTATCTCAGGCGACGAAACAGGTGATTTGAATTTAGCTCAGAGGCGTCATTTAGGCTTGAGGATCTTTTACATGCAAGTAAATCTACTAACATGGGACAGCCGGCTTTACTTCCCCTCCGAAGGGAGGCGTACGAAGGATTTTTTTAGCTCTTATATATTTACCAACATCCATTTATATAATTGTGTATATATATATATATATATATATATATATATATATATATATAAGATTATAGCCACCCACACTCCGTTCGTGTGTTCCCCTTCTCTTATTGCTGGCGCTGTCGGCGCGGCGCGCGTGGCCCATTTGAGGCGAGGCGAGGCGCGGTGGCGTGCGGGGAGTGAGCTAATCGTGGCCTAATTGCACCCCCATGCGGCCCAAGGCGCGGGGGGCGGGGCCGGCGCGGGCGCGTGCGTGCGTTCATGCGTCAGCGTGAGTGCTCGCCCCCATACGTGACGGCGGCCGAGGCTGCGGGCCCTCTGTCGACGCCCGCTGCGGGGGCGGGGCGCCGCCAGGTGAAACTTTCTCCCACCTCTACCGCTTCCCCCCCCATAGCTATCTTTTTCTTCGACCTTCGGGTAGACTCTTGATGTTCCTGTTTTATGAGGGCAGACATTGAAGAATGGTCTTGTGTGGTACATTCGTGAGAAGTGTCACACCTTTGCGTCCAAGACGAAGCCTGTCTTCAATATCTGTATACACAAATCTTCCCTGAGAAATCAGGAGGCTTTAGCCCTACATGGGATTGTAAAGGCTAATAACAATAATAATGATAATAATAATAATAATAATAATAATAATAATAATAATAATAATAATAATACATTCAAGTCCGAATAATTATAAGTTCATTTAACTAGTGGTGCTACTACAACACCTTTTTTTTTTTTTTTTTTTTTTTTTTGCGTAATTGGAAACAGTTACGTAATATTGAATGCTGCAATGTCTGCTCAACTAACACCTCAACTATTACTTAAAACTTCCTTACAATTGTAACAAACAGAAATAAATTTAAATTTTACAGTATTTCTGGCACATAAAGTATAAAGTAGAGAGACAAAAATGTAATTTCACGCACGCCTGCTTTGATTACATCGAGTTGTGCTTTCAGTTTTTGAATACAATAATCAGCTATCAAAACTTCTTACAGTGAAGATATGTGTTTGTTGGTTCTAGGTTAAATTACCTCCCTTCAATCCATTTTATTCCATAAGAATATTTCTACAACATACAAACATCATGACCAACAAGGGGATGAATCGAAGAATTTTGCGATTGTTATAATACATTATTTATCTTTTCCATTTTACTTTTTCGCTACGGAGTAGAGAGAAAGTTATGTATTGCCGCGCGAAAAAAAAAGGCGAGTTTTCGGCATAAAAACTCGTATTTCATTGCCCTGATAACGAAAAAGTGGATAAAACCAGTTGTTAAATTTAGAAAAATATCCTCTAACACGTGATGAATCCAGTATCCATGTTTTGAGGGATCTTGATGCCGAAAAATCGAATGACAGCAAAACGTTTGTCTGTCTCTCCGTCCTTCCGTCCGTCCGCCCGCCCGTCCATCTGTGAACAACCCTAGCAGCAAACAGTTCAGCCTTTTTGCTCCAGAATTGATATTCTCCAATCGATCTGGCTGTTGTCACGGTCCTTCAATTTGAAACCGATATTTTAATTCTTGGGGGTACTTAAGATGAGGCCCCTGGGTCATTTTCAATAAAATGTCTCTATAGTGTTTGATTAAATTTTGTTGGATAGCGTGAAGAGAATTAAGAGAACGGCGCCGGTCTCACGTTCGTTAAAATGTCTGAGTGCTCGAAAATTGTAAATCTTCCTACAACTAAAATTTTAAAGATGATTTTTAATATTTTTTTACCTTAATGAAATCTGTTCTTTAAAGACAGATTTTGAAATAAGGTCACGTACAATTTTTTGAAAATTTGAGTACTTTTTGCGTAATTTTGCGTGAAAATACGGGCGAGAAAGTATGCCCTGTTTACACCACTAGTTTACACAAATAACAATTATGTGTTTGAAATTGATCTGTTTGCTAACCAGAGATCAATATGTTACAACACCGCCTCAAACGAAGCGCGGGAATTTACCTTTTCGAATTTTTTTTTAGTGTGCGCCGAAAATGGGGACAGACCATATTCTTAACCATACACATCGTTCCCGGCATAAAAGTTATCAGAATAGATCTTACTTCCGACAGCAGTTTCTGACAACGTGACTTCCTTTCTCATGCTTCAGTTGCAGTATCGATATGCCGGCTCTGCATTCCAGAAGAGTCCACAGAACAATTTTCAAGTAATTTTCCCTGGTTTCTCGAATGTAGTTACTTGAATGGTATTAAGTGAATGTGGTTATACGAAGTATACTTCCACGAAATGAAATTCTCCGATATTCCAAATAGAGATGTTTGTTTAGGTCGGTTTCCTTTCGTCGGTGCACAGAACTGAGAGTAAATCAATCGAACAGAGGAGCAGCATCGCTCGGCCTCCCAGGCCTTAAGTCCGATTCAGAGACTACCTGCGCGTGTGTTTCCCTCGAAATGCACCTGGTTCTCTCCAAAGGGCTCGTTCGTCCACTTCGCTTTGTTCGCGGGAGCGGTCTTCCGGCGCCAGGAGCACGGCACCGGGTGGGGTGGGGGAGAGTGGGGAAGGCATTGAGGGCTGCGACAGGAGCGGTGGAGCGCGAGAGGAGAGAGAGAGAGAGAGAGAGAGAGAGAGAGAGAGAGAGAGAGAAAGAGTACTCTTTGAGCGTGAGTGAAAGCGCAGGATTTCAAAGAATGGGGGTGATGGATAACAAGAAAGTGAGGAGTAAAAGGAAGTAGCAAACACAAATTGAAAGCTAATTGAAAGAATGCGGTAGAGGCAACAAAGGACAAAAGGAAGACAGTAGTGTATAAAGGAAACAAACAAGGTCTGTATTTCGATGTTAATGAAAAAAACTGTGGAAATACTCAGGGTAAGAATAATGGTAGGGGAATAAATGTCAGATATCAGGAGGTACCAAAGATTTGAAAGTGGCTTCTATTGAGGAGGGTTAGGAGCCGAAAAGAAGTATGAAAAAAGAGGAAAGGTCTAGTCGTGGGGAATGGTGGGGAAAAGTGAAGTGGATGGAGTGCGGAAGTGAACCGGAAGTGGAGCGGACGTCGACGAAGGCAGAACGGAAGCGGTGACGCCGCATTTGCAGCGCTATGACGAAGGCACTGGCTGTAGGGGCACCTGGACGTGGGTTGAAATGCCGGTGGGGGCGGGATCAGGTAGATGCGAATCCCGGCGGGGGGGGGGAGCGCGGCGACGAAGGTGGCAGAGCGGAAAGACGGCGAAAACCGAGGACGAAACGCGAGAAGGCGGTGACAGGTAGCGAGAGCCGCCAGGTGGTAGCGGAGATAGGGCACGGGTGGCATGCGGGTCAAAGCGAGGAGTTCGGATTTCCGGCCGAGAGAGCACTGACGGTGGCGCCCCTAGTGGAGAGCCGTGCGCGGCCGCGGCGTGCGGGACGAGGCGCTTCTGGCCGGGTGAGAGGGTGGGGAGTGGGCGCGGGGAAGGGGCAACGCTTTGTCGCCCAGCGACGGCATTTTCAGGCGGAAACGCAGTGACCTCACGAGGTGATGTGGCGACGCCCACGCCCTCCGAGCCTCCGGGGAGACTGGTTGTCCACCGGAACGACGAGCAGGTGAAAATTTCATTGGAAGTCTTCGGTGCTTTGTTCATTTACCGAACGACATTAACAATACCGGAAGAATAGCTCTCCATTCATTTTTTTCAATTTAATTTTCTGTTTTTTCGTTTGAAAGTCAGAAGGAAAGTGACCGAAATTTCTTTTAGGCCACAGTAATTCTCTTTTCCTTATCTGATCTATATGGAAAATAAACCGTCTGAGCTAGATTAACATGTGTATTGCCGTAATTCACGTTTACTTAGTTTATAATCACATCTTTCTCTTCATGATTTGGTTTCAGCACAATTTTATTTTCGTTCGTGATTAGACCCACTCATTTGTTGGGATATGTCTTGCATTACTGTTTCCAGTTCTTTTGATGATTTTGCAAATATTACAGTATCATCTGCGATTCGCAGGTGAAATAACTTCTTTCCATTGAGGTTGATGCCAAATATTCTATCCACTCTAAATTACGAAATATTTCTTGCGGTGCAGCAGAGAAAAAAATTGGGAAATATGGATCTCCTTGTTTAACTTCTCTAGTTATTTTGAATTTATCTCCTGGTTATTCTGGTTTAATTTATACCCAGCCGTATGCGTTCAATATCTTCAAAATCTTGATAGACTTCTTTTGAATTTCTTGATGTTTAACATAACGTGATGTGAAGCTGTAACTGCGGTATAGAGTTTGGTTTTTGTTGTATGGTTTGTATGGTTTTATGGTTTAGTTTTATGGTTTTAGTTGTATCGTATAAATAGAAATTGATGGACACAATGAAACCCGAAACTACATACGTTATCTCTCTCATTAGCATAGTCAGATTTGCAGCAGCCGTCTGTTCTTTATCACAAATGTGCTATTCCTACCCTGAGCATCTCTTGTTGGCTATTAACAACTTCAATCAGCTAAAGTGCGAAGTATTCATCGAAGATGTTCGTGCATCAGGCTTTATTCTCCCATTTTTGCAGTAAACAGCTAACAGTAAACGACTAATTCGGAAAACTGATTCGCATGTTATCTGTAACACAGAAACGAAAATACTACCTACATGCCTCACTTTGTTCTGTTGATCTAACAGAGTCACGGAGAATTTATTAATATCAAATACGACACACTCTCTCACTGAGAGAGTGAACACCGTCATGTACATTGAAACATGTACTTCAAGCCCTAAAGCTATTTGCACAAACGAAGTGCTACGATCATAGCCGACGAGCGAACTCCTACTGAAACTACTCGGATTACATAGAAGTGTTTTTGAACAAAAAATGAAGCATTGCGGAAGCGCTGGATACTAAAGCGGAAACACAATCAATCAATGTTGCCTTATTTTGTGGGGCGAGGCTCAGTCCATGAGGCTGACCACGCAAATTTCGATGGGGATTCAACCCGCGAACTTGGGTATAACGGCCCGATAAGCTAACCGTTACACCGTCGAAGCTACGTATCTTTCCTTTTTTAAACATATTTCATACAGAACATACTCTTAATAAAAAAATCAGGTGTCTTTAGGCCATTTAGAGTTATTTTGAAGGAATGTGTTTAATTTTTAACTCTTAAATTGCAAGACAAGAGAATTTCAGAGTAACCGCGAAATGTAAACATTCGTAACTTTGTGAAATGTTATCTTTCTAATATTTTTTCAACGTAAACAGTGTTTGTCGTAAAATAATAATAATAATAATAATAATAATAATAATAATAAATTCTTGGAAATAGTTTCGTCACCATTGCAAGCATATGGGCTCAGATGAAGTAATGACTGAGTTTAGTTATTCATGGAAGTTAGTTTTTAAATGAATTCCCTGCCAGTGCCCTTTGTGCTCGGGCTGGGAGAGTATGAATGGGTCCGCGGACTAAGCCTTGTGGGTCTTCTGGCGGCCAGCGCCGGGCGGCCTGTGTCTTGGATGCCAAGCAGTACCACTTGTACGACTTCTCGTTTTCTCTTCGCCCTCTCCTGTCACTCCTGAACTCGCCGGTTCGTCGCACATGCAATGCGCTGCACGGGCGGTGGCGAACTGCATTGAACAGGATGCGATCGAGTAAGGGTTTTTTGATATCCCATTCCAAGAGGTCGTTAAAAACTCACCGTTTAAAATATACATTTAATTCCACGAATCATACGGTAGATATAATATTGATTGTGTTATTGAGTTTACGTCAGTGATCAATTACAATATTTTAAAGAATTACCAATGTTTCGGCTTTTATTAAGCCTTCGTCGGGACTACAACAATTTAACAAATAGTAAGGTCTGCTACTGGTGGCAGTGGCACGCGTTGTGACATCGTGCCATGCCACGAGCTTCTCTGCGCAACTAGCGTCTGGAAAGAGAACTATTAGTAACCCCGCCATTTTACAATAGGGGTGGCGTTGCCTCTGGTGGCGGGGTAATGAACTGCGTGGAGGGTCGATTTCGTCGTGGCATTCGTGCCACGGATTCCCACTCGTGGTATCTACCTTGACAACACTGACGTAGCATTTGTCACAATGTCCAAACTTTCGTTTGCTTCGTGCATCCTTCTCCCCCTCTTGCGCGATCACCAAATAATGTAAACTTCTTGCGCACTTCTCACTCACCAGTCCAGCGCCGGTTATATGCAACGCGTCATGGTCATCGTGTAACGGCATAATAATCACTAGGAGGCGGATTTTAATGAAGTGTCATTTTTTCTTTTCCCTTTAGAACAGTGCCTTTTAGTGTATACATTAATTTTATGGCGAAAGGAAGTGACTCATTTTATGTGATATTGTTTTGTATTTTTCCTCGATTTCTATTAAATAATTTTTATCTTTTTCTGTCATTTCTAAATCATTTTTTAGCTAATTTAACAGGTTTTAATATTATTATAACGGTACTTGCTTTGAATAGTATTTGCGAGATGCACCAAATGTTCTCCACAGAATTTCTGAAAAGCCTATTCATTCGCTCAGAACTTGTAATGTCAGTCGTTGTCTGTAATCTCAAGTTCCTGGGACGCCTATCAACCTTTGTCCGCTTGGACGATTTTGGGATAACTAACGACAGAGATTTCCGGGTAAATAAAAATCCAAACTAACAGTTCGCAATCTGAGTTTACTTGTACGAAAGGAACAAGCCTCGATTACATCAGTACATATCCAACAACTTGAGTTGTTCCACTAAGCGGGTCTTGATAAAAAAAATTCGTAATTTTTCTTGGCTTTCAAGGCATTTTAAGAACATTGTAAGGGCATTTTAGTCATAATTTTGGCGATGTTTTAGAAGATAAAAATCCGCCCCCTAGTTATCACTTTGTACAATAACTGAACGCTATTCATCCATGCTGTCTTGTTGCCAGCCATGTCGTTTACTTCCTGTTTTCCAACCCATTTATTGCATTCACAACCAAGAGAATTACCAATTCATATTTAGAATAAAAAACAAACAAAAAAACAGAAACAAAAAAGGACAGTTTCCAACTATATAAATTCCACCCTAAAGTGCTTCAAAACAGCTACTACATTACATATATTTGCAACATTTTTTCCAATTTACACACATATTTGCTGCAATATTTTTTCCAATTTATTTTGCCTGTTTGAACAATACGAGACAGCTGTATCATAGATTATGTCATAGAGTTCATTATCAATCACCATGAGCCATTGAGAGCAAAAGTGGTAAGTTAAATTTTGGAAGATTTGAGTTAGATTCACTGGAAGATGGTTTGAACATTGTTCCATCACGGGCTAAAATGTTGTGAGTCCAACTTCAATATTTCTCAGCTAGAGGCCAGCACAATGCAGAATTAGCCAACAAATTGCTCACACAATTGCATGCAATTGGGGTGTAAGTCACAGGTGGCTTGAAACAACAGCTTCCAGGAGCTCCCACGAAATAGCTTATTGTTTATCTGCACCCATCAGGGAGTAAGCATCTCGAAAAAAACCGACAACAGATTTAATCGTTTTTAGTGATACTGTGATAAACACATATTCAGTGAGTTCAAATAGCCCGCGTAGACGCGCTGACCAGCCAAGCGTCGCCGACTACGTCATCCCTCTTCGGACCAACGGAAAAGCACTTCAGTTGCAGACTCGGACCGAGAAAGTCGTATTCCGAATAACGGTGGTGGATGCATGAAAGATACCACGTGGCGAATAAGGAGAGTCGACGCCAGGAATATTACTTGCATGGTACAACGAACTGCGGGAAAAAGTTCCAGATGTGAGTTTTTTTTTTATTTAGTTGGAGTGAACGAGAGAATAACTGGCGGATTCGAATCGAGGAAGCTATAACAGAATTCTGGAAGGCTACGCACAGCGGGTTCAGCGTGTGGTGAAGGAAAACCACGGCCGAGGTCGACCGCACAGTGCACGCCGAAGGGTCTCGCTAAAGGCGACGCCAGATAAGATTCTGGGCAGGCAGTCTCCACCTCGAACGCCACCAAAGGTAGTATTAAAATTTGATTAATAATGCAGCCGAGAGGGAGCCACGCAAGTAGTTCAAGTAACCAGAACTAAAAAATACTGAAACAAGAAAGGAAATGGAACTGTATTAGATTAATACGAAAAAAAGAGGGTTTTGTTAAAATAAAAAAAACACGAAACTAGGCCAAGTTACTCTAGACCGCCGTAATAGTTAAATAGTGCAGGCTCGAATCTTGTTGTAGTATGTTTAAATGTGGGTGTAAATAAGACTGGTATCATTTTTTATCACAATAGTTAGTATATCAGAAAATGGTTAACATTAGTGTAAGTTCTCAGTGTTGTATTTAATTATGAGATAATTGTGGGTTTTTCATAATTATAGCTAACAAGGGAAGTAACAGATCCTTCATGTCGAAACACACCTCGAAATTTTAATGGCATATGCTAATTGATACCAGAAACTCGTATGCGAAAAAATAGCGGCCAGTTTCCATTGCAAGTTCTCCAAATAAAGCTTTGAAAAACACATATAAGTACTAGGAAAAAGATAGACCCTCTACCGGTCCGTTTGGGCAGCCCTTACTCCGGGCGAGCTGGCGCGAGAGACCCAAGGTCACGGATGAGTCGGCCGGCCCGTCAGCGGCCCTGCAATAAACAAGGGCTGCGTACACGAAGTCTTGTAGACTTCGTGGCTGCGTAGTTTCGCACCCAGTTCATCTTTCGCTGTTACAAAAGAAATAACATCTGCAATGGCTACAGAGCAAGTTGTGTTAAATCCCGTTAACATAGTTGAGTTCGCCTTGTGTTACTTTCGTAACAAAAGTGTATCTTCGAAGGGAAGAGTAAATGAAAAAGAACGAGAAATGGGTCAATGTATTATCGAATTGATCGAAAATAATAGCACTGGAGGGAGCATTACGAGGAATCGACCCTCGTATGCGAAGGAAGTAATTGTGAATCAAGTGATAGTGACAGTGATACAGACTGCCAAAAGCATACTTCTACCACGGGTGATGACATGGGAAAGTGTTTATTAGAATCAGATAGTGAATCTCCGGAAACTAGTGATTCTAAAAGTCAGTCACCTTGCAAATCCTCCGGTTTGGTTTATTATACAAGCCGTGTGAAAAATACAAATGGGGATGTTAGCATTAGCTACGAGTACAAGAAGAAAGCTGTGGAATTCTGTTTGAGTGACGGCGGTAAGAAACGTTTTTCAATATCACATGTCCGTAGAAATTTTCGCCGCGTGATGTCAGTGAGACAACTATATTTGAGGAAAAAGCAAGCGGAAAGCATGACAGCAAATCCTAGTGAACACAAAAAACATTACGTTTGAGAAACTTTGGTCTCGATTTGAACTTGTAAGAAGAACGAATCAAAATGTGAATGATGAAGATCTGCGACAGTGGACCCTGGAAATTTCACAAGAAATTGGCAGCAAAAATAAGGATTTTCCGCCTGTCACTCCTCGATCAATCTTTTAAAAAAGCACACAAAATTAAGAGCAGGAAAATAAAAAAATTTGTATCACGCACTTACGTTCACGACGAAACACAAAAGGGTGTGGTTGTAGAAGGATTTCTCAAAAACGCCAAAGAGAGATTTTCACATTACTCCATACAGACCAAAGTGGATTTGAACGCGAAATGCGATCAAAACGGGCTTTGTCGTTTGTTGGTGGAAGTCATACACAGACAGTTGCTCCATCAGTTGGTGCATTCTCACACTCGTACACTATAATGCCAACAATAAGTATGGATGGATCTTTGTTGCCTATATTATTTATAGTACTGCAGGAACCAAAAGGATTTTTCGGCCCTGTTGTCTCCAAAATAATGTTTCAAGCCGAAAACATAATTGTTACGACTACAAAATCAAGAAAAATGGGAAAGATAGAGTTGAAACAGTGGTTTAAAGAAGCGTTCTTCCCATTTGTAAGTGAAAATTTTGCTCTGCTTTTAGATTCGTGGACCACGTACAATGTCAGAACTTGTATTGAAGATATTCCTCCAGGCAAGACAATTGAATTGCTTCCCGGATACTTCCCAGATACTTCCCGGAACTACAGGAAAAATCCAACCACTGATAAGTTCTTCTTCCGACAGTGGAATGCTATGTATGGCCGTTTATCAGAAAATATTGTGTCTCACAAGAGTATTAGTGCCAAAGTTTCCGATAGAGACACAATTCTTCAATTGCAATCCTTCATTCATTTTCAATTTCCATCTCCTCGTTTCCAAAATATGATAAAGCATTCGTGATTTGCTACAAGGTATATAACAGAACGGCCTCCTGAATTTGTAGTGCCCGTCAAATATTGCCTTGAAACTGAGAAAAACCAATGTGAAGAAGAATGTGACAATGAAGTTTTTATTCGTTGTGCGGGGAGCCGAAAACATTTGTTTTAATCATTCAGTGGAAACCAGTCATTTCTGCTTTTTATTCGTGCCGCACTAACTTGCGACGAGACACTGCTCCTGGCTTTCGCCTGCACGCCGGCTCGCCGCTCTCGCCGCTGGGGCCCGCCTGTTCGGCCGGTCGGTCGGCCGGCCGGCCGCCCGCTCGACGCTGGTAGGGATGTCCAGCGGCGCCGCAACACTCCACTGCTAGCTAAGATTTTAGCTTCAATTTTGGAGCCTTGCAATGGAAACTGGCAGCTAATATTTTGGATATGGGATTTAGATAGTGCATTGCGTGTGTCATAAAAATTCGAGGGGTGTTTCGACATGAAGGATCTGTTACTTCCCTTGTAAGAACAAAGTTTGTAGACAAGAGGTTCTGTATATAGTTTTGTTTTTGTTTTTGTTGTTGTTGTTTAGCTTGTAAGGCACAAGTTCCGGAAACTGAATAAAAAGAAAAGGAGTATATTCAGATATGTTTTAAAATTTATATTGTGCATGAATGTATTCTGAAGGACACGGCTATTACATAATAATAGTGTTCTGTATTTGCTTCAAGAAACTTGTGAATAGATTATATATTATTCTTGAAAGATCCATTGGATTTCTCATTTTTTTATGTGCTCAATTTTTTTTCTCACAGTTGCATCCTCTCACTCATCCACCATTGAGCCCCCACAACGTAATATCCACGAACTTGTACAATTTCCTTGGTTTACTTTTCTTCACATTTAACGTTTCCAAAACATTAAATTGTATACGATATGAGGCATAATGTTGTAGATTCGACTAATATTTTAATACCCGAATGATGTCTAATGTATAGAAATATTGTAAGCTTGCGTGTAATCAAGCTTGGCAACGTCACTTGGCGACATGCGCGTGAGAGTCAGTTGGTAACAACACTCCGAGCTGTGTGCATCGATGTTATTGTATTGATGCATACAAGGCTAGCCATCGGCAATTGTATTGATTCAGGTTAGTTTAATCTTGAGTTCACATTATATTTCTGGACTTCGCTAATCTGTACATATTATTTATATTACAGTTGTTTACTGCATCTTACATGTGTCGATTCTTACCCTGAACTCCGCTCCCTTGGAACTCTTTATATTGTGGCTTACATATTTATACATATTTAACTGTTTTCAAAGAAGTACAAAATGTGCATGATGGCAATCACACGACTCCATGCAGTGCGAAAGCTGTCTCCGTTCAGTAAATAAAGATTGTTTCGTTGCGGAGCCAGTCGTTTTAATTTATCTTTCATATCAGATATCCATTCAAATGGCCTAAGGCAGCACTCGCAGCCTACATTAGCATCGAATACACCAGCTCCACTGTTTTCTTTAATCAAATCCATCATCCCCAAAACGCATGTAAAACTCTCACGTCGTGAACAAGTAGCCCTTTCACGCATTAGATCAGGCCATAGCCATAGCCATACACTGGAGAAAAATCCTAACCCGGTATTTATCTGTTGCAATTGCTCGTTTAACATTACCCACATCCTCCTCCAGAAATGTCCCGAATACAATTCCATCAGACCAATTTTTTGATACGGAACGTTTTCTAAATGATAATACATACCAAAGTAATGTAATAAAACTTTGTATCAAATGGGTGTTTCGGGCAAATGTAATAGAATAATTAAAGTAACCTCCTACTCCTTTCTGTAATAATTATCATTAACGTAATTTTAATGTTTGTTTTATATTTTGGTTTCCATAATCATCATTGTAATATAACCTCAGTATTGTAAAAACTTAATATTATTAATTAGCAATATTAGATTTTACATTAATGTAAAATGAAATATATTGTATTTATTTAGTCGCGAATGACCTAGCTGTTGATGCGACTAAAAAATACTTAAAAAATACATCTGAAGAATCATTTGACATAACTGTCATTTTCTTGTGTCACCTCTTCTTTCTTGTTCATGCTCTCCCTCTTCATCTATTCCTCTTTGCGTCAGCTGTCTCTTCCTCCCTTTGATAACATTTCTGCTCTTTGCCTCCCCTGCAATTTGATTATTTTGCGTCCTGCAACCCCGTGTGCGGACAGGGATCGCACACGTGCGCGCCGCCTCCCCGCGGCGGTGACCTCATTCCGCCCCATCTCCGCGAGGCGGCGTCGCGTCGCCCTGTGAACCGTCAACCGCAACACCTGCGCCCCCGCCCCGGCCACGCGCCGTCACGTGCGGTCCGCGCGTCGCCACCCGCCGCTCCGCATGCATCACTTCGCGTGCTCTTGACATGCATAAATGCGGTTGCCAAAGTGTATCCTGCAGGACCGGGAGAGATGGCTCAAGGCGTCAACTGATGTCACTGCAGTCCCTCCTACCGGGAGGTCCGCGGTTCGAATTCCGACGGGCGGCAGGATTTTCGACACTAGCTTTTCAGCTAGGTCGAATTCAGTCACTGTCTGGAGGAGAATTCTAGCGGCCGGCTGCTCTGATCGGTAGTTTTCCATGGTTTCTCCGATCAACACCAGGCGAATGCCGGAGCAGTACCCTAACAACGGGCCACGGACCGCGCGCGATCTTTCCTTCCTCTTCCTTGCCCTATCCTCCCCTTACACACACACACACACTAGCATGCACTACACTACCAAACAATCCGGGAGACCGATCGGGAGGTTAGAGCTTGTCGCGGCTGGAGCGGTGCCACGTTGGTGGGAGATACCCGGTTAGTATTTACAAAGTGATGTTTTTAGGAATTATGAATTGAGAAAACGATGTAATTTATTTGCAATACCGTAGTAAATAACAAAAAATAATAATATTTCCGTAGAAACATTCAAGCATTTCGCAACGATTGTACACAGGTGCATAACTCACCACGAAGAGAATGTTTTGAAAGAAGTAGCTAGCTTGTAATACACAAATAAGCCAGATGTTATTCAGTAATCATAACATAATACTATGAAATGGAAATGTATACGTTCCTAGAATTTCTCTTGTGATTTCGAAGTGTAACAGGGAATCTGTTTGCTATAATTTCTGACCCAACCGCATAGAAATCAAATTACGCTGTACGAAGAAAACTTAAGACTGCAAATCAATGTATACCGAGTATTAGTTTTACGTTCTGATTTTAAGAATAGAAATGTTAAAATCGGAAATACGTATTTGAAGAAAAATATTTTCTCTTCGGAAGAAATATGTTTTGAAAAGCATAACGTTCTGACAAATGTGGAAATCCCTGACATGTCTATTTTTGTTTTTTCTTCTCAACTCAACTCACCCTCGCTCTCGCAATTAATAATAATAATAATAATAATAAGAAGAAGAAGAAGAATATCATTATTATTATTTATTATTTACAATAATAATAATAATTATTTATTATTATTATTATTTCAGCTTTCTGATTTTGAGATCACTATTCCTACGCATTTTATTCAATAATTTTTTTTTCCAGATTCATGTAATACGGCAATTTACCAAATTAATTTGCCCAAAACGTGCCAGGTAATTAGAATGTGTTGTAAGACGAATTTGTTACTAATTTAGTACAAACGGATGTAGAAAGTAAGTGGTAATCAATATCTTGTACTTAATAAATAGTTGAGGCATTCATACAGTGTATAAAAATTCAAGAACTATTTCAGAACTCTTTTCCTTTACTATGATCCTTTTAAAAAAGAACGAATTCATGTGCTTATCTAAGTCATTCAATTACAACCAACTCGATGAATTCTCACGAAGGAATATTCTTTTGTACTCATATGGCGTCCTCATATTGTCGACATTCTCTCTATGCCATGAACGCTGCTTCTGCAATCTGCACCTTGATTCTAATGTTCTCTGTTCCACCATATCAACTGCAATTGGTGTCTGCCTTATCTATTCGAACACTCCTTGTTACAGTCATCGTCGTTCCGCTCGGCCCGGCCTTTCCTATAATGACTACCGCAAACACCAAACTCGTTACGTCCCTGTCTATCAGCACCAAGCAACTCGCGAGCCTCCCTGAGCAAGGGACGTCGTTCTCTCTCTCTGCTCCAGCGGTAGGTCGCCAGGGCCCCTTCGCGATGCTTTGCTCCTCTCCAGCCTTCCCTACGCTGTCCGGCCTTCGCCCAGCCCCACCCCGCCGTCCGTTGTTCCACCCTCCCGCCCCGCACGGTCCGTAGCCCGGCCACCGCTGTGTTGTCCGCGTTCACACCCCCTAATCCCACCCCCCCAAATCTTGCCCTCTCCGCAATGTCTTGATTACATTCGCGTAATCCCAGAGTTCTTCTTATAAGCCCCTCTTTAAACATTCCCTTTACTCCTTATCAAACCACGTTGTACATGTATTCTCGTATTTTTTTCTCGCATCTTCCGCTCTGCCAGTCGTCCTCATCTTGAACTCTTCTACGCTCCCCTAGGACCATCCTTAGACCTCGCCTCCCCCCCCAGTCGTTTCCTTCCTCCCTACGCTCTTCATCGTTCCTACGTTGCATCTCAGCCGCCCAAACCCCACATGCTAGGACTTCAGCGCTCCCAATGGCACACTTCGCTCAGCGAGACATCGTTATTTGTGCAACATCGTTAACGGGGAAGTCCTTGAGTTCGAGACCTTGTGGTGACGGATATTTCACACTAGCTGAATAGCAGGGTGGCTACTTTCTGGAAAACAATGAAAAACCGAAAAAATCAGGGAATTTCATCGCTCTGGAAAAATTGGGGAAAATACAGAAAATTTGTTCAACAATTGTTAGAAGGCAGGTAAAATATTTACAGGGTTATACAACTATCATTCCTTAAAAACATTAATACAGCGTTATTGTTTGCTCAGTTTTTATGTGGTTAGATATTATTGTTAATTTATACTTTGTCACGGCGAAATGAGAGAGCTGACAAATCAGGTACGGCAGCATCAATCTTTTTTAATTAGTGTGTAATTACAAATCTTATCAAAAAAATTACGTGATGCACTGGAAAATCGGAAAAAGGTAGGAAAATTTGTTCCACAAAATGTGTGGCTGCTTGGATTGAATTCATCCGCTATCTAAAGGAGAATTCTAGCGTCCGACTGTTCTGATCGGTAGTTTTCTTTGTTTTTTCCGATCAACTCCAGAAGAAAGCCGCAGCACCCTCGCCATTTGGCCGCGATCTTTCATCTTCCTTGTCCTTTCCCCCCCTGGGGGATACCTGGTGGGGAAATATACAGCAAGTCATAGGTTTCACGCTCCTGCGGGCAAGGAACTTCTCATAATATAACAAGAATTATTCTTACGGTGCAAATGACCTAAAGCAGTTGACGTGCCGGAAATCAATAAATACTTCTCATCTTGAGATCTTCCACGCTCTCCTCGGCCCATCCTTCGGCCTTGCCTCGGCACCTCCTTGTCATGCGGTTTCCGTCCTCCCCTGCTTCCATGGCCCCACGCCGCGTCGCGTCGCGCCGCCCCTCCCCTCCGCCGCCCCCTCCCCCTCGCCGCCCACTCCCCTCCGCCGCCCACGCGCCCCAAAGCCGCAGCGCCCCTCGCCCTCCTCATCAGGTAGGAAGCCCAATATTTGCGGACGCGGGGCCCCCGCGGGGAGGGGTGAGAGGGGGGCGGGGCGTTTGTGCGTGCGGGGGAGGACAGCGCGTCCGTCCTGCGGCAGGTGCGCCCGCCGGCGGGTTTCATGGAAGTGCCCAAAGTGAGCGAAAATAAGCGGCAAAAGTTCGGCGTTACACGGAACAGCAAATCCGCACGTGTAGCTGCGTGTCGTTTTCAGTCCACTCCCAATGGAAATGGCTCGATTACGTGGACTCGTGTTCAGTCAGCTTCGAGTGAATTTTAATTTCCTCTTGTTTGTATTGGACCTGACATTCATCCACACCGAATGCTCTCAATTTCCTTTTCTTTGACCGAATGACGATGGAGTTCGAAAGAACTCGACTCGAATACACAGAGGACCGAATGAAAAAATTCTGACGCATTTGAAAGCGGCTTTGCAGAATGTGAATTGTGTGTGCGTGCGTTATTTTTTTTGTTCCCACCACTATGCAAAGAACGCACATATGAAATTGGGAATTGAAAAGCAGTGAAATGATAGGTTACACAGATTTTGAAAAAAATAATAAACGTGAAAACTCTTCTTGAAAATAATGCAGATTCATCAATAAGACTGTTTTAATACATTCAAACTATAAAATAATGATTTCCGTGGAGTTCAAAAAGTAAATTCAAAACATAAAATGTAAAAGAAGTCTTCCTTGTGAAACATCATGTAATAAAATAAATCACGGCATATAGAATATTAAATGTTAACATAATTGATAATGGTCTACGATACTCTTAAATGGAAATTTCATGATCTATGAAAGGTATGATAGTACTGAGAAACGCTCACATAAATCTCAAGTATGCAATCGAAGAAAAAAATCTGGAAATCATGAAATAATGAAATCCTAATGAGTCTGGAATTAAATTTTTTTTCCTTAATTTTTATACACATACTTGTAAAAACAAGAAGGATCTCCTAATAATCTGTTATGACTATACGTGTATAGAACAGATTCCTGAACGCGGTACAGTGTTTATTATTGATTCTGTGGGAGTAGTTAACGGCATATTATGTATTGTACTGGATTGAGGAGGTGTATTGATTGGTTAATGATTCCGGACGTGTCAACTAAGCTCGTTGGTCCCGTACGTGTAGTGCATGTTTTTATCGCGGGAGGTGGCAGTGGCCATCCGCGGCTGGATGGCGAGACCCGGCGCCGACCTACGTCGGCTTACGTGAATTTTCCCCAACCAGGTATCTCCCACCAGCGTGATGCCGCCCCGGCGGGCCAATCTCTAAGCTCCCGACTGGTCTCCCGATTAGTGTGGTAGCGTAGTGCATGTGAGTGTAAATGTGTGTAAGAGGTGAGGATTGGATAAGGATGAGGAAGGAATGATCGCGCGCGGTCCGTGGACGGTTTGTTAGGCTACAGCTCCGGCATGCGCCTGGTGTTTTTCGGAGAAACCACGGAAAACCACCGATCAGAGCAACCGACCGCTAGAATTCTTCTCCAGACAGTGGTTGGCTTAATTCGACCTAGCAGTCTAGTTAGTGTCGAAAATCCTGCCATCATTGGGATTCGAACCCCAGGACCTCCCGGCCAGTGGCACTGCATTGAGATCAGTTGATGCCCTGATCCACCATCGCCGGTATTCAATAGGAGTAGATAGCGGTACTTACTTAACGAGTATGTGACTCTTAATTAAATTAAAAGAAATCTTGACATTCATATTTTGCATGTTACCAATTTATTTGTACAAAAGTGATATTTCTCCAAAGAGAATGAATAATTTTCAACGTGTGCTTGATGAAACTTCTAACTTATAAATCCATAAGACGTGTTATAGAAATAGAGGTGAATAACTGGAAAAATATGTAGATTTTATTTTGAAGGGGGTCATCATAGATTTTTGTTAAATAAATATGTTTATTATGTTATATATTATTTTTATACTGTATTTACGATACTATACAATATGATTGTTTAAATAATTACACAATTCTAACATAAATATTTAAATCAATTTTGCGAAATAAAAGAAGATAACGAAAAAAAAACTCTGGGCCATTTGGGGGGGCCATACCCCGCCCCCCCCAGGATCCGCTACTGATTCACTCGCTCTCTCTCGCTCGTTCTTGCGCTCTCTCGCTCTCGGTGGGTCTGGTTGCGTCTCCAGTTCAATTCTCTCCGTGGGTCAGCCTCACGTGACACTGACAATGACGCATCTGCTGCGCTATTCGTGGTCTCCATGGCACACACTACATGTCGGCGCTATCCACGTGAGACCAGCACATTACGAGATGCGCGGTCCGATTCCGAACGCCCCACCCTTCAGAGAGCCAGAGCCAAGCCCTTGTCGTATGGCCTCTTCCCTATTCACACTCGCGAAAGCATTCGTTCCGCTCCCAAAATGAAAGGGAACGTGTCATTTGAAACCGTAACCTTACGAAGAGTACAATTTAGAGCTTGCACCCTTAATCTTACCATTTTAACGATTCGTCATATTTTTTTCCCCGTTTTTCTTGATTTCCCTAGAGGACTCCTATCCGCTGCTTTTCACCCGTACATTTCTGATTGGCGGGCAGGGGTGCAGGAAAGCCTGGTTGGAGAAGGGCTCAAGAAGATCGGTGCGATTGGGCACGGCGAGGACGGCAGATGCGCGTGGAACTGGGGGGGGGAAGGGCGAATTGGGCGGGTGGGAAGGAAGACGGGACGTGGGGGTGGTAATGAAGACAGCCAAAGCAAACAGCCCCAGGCTCGCAAACAGCACCCCTGCGCTACGGTAGGGGAGGGGAGAAAGGCATGGAGGGAGGGGCCGCGAGGGAGGGAGAGGACGCTTCTTTCTCCGCAGGCCGCGCCGCGATCGCTTTGGGCGGTCCTTTTTTTTTTTTTGTTTTTCTAGGGTATTTCGAAGCAACCACAATTTTTGGGGCGTCTTTCGCTGTAGCGCTCAGACCACCCGCCTTTCACCGTTGGGTCTAGGTTCAAATCCTGATGCATCCTGTGGAACTTGTGGTGGACGAGCGGGTTCGAGGCAGGTTTTTCAGGGTCATTTGTCTCTTATTTCACCATTGATTAATCATCTTTATGTCATATCTTCATTATGATCTATCTTTATACCATTCACTCGTATTAGGTATCTATAAGGCGTAAGCATTGGAATAATAATGTAAGTTGTCCCAATTTACCAAAACAAAACAACAAACAAACAACAAAACAACAACATCCATGTTTACAATATTGATGAACTATTCTTTGAAATCGGACATCAGTCGCTCGGATGTTTTTAGTATTGCCAAAGTAATTCGAGCCGAGGCTATTGGTTCGCAACGGCATGTTTGTTTTCCTCATATGTGGTGCAGAAGTAGCTGACTTCTCATACTCTTCCACAGGTCCCAAAAAACATCCCATTTGTCTGTCAATTTCATTTACCATTCATGATCACCTTTCCATTGTTTACACGAGGCAAACCAAACCTTTATTCATCAGCTCAGATCTCTGGACTTGATAGCCCAAATTTGAGTAACTCATCACCCTCCATGACTTAGGACCTTCTATAAAGATGAATTAATTTTGTGAGCAATTTTTAGATCGATTAGTCCATATGGGTTGTAGTTATGTATCGGTAGTATGCAACTGGAACAATGGAATGCACAGAAATCGATCGTGTGAATCCATTTAATTGAATCTCTTATCCCGGAGGTATCTAAAATATCCTATTTACCCAACACAAAGTACGTTGCTGTACCTAATGTTCAGAATAGGTACGTAGGGCACGTATTTTATATACATTATTGCAAGTTATTAGTAAACAACATTACCGTTCATTTATTTTTCTAAAGTAAAACATTTGTATTCAGTGAGCCTGAGCGATGTAGATGTAATATCTCAAATCGAGAACCACTCGACTCACCGCAACAATATTTGCTTTGCGTTTATCATCCGATTGTAGTATTAAGTTTCACACTATTGCATTTTACGCTTTAAGATGTTGATACCCTTGAGCGAACACATTCATACAGCTGAATAAGAGAGTACAAATCAATCGTTAACTGATTCTCTGGAATATACCGGAGTCATTTATGAAATAATACATTGCGCATATATTTCAGCACCATGAATGTGAAACTTCCTTCTCTTGTTTCGACATCAAAAAATGGCGGTGGAATTGAACCTAAAAAGTGAGAAATACGAGATGAGTGTTATATCTTCCATAAATACTCACGAGAGTGGGAAACACCATGAGAAAGCATAAATAACAGCAGTTGGCAATAACTCTTTCGTTAAGAACTCACAGTGAGCGATGATAAGAGTGATGATTGAGAGTTCAAGACTTTCTGTGCTGTGTTTTGCGTTGAATTGAGAAACGAATTTTTCTCATTTCTGAGAATATACTCGAATATTTCATTTCAGAAACATAATGCGATTCTTACAGGAGTATTGCTTTTAAGAGCACTATTTCGTCAATAATCACTGATTTACACTGTCATCTGAGCTAATGCCGTTGCTCAAAGAGAGAGATTTGAGAGATTACATTTTGAAATAAACAGTACTGTTATTAGGAATTGCAAAAAAAATCGGTTTTTAAGAAACTGATATTTTCGACCAGAAACATCGATGTTTTGTGTTGGAAGTTTTCTCCATATCATTACATTTCGCCAGAAATATTGATGTTTTTATAAACACAATTGTCATGATGTAAGTAAAATTACTAGTAACTAGTTTTTTGTGAATTCGTCAAAACCAACAGCCACTGACATTATCGCTGTTGTCAATGACGTGCGAATGGCATGAAACCGTTTCTATTTGTAACTCTTTTCCAGTGTTGCCAGATTAGGGGATTTAATTGGGTGTTTATTCCCTTTTGTAGGGAAATTGGGGGGCGGGTGAGGAAGAGATTTCTTTATGTTTTGTTTTGCTTTTGTTGTTTTGGCTTTGCCCAGGATGTCTCACTTTATTATAATTTTAACAAAATATTATATTTGATGCCACAAGTAAACGATGGACGAAACTTAATAAACTGTTTCAATATCTGCTGTAGATAATTGATGATGGGCAGAGATAAAGACGAATTAATTGTTTAAAATAAAATTTTGACTGCGAACCACATTATAGTAATCGAAAAGAGCATCTTGTCTGAACTATATTATTGTAAACCCAAAACTACACGTATAAATTTATCATGGCGTTGCGTGATGTTCATCATTACAGTGAAATGTACAGTATTTAGATTAATGACTTTACTTAAATAGGAAAAAGAGAACATGTTAATATAAATTAATAAAATAAAATAAATAATTATTTTATGAGGGGAAATAATTCTGCTACTTTCTAGGGGTAGTTTTTAATCACGATTAGAACAGACTTTTGCAGTCAGGAATCGAAATCTTCTAAAATTATTTTAAATATGTGCATCAGTCTCCTTTTTTGATGACTTAGCATCATGAAAAATAGGTAAATGACTTACCATCATGAGTGAATGGAGGTTTAGTCATGTTGAAGCAAGCGGTGCATTTTCTTTAATACTCAGTTCAGATGTGGGCGATGCTTGAATTATAACATTTTATGACCCAGAACGCGCACCAAATTAATCAGTTTAATATAAATAGTTACATATTCATGATCTAAACTAATAATTATTCCTGAGACACTAAATTGCCTATCTGTCTCGTTCCGCCAGAGATCAAGTCCTGGGTGTGGTTATGTTAACCCGTAACCACAGACGGGAGTCAAATTGACTCTAAATTTTTATTTTATTATTTTGACGCTTCTGATATTTCCACCAGGACTTCAATACCTTTAAACGAACTCTTCATTGTTGCGAATGCGGATTGTCGATTTTATACTTCTTGATTTATCAGATTTATTTCCTGATAAAAGTTGCTGTGCGCATCACGGAGTCAGTTTGACTTCACGTCTGTGAACACGTGATAAAACAAAACATTCCTTGTTACTACCAAAGGCAGGCATGTATGTAATATTTTTATGTTATACGAATTATATACGTAATACAATCAATTGTATTTATCTTTTTTTATTTGTCAAGCACTATCTTAAGCATTACCTTAATATTTTCCTCATTTAGCGCTAATGATCTAAGTAACAAGGATGCTTTTATACAAACTAGCTTTTATACAAAGCTGGCTAAGGAACTAGGGACCAAAGGATTAGAATGGGAATTATCCATCACACGTCTTCGACAAAGCATCAGAATTTCAATTAAGAAAATAATACGTAGAGAATGGAAGGAAACAGCAAAAGAGGACGAAAAACTATCTACAAACAAACTGCTCTATTTATCCAAAAATACTGAAGAGGAAAACGAATACTGTTTGTTGCTCTTGTAAACTTAGGACAATGATCGTCAACAATATGAACTAATCGTAAAAGCAATAAAACATTAAAAGTATTTATAAAATAGCTTTAAATGCGTATAATCATTATTTTCGCATTAAATATTTAATCTGAATAGCTCGACTACTGAGATCAATTAAAAAGCAAGTAATTAATAATTATAATCTCAAAGTCATTTAAAACAATTTTCCATTATTATATAAGTAATTTGTATATAATGTACAAAAAAAATATTTGAAAAAGTAAATTAGTAAGGCGTAAATCATCGCGGAAGCTTGCGGAGTCAGTTTGACTTCGCGTCTGTAGTTGCGTAACAAAAATTCACGTTTGCAGTTACGGATTAAAGAATTATTTTACAAATATAAAAATGATCTTGTCCCAAAAGTCTTTCTACGCATTATTATGTTTCGTTTTTTATAATTATATTTATGTTATCTTTTTCGATGATTTTGTACGTTATAATATCGCTAACATGCGTTTTGAACGTTGCGTTTATAGAAAATTGATTCAAAATTAAGATGCCAGTGATTAAACGCAGAATAAACTTAAAACTAATATTTACGTCTTATGTATCACATAATTTCTAGGACGTTTTACTTCGATGATTTGTGAATGAAATGGTAATATACCAAAACCCGATATACATGGTTTGTTAATACATTTGATGAAGATTATTATTCACATAGCATTTGTACGTGACCAAACAAAATATAACTCATTTAAGTTCTATAATTATATGGAAAAAGGATGGGAAATACCGTCTGTTTTATCGTATTTAAAACATCGACGTTTTAAAAATGGATGTCTTTTGTCGATGTTTTCATTGACATCGAAAGCTTTTTGGCGATGTATCAAAATACCAATATTTGGGTAAAATTTGCCATCACTTACTGATTTTCCACAGAATTACATTTACATCGTTTTTAACAATTTTTCACGTATTCGTTAAATTTTACTGTTTTGAAATGTCATAAGTTGCTTTTATTTATACAAAAAATACTCTCTTGCCTTCTTAATGTTTTAATTTTTGCCCTGTAATTAGACATTCAGAGCGCTACGGAGTATTTCACGTTTATAAGTTCCTCCCTTCTTTATTTACTCGATACTATCACCCCCTATCCAGTGTTTCTATACCATCGTCCGTTACACTTCGTCTTCCAGTCGTCACCTTTCCCTCCCGAGGCAGGTTCACCAGCGTGACCTTCAGAATGTTGGTGTACGTGGGAGCGTCGAAGACCAGCGGCGTGGGCGTGGGAGGGGCGAGGTGGCCGTGATTGCGGGGGTGGGGGGACGAACTACGGCGCGCATCCCCCCTCCGTCGCCGGCCCGTTTTGTTCGAGTGGGCTCGCGCCGCGTGCCGGCCGGCCGGGTGGAAATGAAACGTCGGCCGATTTCAAAGGAGAAAGGGCCCCCTTTGTTTTCCTGCGACTGGAGTAACACACGGCAAGTTAACGAAGTTCAACGCTGTTCGGTGGAAAGTGTACACGCTTCAAAAGCGGAGTTTACATAGGGAGCGCCTTTTGAAACCTTGTGTCGGGCGGCGGGGGCAGGGCGGAGGGCGGCGTCACCACCCTGGGCATTCAGCGCCACCCACGCTCCCCCACCGTCCACCGCCCACCGCCCAGACCTCCTTCGCTTTTACTCACTGTGGTAGCTCCAGCGGCAACGCACTTGTTTCTGCGGCATCGTTGACCGGGAGGTCTTATGGTCCGATTAAAAGAAGTTAGTGATTGACAGTTGCAAGTGGAAAGGAGTGACGTTGACAGGTTGCGTGCCACTGAGCACGTGTTCCAGGGACACGAAAATAAACACTTCAAATTAAAACTTATTAATGTAACCCAATTATATACTCATATTGTATGAAGCTACATCTTTAGAATCACAACTGTCAATCCCCCAATTTTTGTAATCGGACCATAGGCTTCCGGTCTCCACGGTGACGGAGTTTTGCCACTAGCTGGATAGCTCCTAGGTCGCATTGAACCACTGTTTGGAGAACTCAAACGGGCGGCTGCTGGGATGCAGGAGCGGAACCCTAACAAATGGACCACGGATCATGTGCGTTCGTTTCTTCGTCATTCGTGTCCTCTCCGTTCCACATACACACGCTTGCATTTACATTCATTACACTATCAAACATTTTGCGAGAGTTTAGAGTTTAAAGTAGAGAGTTTAGAGTTTGTCCGAGGCTGGGGAGTTCCTGTTGGAGGAGATACCTGGAGATGAGAAGTATGTATGTCCGATGTGTATACGCGCCGTACCTCAGGGGTTGAGAAACTCCTCCACCGCCCGTGATATAATACGCACCACTTTGACGAGACAAACCAAAGTAGCTCTCACAACCGGGATCAATAAATCTTGAACGTCTCACTCACTCTTTTCCTGTTTTACTTCCATTTTCGTGAGGAGACATCCTCTCGAGCTCGCTGCTCATTTTCCCAGAATCCTCCTTCCCTCACTTTTCATCTCCGCTTTCTCCCTCATTAGCAGACTTATCTTCCCACAACGTTTGCCTTTTCTTCTTCTCTGCACCTTAGCACTCCAGGTAGCCTCAGCGCACCATATCCTTAAATTAGCCACATCAACCTCCGTTCAGTGTATGTTTAATAGTCTTCCTCACATTCGACATTCGTTGTATACACAACAAGGTATTACTGTCCTTTCACAGCTAGTCCACATCGATCCTACTCTTCTCGCTTCCATTACTTCATTACTCAGCACAACTAAACCAGTAGCGCCCTTCTCATACTCCCTTACGTAACGTCATTCTTTGTGCTGTTTAGTCCCTCTGCGTGGAAACGTGTCCTCAAAATCGGAGCTCATCCCTCACTCAACACCACTCCGCAGAGCCTCCCGCCCTCCGCCGTAAGTCCACTCTGAATTCCACCGCTCCCTCCGCCCCTGAGCTTCCCACACAACGCGCCGCCATCCCCTGGCTCTGCTTACCAGAGCAGAGGGGTTTTGTGAGAGCCGGTGGCTGGCGGTGGCGGTGGCGACGGCGGCGGTGTGCGTTTCGGCTGGATTTCACGGCGCTAATTAGACGAAAATTGGAGAACAAAATGCCGCTCCCCGAGCGGGTTTCGCTTATCGCCGCTGCCTGTGTGACCCGCAGCGAGGCCAAGAACGCCGCCGTGTGCCATGGGCCCCTGACGCGGACTGAAGCGTTACAAGGGAATAGATGGGAGTTGACTGCGACACGTAAAGAGGTGAGAGCCGCGCCGAGGTGGCGTTGCGCTTTCAAAGGCGTGCAGGTTTTAGTCCAGAAATTATTTGAGCGAAAGGCACTGCGGTTTATATTGAGAACTTTCTGAAAAAAAGTCAGCTGCGTTACATTTCCATCTTTTCAAAGGCAAGGTTCAATTTAATTAGTACTTCAATTTAATACTGATTTCGTTTTCGGATATACTTATATACTGAATTTTTCTTGATACTCATCAGAATAAATGATAAATCACTTTTTGAGTGGAATTTGTATAGCAATATATATTCGTTATGCTAAAAAGTATCTCCGAGATTTTTGCTAGTAATTTGTTTCGGAATAAGAGTAATTGTGTAGTATTTCGGAGAAGTATTTATAAATAAATTTCTTGAAATTCGTTTATTATGTTTATCTTGCTAATAAACAAAGCAAAACAGAGAATGTTCATTTAGGCACATCCTATAACTGAGATTTACTAAAATGCTGTTAGCTTTGGGCAGTAAATACACTTTTCATTCCTTTGCAGGAGAATTCTCCTCAGTCTATTTTCACTCCAAATTACGCGCTTCGTTACAACTTCATTACAGTCATAATCCACTTACATATGGTGCCGCTGAATCTCTTGCACTGTATTACGTTGAAATGCGGCTCTATAATCTTGTTGTAATGGAGGATAATGTTCGTTTGGATCTGCTTGGCCCATACTTTGATCATGACGTTGTGGTTATAGCATGAGTTCTCCAGCGGAAAACGCGTTACCGAGGATATCCAAGCAGAAAAATTCATGGAGTCTTAACAAAGCATTATAATCCATTAAGTATTAAATGTAGATGTAAGATTTATTGTTGAAACAGCACTCATGTGTAATATCGCTGACAATTAGTGTAGTAAATGAGGAAAAGCAAATTATTCATTATAATTAATGCGATTAGTAGCATCTCATTATTCCTTATAGTTGAAATCGCCACATTTAATGACAAACAAAATCTTTAGAATGAGATAATTATTTATAGATATTATGTTTTTTAAGTACACCACACTAGAGTGGTCTCCTTAAATCTTATGTATCCTATAGTGGTCTCCTGCATATGGGAAGCATTTTCAAGTTTCAAATGGCTGAAGTTGGCTGAAAATTAAAAAAATCTTTAATTTCTAGTGCTAGTCCATACTCTTTCATTTTGAATTATTTTAACACATAATGGAATGTGCTACACATCTTTAATACTTTCTAGAACCAGAAAGTATATTAATTTTAGTATTATTTTTTGTACACCGTTCTTTGTGGTTTGAAAAAATATATTCGTAGCAATTACATAATTTTAAGACATCCTATTGGTTTCATATTTTATGGCGAATGTTTCAATCATTTATGTTCTTCTGAAAACGCACTTTCTGGACCTGAATATGAATTCATAGTATTCTTGACGGTATAGTATCAATATTTCTCACTTTACCTTTGCATCGTCGAACAGAAGTTCTGAAGTAAATTCATTATTATGTAGTTTCTCTTCATTGCTTATGACAGTGAAATGGAGATTCACGTTCGGAGACTGAATTTAGAACCGAATAAGATGAATACATTCGGTAAATTTTCGTGTGCAAATTAACTACCTCTTGCACTAAAAATGAATTAATGCTATATTCTACATCAGTTGGAAAAAGCGTCGAAGTCATACGCAAAATTCTAACGTGTTGCAAATTCTTTAATATATTTTTCGTATAAATTACCATTTAAAATCCGGGGTCTCAATGATTTTGTTCCATTAGTGCAAAAATGGAAACTGTTAAATAGTGATGGGAATTATTATATAAGAATAATTGCACTGTAAGGAGTCGCATTGGACACCGAATTATTGCGATGAAATGAATGATTGAGAGGAATCAAGGACTGACTTATCATTGCAAAACCTCTTGGTTCTCAATAGAGTGGGCTTCTCGGTCAGCAGACTCCTAAGGCCTTCCCCAACCACACGCATACACGAAAGACAAGGGACAAATAATCATGCCCATGGCGAGATTCGAACTCGCGGCCTTTCCGACTGAGGCACTGAGCTGGCACACCTCGAGACATCTCAGCCATCAAGGGTGGTTATGAAAAATCACATTTAAAAAAGCATTGTTGTAAAATATAATAATTAAAATGATTTACATTTTAATTCTGATTCTAAAATTTACATTAGCACTTATTGTGTAAGGAAACGATCTTTTCTTTGTAATCTTGATTCCATATAACCACCCGCTATGATGACTACCGATCTGTTTTACTCGACACGCTGTCTCTTGGAGATGACATTGTGGACTCTATTTTGAATGTCGAAATGGCATCAGCGAAAATCTGAATTTTGTTTTTCGTTCATTGCACTTGTGTAATCGCCAGCACTGAGAAGGGTATATCACATACAGAGAGCTGTCCTCAAAAGGGATCAGAGGCCATACTCGAAAGTAGGATGGGATTCCACGTGAACAAACAAAGCTTGTAACGAAGAAATCTAAAACCTTGACTGTTATCATCTTCCCTTGTTATTTAGATTTTTAATATAGTCTCTGCTTCCACAGAAAGACAAAACATGACCGTGTTGTACAGGCTTTCCGGTAAATCCAGCTTGATCGAGATCAGTGTCAGGAAAAAGAGCAAAATAATGAAGTAAATGATAGAAAAAGGCAAAGATAGGACAAATGGCAAAAAAAGGCAACAGAAAATAAAATAGGCAAAAGAGACCAAATGAAGATCTAATAAACAACTCCAAAAGTACAAATAAGTGATTCCTATTGTTAAAAGTCATAAAATACTAACAAAAACAAAAAGGCATTTTGCCAAACTTCCGGGCTCTAGCCATCACATATCACTGTATTCTCCTTCACGATTATCGAAACAGTGAATCTTGTCTCGATTGATTGGCCTCAGCTAGTAATGTCGTTTGTTCCGTAAGAGTGGTGCATGTGTTCTCCTCGCGAAATGGCGGCTTCCCCGCTGGATGGCGAGATCTGTCGTGGACCTTCATGTCGGCAAAAGGGGTTTTCTCCAATCAGGTATCTCCCAACAGCATGGCACCGCCTCACCCGGGATAAGATCTTTAGAGCTCCCGACATGTGTGGAAGGGTAGTGCACGTAAGTGGAAGTGTTCGTAAGTCGTTTGTGAGGATAGGACAAGGAAGAGGAAGGAAAGTTCACGCGCCCTCCATGGATCGATTGTTGGGAGTAGGATTCTTCTCGAAACAGCGGCTGACTATGACACTATCTGTGAAGTTGGTGTCGAAAATCCTGCTACCGTCGAAATTAGAACCCTAGGACCTCCCGGTCAGAGGCTCTGAGCAACCTAAGCCTTTTTCTCTCTCTCTTTCTCATTCTCTCCCTTTCTCTCTCTCCTCTCACACTTTCTTTCTTCTTTCTCATTGTCTCTTTCTCTCTTCCTGTTTCTTTCTCTCTCTCTTTCTATTTCTTTCTCTCTTTTCCTCTTTCTTTCTCTCTCTTTCTCTTCTTGTCTGTTTCTCTCACTCTCTCTTCCTCTCTCTAGATACGCGTGTTTACGGTATGATACATTTATCGGTTTCATCGCCGTTCCTACATACCCTGTTCTCACTTCTTCTGAGTAAATCGCGCAGATAAACGTTATTGGGCCAACCTGAATACCGTGGTCGCTTAGGTCGAAGGGCCGTGACTGGCTTGGCTTGAGGGGTCGCGGGTTCGAATCCCATCCCAGGCTGGAATGTTTGTGTGGGTCCGTATGCGTGTTCCGCTGCCGTTATCAAGAAGTTATAAAACCAATGTTAAATTATAGTGAATTAAAATATAGTGCAATTGAAAAATAAGTAAAAAATAAATAAATGGGCCATTTAGGTCAATAAAACACATCCAACCAAATGCTGTAAGTTAATCCTCATGTTGTATGAAATTATCCACTAGGTGTGAAAAGAATCTTGATCTCGTCTGATTTTTCCCTTGATCTTGATCGTCTAAGTAAGAAATACTCGTATAGATGCATCCGAATCACACCAATTAATCAAATACCATTCTACTTAGAAGGGTCCAAGGTGAGGACGAAAGAACATCAAGATGTCAGAATGTTCCCTCAGGTCTTCATGGCTTTCCTCTAGTCTTCATGAGAATCGCAAAATGAAATATATCCGAGAAACAAATATATTCATTTCTTTTGTTAATAATAAACAATTTACATGTTTGTGTTTCTGAAATGCAAATTTTGACATAGAAATGATTTTTTTCAAGCCAACTTTTGAGTATTTATTGCGGCATGGCCATTCGGAATATCCAAGGAGTTTATTAGACAAAATATGCTTAAAATTGTCTTAATCTCGTTAAAATCTTATCAAAAGTACTGAAAAAATACGCCGATAGATAAGACATGGATTTATGGTTGTTATCACTACTCAGTGGCAGTTCTCTGCCAATCGCCATCCTTGTGGGCGGAGGCGGCGAGGGGCTTCGGGGCGGAGGCGCGAAGCAGTGCAAACACGCGTCCGCGCCGCCTCCCGCCGCGAAGCCGCCGCTATGTGCTCAGGTGCTTCCGCTCGCCGCCCCGCCCCACGCCGCCTGGCTTACGCGCGTCGAGACGGATGCGCCACAAATCTCTCAAGCCTGAGCTTCCTGAACGGCTTCCACGTGCGCCCCACATTTTGCAAATGCACATTTCGGGAAACCCCCTTTTCTAACACATGCATACCAACCCGGAACATTGCTAGGACCAAGAGTCTGAAATGTTTATTACGCGGTTCGTTTATTAAAAACTATTTTATGTTATTTTTTACTGAAGCTTTGAAGCTATTAATAGTTACGCGGAAAGAAAGGAGAATCAGAATATGTGTAAAGGTGTGTTCTGGTCTCCCCAATGGGCATCAGATATGCGTGTTCAACGCATCTTTACCATTTAAAAACTCGCATCTCTACTTTTTTTAACGTTTTTGGAGACGAATTGAGTTTTTTTTTCTCGGAGAGTCGTGGTGCTCCGGCACTACAATTTTCAACAAAAATCCGATGACACTTGCTCCTGAGCAAATCTGTGGAAATCATCTCCTGGTATGCGGCACATCACATACACGCAGATGTTCCATCGTACATTCTTTTCAAACACCAAGCTTTTATTTCGATTTATAGAAGCACCCGGCGTAATCGCGTTATTTACTGTCACTTCCATTTCCTTCGTCAATGTTTGCACCCCTGCTGCCATTATCCAATCGCGACAATCGGACGTTTTGATTGTTGGGCCGCCGGAGCAATTGGGTCGCCTGATCGCGGCTTATCCGCTCAACGAGTAGGCGCTGTCTCAGAGCGAGACGCCCCGAGGCGGTCCTCGCCGCCGCCGCCACAAGTGCCCCGGAAGGTCACCTCGCGCCGTCGGCAGAGCGTCCGCCCCGCACGCCGCCCCACGCGCACGGAGAGGGTGGACGCAGTACGAACGTGCGTAGGACCCCCTCACATGGAGTTACTTGCCAGCGCTTCTGAGTGGCGCTTCTGTTCGTAAAGCATTGGTTTAAATGGAAGCATTCGCAAGAGCGGCGCAGTGGCACTTTGTGGCTAAAGGGTCCCTTCACATGGAGCCACTCGGCAGCGCTGCCGAGTGGCGCTTCTATTTGCAAAACATTGGTTTAAATGGAAGCATTCGCAAGAGCGGCGCAGTGGCACTTTGTGGCTATTAGGGTCCCTTCACACTGAGCCACTCGGCAACGCTTCCGAGTGGCGCTTCTGTTCGCAAAGCATTGGTTTAAATGGAAGCATTTGCAAGAGCGACGCAGTGGCACTTCGTGGCGATTAGGGCCCCTTCACATGGAGCCACTCGACAGCGCTTCCGAGTGGTGCTTCTGTTCGCAAAGCATTGGTTTAAACGGAAGCATTCGCAAGAGCGGCACAGTGACACTTTGTGACGATTAGGGTCCCTTCACACTGAGCCACTCGGCAACGCTTCCGAGTGGCACTTCTGTTCGCAAAGCATTGGTTTAAATGGAAGCATTCGCAAGAGCGACGCAGTGGCACTTTATGGTGATTACGGTCCCTTCACACAGAGCCACTCGGCAGCGCTTCCGAGTGATGCTTCAGCTGGCAAGTTAAATAGATTCACTCGAGCTACGCAGTGGCTTTGCTGTAGAGGGATAGTGGCACCATCAATCAGCAGTACAGACATGCTTCAGCGCCAGCATCAGCAGAACAAAGTTCTAAATGGCGGCCATCACGCGAAGCCTTCCGGAAGCGTCTCTGAGCTTCGCACACTATGCCACACGGCCACACCGGCGCCCAGGCTCAATGATGCTGTCTGTGGCTGAGCGTGGAGGCGCTTTTCGGTTTTCGATTTTCATTTTACACAAGAAGGGTCAAGGGCAAGTTACAAAAAAAGGAAGTAATTTACCGTCCGATGTTCGTCGTAGCATTCTACTATCGAGGGTGGGACGGCTAATATTCGGATTGGTTTCACAAACAGCTAAAGCAAAAAGGTAAATAACTAGTGAAATTCGCTGAATTGGTGATGTCTGAAAAGGTTGAACAGTGCTAAGTTGGGTAAGTTAGTTGGGATAAATTTGCTTACCAAACAAATCGCCAATTTGATACGGCGATTTTCTTGCTTGCGGATTTCCTAGTTGATGGCAAGGCTCCGGTCTTCAGTCTATTAACTATGAAATATCTTTAATGCAGCCAACATAAAATTTCCAACGCATTTTGCACCAAATGCTGACACGACTTATTTTAACTCTTCTATTACTAAAGTAGTTTTAACGAATTAAATTCAGTGCATTCCACATTTAAACATTTGCGATAACTCTTTGTTTAAAAACGCATTAAAGTGATTCTGCGTGCTCTTGGTGCATGGAGTGCCAATGTTTCAAAATGTTCATTTTCGTAACTTTTGTAGGTTCTATATGAAAAGGGAGGTCAAATTAAAAAGCAAGTTTTTATTTGGTTTTTCGTCATTGGTCACTTTGTCTACTCCATCGACGTCGACAACCGAACGTCAAATTGTTGGTTCACAATGCGTAGCCTTAAAAATTACATCTTTCTAAATTTCGTCCTAGGCACAACTCATTGGCCATTCAACTTGTAATTAGCACCTGCAGACTTTCATTCTTGAAAATTAATAATAATCTTTGACGGCGATGATTACCTAGTGTCAAAACAATGAAAGAACCAATAGTCATTGACTCAGCTGGATGCCACTTTCTTATAGCAAGTGCTATGAAAAGAAACTACATATCTAAAGCCGTTCAAATACATTGGGTGACTATGGAATAGGTTAAATCAGATATTAATTTTCCACATATCATTAGCCGATCATCCTCCAAAAGCAAGATGTATTACCGTTGTGTCGTGTTGCTGAAATACTTTCAGAAGAATTTAGTTTATTTCAGGCGAGGTGAATTTTGCAATCCTGGCGCAAATGGAAACAAATAGTAATATGTACTATGATGCGATGTGACGTTTATTTTCATATTATTAAATGTGTTGTCTCTCCATGAATTATTAATATACACCGTAAAATGTTCGTTCCATGATTGTGAGTTGTGAACATTGTGGCTGCTTATTTGTGAATATAAGGTGTGTCGGTGGCTTCTCTTTAGAAATAATATAAATTGAATAATAAATGAAAACAAGCAAAAAGTAAGTCTTTATGTACGTTTTGTTTATTTTCATTTATTTGTTACTTGAGATTCTTGTTCTCAAGTAACAACGAGAATCTTATTGACCAGTTTCGCGAGCAATTCTCTTCAAAGATGTGTATTTAAAATACTGTGACTTAAAAAATAATACTGATCTTATTACCGATCCTCGAAAGAGCTCTGAAAAAACTAGAACCTTATTTTCTACTATAAATCGAGCACTGCTAAAGTATCTGCTTTAATTCTAGAAATGTCGGATGTCATTAACATTAGTATGGTTTATTAGGCTTGCATTTCTTACATTAATAAATTATCATAGTTCTGAATATCTGCCGAAACCAGTGAGAGTTATGGAAGATCTGTTATAGATGAAATACATTCTGTAAGCCAGAGTATCGCGTTATTTAATGAAAAGAAATGTGATCAAACTGACTATTAAATTCTTTCGTTATGATACGATGGATACACGACTATAAAATTTATCTGATGTTAGGCTTCAGTTTAGCCTGGACAAACGCATATTCATATTTTAATTTTAAGGGTACTAGACCTCTTTTTCATGATATCTGCATTCTGTCAAAAGTTATGATTCCGTTCAATTTCGTGTTTGCATTGTACTATTCTAGCACGAATAAAGAAGAAAACACGGCTTCAAACGTTACTGTTACTCACACACTTTACAAGTCACAATTAGTAAGAATATCTGAATTGCTGTTAGCTAGGATGTGTACTGACCATGGATTGCTTGAAGTAATCTGCAAAACAAACAATAGAATAACAAGATAAGCTTTGTTGCTAGAGGATGAACGTATTAAAAATTGTTTTGATCATTTTGATGTAGAACACTCAGAGTGCGAAAAAGGACTCTAACGAGTAAAGGAAATAGCTACAGAGTTTCCATCAAGAGGCACGGCAAGATGAATAGAAGAGGATGGTAACAACGCCGGAATCAGATTTTTTTAAAGTCCCGTTTGAAGATAAGCAACACTTGGTTTGGTGTGTCGGGAGAGATGAAGGGTCTGCTCCTACATAGGTACATAGTACAGGACGTTTTGCGAAAATCAATGCAGCTTCATGAGTACGATGATAAAAAGAGCTACAACTCCCAAAAACGTTAGCAAAGTTGCAAGGAACGTGTTAGCGAAAAAAGGTAAATACTACATACTTTGAACTAGTTCCTAATTAAGTGAACTGCGAGTATTATTTTGCAATAAACGTTCCCGTTGCTACTGAATACCCATTCGGGCAGTTTAACACTTAACACCCGATTTACGCGCTTCCTTTTGACGAATGCACGCATGCGCACTGCTACATCCAAGATGGCAGAGCCGCTGTGCGTATGCGCGTCTTCCCTAAAACTCCCCGAAATCATCCGTCAAAAGGAAGTGGGTAAATCTCATGTAACTGTCTGCACATAGCGTAGAGGAATCTATAGAGTGCGAACAAGAATTTTGCTTAGTGAGATCGGTCTGTTGACATCTTTCCTCCGTGTTTGTTTTGGGAATCACCCGATTACATTTCGCGGTCAGATTTCTCTTACAACTTATTTCCCTGTTAATCTACTTTACCTACCTGAGAAGGCAGATTCCGATTGCACCCCGGCCTGTGATATTTAGGATGGGTAAGTTGGAAACAACTTAGTGAAGTTTCCATTCATGTTCCCAAATAGGTGTTCACGCATCAGTTGATCTCGAAGACGGGTGAAGGACATAGGGTTGTAGGTTCTTTGTAATGTTATTTAATTAAAATATAATTATCTTAATTCATATTTTATGGGAAGACCATGTCTCCTTATCCCTTCCTCCTTGGAGCAGACCACGGCATACGCACAAATTACTTCCAATAAATTTAAAACAATCGATAGAGTTAAGTTCCAAAATAACCTTGCTCTATCTTACCATTACAATACAACAGTAATTGAAAATGAATATTAACCCGGGAGTGCTCGCAGTAGATCAGAGAGATTCAAGCCAGGGAAATTTTAAGTTCCTGAATTCTTGCGATGCATTAGGCGTTTGATACTTCATGTATTCCTTCATTTCTCATTCCTTCATTCCTTCTTTTCTGAGAACGCCTGGCCTTCTATTTTTATCCGTTCAATGAATCATTTCCCGTGAGCATGCTGAAACTTGATAATTGCGCTGCGCTATATCTGTCAGATACGTTGTGTACACTGGCGCCAGGGCATTGTGAGCTCCTGGCGTAAGCAGTACGTATCATATTATTTTCAGGCGTGTCCAAGACAAGTGTACGATTTATTAACAAATGCATTGAGAGACATGTATAAACCAAATAAAATACGTATTTCAGTTAATAGAGCTTCAGATCATTCCCATTCATGAAAAGGTTCAGCCATATTTGAGAGATAAATTGCGGGCACTGGCGTGAGTCTACCTAATTACGGGCACTCCCGGGTTAAAACGAGCATTTGTTCAATTCCTGTTGTTCATTTATGAAAGCGAGAGGCGTTCTTGGAAGCAGTGATATTACCCGGGTGAGCTCTTGGCCTCACGAGTAAACCTGAAGGGGATGCAATGGGGCTATGCTTTTGAAGAGGTACGTCAGTGGTGTCAAGGTCTTCTACTGGCGGCTGTGGCACGCATCGTGGCACCATAGCATGCCACGAGCTTCTCTACGCAACTAGTGTCGGAACAGGGAACTATTACGAATAGGAACCCCGCCAGTTTGACAATATGGATGGCGTTGTCTCTGGTGGTGGGTTAATGAACTGGGTGGAGGAGTGATTTCGTCGTGGCGCTCGTGCCACTGGACTCCCGCTCGTGGCATCTACCTTGACAACACTGAGGTACGTCAAAGGCTTAGGCAAAGTTGACCGCGGGATGCAATCCGGAGACGTCCTTTGTTTCTCCTTGCGCGTTGGCGGGTCGGCGGGGGGGGGGCGGCGGCTGTGGGAGGCACCGCGCAACAAGTGCCGGGCGGCGGCGTGCCCTCCTGGCGGGCGCGGCGAAGGTCGCGGGTTACGACCCGTGACCTTAGGCGGGGTCGCGACGCCCTCCCTTCCCCCTCCGCCTCCTCCTCCTCCCACCCCTCGCTGTCCTCCGGGAACAATCGGCTGCGAGGGTACGAGCTTCTGCGCATGCGCAGGGCACCGCGCTCACGAGCAGGAACGCAGCCGCTACAAGGGCTCTTAAGCAAATTAGTGCGTGGAGTTCAGCGGAGTGATGAAGAGAGGCTCAGTTACTCCTTCGCATTTCCTTTCAAGCCATTATGAGGAATTAATGTTCAAATGAAGAAAACGCCATCATGTACGTTAGGATTTGAGGAATAGGAATGAGATTTCAAGATGTTTGCAGGGATATTGCAAGAAATAAAGTTTTAGAAAGCAATTTGATCGATATTGTCTTGAATTATTTTAAAATCCAGTGAACTATAAACTTGTATATTATATTTACGTATTTATAATATTAATTTACCACAAACATGTTAGGAAGGTTAATAATACTCTCTAACCGTGAGCAACAATTCATAAGCTTACTATACATGACAATTTTCATTATTATATAATGTCATTGTAGAATCCATCATTCTATTTTCTTAATGGCTATTGTTTGCGAGTTTCACAGTGTTAGGAACTACAGAAGTTCATACATAGGTAACGTCATCATTTAACGTAACAATAACCCCCGTCCAGTTTGTCAAGGAGGGAGTTGTGAGAGACGGCGGACCGCCCAAGGGTCCGGCCACCGCTCGAAACTGGAAGTTGAAACTGACGCCGCGCGCGCAGTGCTGGCTGCGTTTGGGAGAAGGCTAACTCCCAGGCGCCCCCGCCGACCGCTCTTCTGACAGTCCGGCCTCTGGCGCCGCCCCTCCCCGCCCCCACCCGCCCTCCCCCTCCCCGCCCCACCCCTCCCCGCCCACCCCTTCCCTCCCCGCCCCTTCCCTTCCCCGCCCCGCCCCTTCCCCATACCACCCCTTCCCCATACCGCCCCTTCCCCACACCACTCCTTCCTCGCACCGCACCGCCCCGCTCCGCCACGCCCCGTCACGCCACGCCACGCCCCTCCTCCGCTCCACCCTCGCCCTCGGCCTTCACCGTCACCGCTCCGGCCAACTCCAGCTCTCTTATCTCCCTGGACGCCGCAGGCCATCCGCCTCCACTCCTTGGGCTTCTCTTGTCCGCCTCCCTCACCGCACGAGGAGTCTATCGCCGTGCCGATCTCATTTTCGGCGCTTTGGTCGGCGCTTTGTAGTGCTTCTCTCTTCAATAGACTACCCTTCTCACCCTCTTCACCCTTCTTACAGTAGTCATATCGCTCACTCCGTCAATCCCTCAACATAACTTTCACTTACTCGAGGCAATAGCAATAACCTATTTCTTTATATGCATAAGTTAACTAATTCAACATCATCGACTAATCGTACATTTTCCCCAGGAATGGCATATATTCAACACTAATTGTTTTCTCCTCACCGTTATGGACCGTACCGTTGATACCATTCTTTCTTCTCCCAGTCTTTCTCCATTCAGTCCTTCACCGTTGTGTCTCACTCTTTCTTCCTGCTTTCTCACTGCTCTTTATCTCTCTCCCTCTCTCTGTCGCTCTCTCCTCTCTCTTTCTGTCTCTTCGTGAACTCTCATCTACCCCAACATTCGACAAGTACAGCCTATCCACCGGAACTACCCGCTCATCCTCATCGATCTCTGAGTCTTGTTTCTGTGTCCACTTGCCATTGTCACCGTCGTTTCTGAAATCTTCGCCGACTCTGCCCTTGAGTTTACATTTCCTCAAATCTTCATTCCATTTCTACATTTTTGCCAAGTTCTCATTTTAACATTTTCTACACTTTGCCTTTGCGAAGCAACATTCATCATTTCCCTATTCCTTTTACGATTTCCAACCTATCAACCTTCTCGCCACTCTCCATCAGCGCACCTTCTGCGATGGATCACTGGGAGCATTGCCGGGTCTCTGTAGAGTTGCTGACCTCGATATTCTGCGGTCAAAGAGTCTCGATAGAGGCGGATTTTTCCCCACCAGCTACTTAGCTAGTACGTCCAATACAATCACGATGTGGAGGTGAATTGAAACGGTCGGTTAATCTGATGAGTAGTTTTGTATGTTTTTTCATCAATATCAGAAGAATAACGAAGTATTACCTTAACAAAGGGGCTATCTACCGCCCGCGATCTTCCCTTTCTTATATTTATACCCTCTGTCCTCTCCACTAACACACACACACATATTTACATGCACTACTAAACCACACATCGAGAACCATCCGGGTGCATAGAGTTTGTCCAAGCTGAGGCGCTGCCCCACTAGAGAGATACCTGGTGGGGAAATCCCCGCAATCCGACATGTAGATCGCCCCCACATGTTACGATCTAGCGAAAAAGGAACACCGTGGCCACTACCAGGCTATGCACTGCACTCAAGGGATTACTGATCATATTGGACGCGCCCGGAAACACCAAATAATAAACAATCAACCCGCCGGCGCTGCACTGGCTTAGAGGGTTGTCTCTGCCCGGGAGATCCTAGCTTCGAGTCCCGAGGGGGGCGGATTTTCTACACCAACTATAAAAGTAGGTCGAATTTAGTGGCTGTTTGAGAATTCTAGAGGCCGACTATGGTAATCGGTCGATTTTCTTGGTTTCTTCGATCAAGAGCAGGCGAATGCTGAAGCAGCACCCTAACAAAACTGTGCGGGCTGTGCGTGACTTTTCATTGCTTTTCTGTATCCTATTGTCTCTCTCTCTCTTCCTCTCTCCCCCCCTTCTCTCCCTCTCTCTCCCTCTCTCTCCCTCTCTCTTCCCCTCTCCCCCTCTCTCCCTCTCTCTCCCTCTTTCCTTCTCTCTCTCTCCCCCTCTCTCTCCCTCTCTCTACTTCTCTCTCCCTCTCTCTCCATACACACACAGACATCCACACACTTACGTGCTGCACATTACCACATTCGGAAGCTTGAAACGTGTTGGGAAGAGTTTTTCTTTCCCGCATGCTGCCGTGTAGGTGGGGCGCCAGGCCTTCCCATCCAGCGAGGGAGGAATTCCCTCGAACGGCTCTGTTAAGCGTCGCCCCTGCACTCGTCGCGTCGTCCTCCGCAGCGCGCTCGCCCTCGCCAGGCTTCGCCTCCACACTGCGGCCGCTCTCAATTTATTTAATGTCGACTTCTGATAACTATTGAGCAATGAATGTGATTACCCATGTGCCAGCGACATCCTGTTTAGAGGCCGGCGGCGCGCCTCGCCGGCCGCGCCGATGCCATGCCCGCGCGCCCACTCCACGCGACGCGACGCGATGCGACACGACGCGACGACGTGACGACGCGCGGCGCGCCCTCGCGGCAGTACCAAGCTAGGGGAAGGGTCACTTGAGTGATGGACTTCTGTTTCCGGGCATAGCAATTGCTATACTCTTGCGTCCCGTTTGTGTGGTTAATGTTTTGTCCGGGATGCGGTAGTGATTGTTGCCCTGCTGGATGGGAGATTCAGCGCCGACCTGCACGTTGCGGTGAATACTCTCCTCCAGACATCACGTGCAGCAGGCCATCGCCCTAGCCGGGACTAGATTCATGCTCCTGGCTGGTCTCCTGACATACGTGATAATCAGTGGGGAATTCTGAACATTATTATAATTTGTATACCGCAGCTTATGGAAGCTACGTCTGCCGAAGTTTTCGTAAAACTGAAACCTCCACGTCGTACTTGAATCCTGGAAAATTAAGTGGATTTTCCGGGTTTACTGGAAAGACTGCTCTATTCGAGGAGATTCTTCAGAAATCGCTTCAAACAGCATCTGTAAAATATTCATGAACATCTTTACGAAGTTTACAAAGTAACTGCTTTTCAATCGACGTTATTTACTGGCGAAAATAGTCTTTTTTTTGGTCCGTATTTGATCTATAGTGAGATTTCTCTCTATTCAAGGTGGAAAATGAGTGTTCAACTGAAGTTGTGCTTACAGTTCGCTCCGAGAAACCGTGCCGTTCACATCAGGCGCCACTGTTCTCTCACCTTGGATTGTCTAGAATGAGTGTGAAAGTAGTGTCGTTTGCAGAACGGTCTTGTAGTAACTATTATAAACAGGTTTTTCTACATCATTGTAAATAACAGTTTATTTTCGAAGAATTATATTTTAAATATCTTTACTAGTGATTGCAATAGCAATCATTCTTGAGAATGTTTCAAGGAGGAAGACTATTCAATTGGCTCAAAAAATAAAGAAAGAAAAAAACAACCTTTTTTCACTAATGTTGACGGTCTCTAATCAGCATTGTTTTCTGGATCATTCAGATGCCCAAAGAATAATATTACATTTTCTCTTTGATCTTGTATAGGTTCGCGAGTCGGAAGTTGATATTTCAGCGTGTTTGTGCCGGTTTGGGTAGCATTCTGTTCATAAAAGGACATAAAGTTTCCGTCCTCTTCACTGAATGTGAAAAGGAACCAGAAAAGCTGAACGTTTGGCCAAAGAGTGTACACTTGGCAATAAACATTACCGCCCGCTGCAATACTAAATTTAGAATATATGACAGAAACAATGTAGAAATAATGATTGTGTAAACGTCTCTTTCACCTTAGCCTGAAGACCTCCTAATTGGCCAGACATTATTACCTCTCCATCAGAGATCTGAGGAACAAGTATCTCGTCTGTATTACAAGCATTCACGGTTTTGATAAAATTATTATTCAGCACATCGGCGGGTCTATCAACTCAGAAGTCTGTAAGGCCCATGAATCTCTCTTGAACTTCACCAGATTTGCCCACATAACGCAAAATGGTAGATAGTTGCGATTCATTAATCATGTCTGAAAACTAGCCTAGAAGAATAGCCAAAAAATTGGCAGAGGCAAGTTTCTTTGTAATTGTATGTACAATAACATCTTTTACAGCTTCGATTAAATAGTTCTGAATAGCAGATGGAGTGTCCCTGAAAACTGTTGCATTATGCAAATTATCATTTGGGAGTTGGTCATATGTGCTGAGTAAATTAATGTTTCCGTGTAGGTTCCTTCATTAAAGATGTTTCTGATTCATCGTATGCTCTGAAAGCTCGTCCTTGCTTTCCTAATTCACAGATAACATCTATGAGTCTTGTTAGTTTCAGTATGTTCTTAACCAATTCGTTGTTTTTCGAAATCTGTAAAGCCTTCAGATCATTTAGTTGCAAGTCTTTTGAGATATTACCGGAATTACACAGTGAAAATGCGCAAAATATATGACTTTTTTTCGTGCTCGTGTAAAGAACTAGAAAATCTAGAACTACAGAATCTACATTACGGAATTCTTCTCTTGACCAAACGTTATTTCACTTATCACTGCTTAAAAGAAGACACGGTCAGCAAACATGTTTGTTCATTTGAGGGCAATCCGATAAGTATTTGTGTCTAGAATAATTAGAAGTGCAGAAGTACCTGCTATTCTCTAGCTTTCTGTCATGACATTTTGCAGTCGAACCTGCAAGTTCTGCCGTGTGCCTGCCGTTGTTTAAACTTTTCTGGAAACCCAATACTATGAAATTCAATCCTTAATTATTGTTCTATATCACAATCCTAAGAACCACTAGCTAATGCATTATTAACACACGCCATTTTCACAAAAACGTGAGAGAAGTGTAACATACGAAAGACCACGAAAGACTGTTCACCGCAATTATTTGCAGTGCCTGCCGACCGCCCAGCCGCGCACCCTCCCCTCTCACCGACCTTGGAACATGAGGAGCCGAAGGTTACCGCGGTTAGCAGGCAGTGCCTCCCCGCTTTCTCTCCTCGGGGTGTTTCCCCGGTGCGCAGCTTAACTCCAAAAAAACAGTTTTCGCGGCGTCCACGAGCCGAAGTCGGCCTTTTCGAAAGCGAATAACTTCCAGGTGAATGGCGATCGGGTGTCGTCCCGTGCGCTGGCGATTTCTCTGGACAGCATTAAGAACTGTTGGATCTTTTTCCTCTAATGTATTTTATAGCTCAGAAACATGCGGATACGGAATACTAACTGGCTCCTGATAGCAAGATAGTGCAATTTTTCGCATCTGTTTTAAAGACGTTCAAAATCTCAATAACTTTTTAGAGGATTGCCGTACAAATTAATCATTTCTTATAACCTTCTAATTAGGCATACCGCCGGTACTCGCAATGTATCGGAAAATTCGCCACTGATGATAATGGTTAGCATGTAAATGTTTAGTGGCATTATAAGGGAAGAGGATAGGTCAAGGAAGAAAAAGAAACGATCGCCGCGTCCATGGCCCGTTTGTTAGGGTACCGCTGCGCAATTCACCTAGTTTTGATAGGAGAAACCACTTAAAACCGCCTATCAGAGCTACGAATGATGTGAATATCAGATAATCATTCAATATTTTATGTACTTGTATGTTATATTCAGGACCGAGATTTTTGGGTAATCCACTACCATCTCACAACGTATATGGGTAACCTTCGTGTTGTCAATTGTTCTCTTCAGTTCCTAGTATTTACGATACGTACGCATAGACTGTTATCGGAGCTGCGTATTTTTAATAACGTTTTTATGTACACAGGTATTTGAAAAAGGAATGGGAGGAAGTGAACATAACAATGGTAATTTTAACACTATAGCTATTTTAACAATAAATATATGACACTATCTTACAACAGTTCAAGTTTTAGATCTTTGTTTCGTTGAAATTACCTCTCCTTTAAAGGGAATGAAGCGCAGTACATCACTAAACGACCATGTTATATACAAGAATGCCTTTAAAATGTTTCTAAACACAATGAAAAGATATTTAAAGTGATGTTTTTGTTTCAGGTAAAAGGACGCAGTGTGCACTGAAGATGCATGGGAGCTGATAATACTTTTCCGAGAGAAAGGTAGGACATGGTTTAAGAATGATCAATATATTGTTGTACATTTCATTTATTTCATATATAAGTTTCATAATGAAACAAATTTCGTCATAAATTAGCATTTTCCATGTAAAGAATACTCGTCTCTATTGAGAATAATGAAAATATTTTCTTAAAATTTTTTGTGAAGAATAAACATAAAAAATAGTTTTTACAAATCCGTAATTAATCTCTAGCGATGAATTTTATTTCGCTTATTTGACTAATTGTTATTATTATTAACATTATTATTCTCAAACACTTCCCTGACAAAAATTTGTATCGTGATATTACAGTATTTGTTTAATAAGTATTAGCAGTACTACGTTGCCCTGAAATATTTTTTATTTTATGCTTCACGCTTTTCTAGATAATTGAGAAGGGTATGCTTTTAAGTGTTTAAAATCTTTAATATTGAAATATATTTTTGCCTGATTTTGAACTTATATCCACCTTGACTGCTGAAATTGAGAGGGTAAAACGAATTTAGCACTGATTGAGTTGCAATTAATGTGCTCTAAACTGGTGAAAAAGTTTGTTTACAAGCCTGATATTTTGTACTTCTCTGATGTTTAGTATTGCTATATCGAAATATATTCTTAACTTACGTATTTATGGAAATCTTTTGTTCATATTTGGACATACAGGACCGAAATGTCCTTTCTGAAAATTTCGCAATACGTTTTGATAGCTTCAACTTCTCAAACGTGATACATACTCATATTTCCCCTCTGACTACCTTTTCTTTTTCCTGTATTTCACTTTCTACCTCTTTCTCTCTTGCTATTTTTTTCTGATGCTCTTTCTTTCTCTCTTTTCTCTCGATTTCCCTTTTTCTTTATCTCTTTCTCACATTCTTTCTCTATCTTTCTCCCTGCTGCCTTGCCACGTACGCTTCTCCCACTTACAAAATATCATCCGTTCGCTCTCATCAGTCTTTTCTCTCTCTCCCTCTCCCCACACAACAATATAGAAATTTTCATCGAAACATTCACATTTTTGGACACAAATTATAGCTCCAATACACAAATAATGGTAGCACATTCCCAAATTAGAGATTGTGCAGTGAAAATCAATGCTTCATACTTCTTTTGTTGTCAATTTGCGTTCATATTTTAATAATACAAAACACTGAATAGAATATTTTGGATGATAACTATTGTCAGGTTGAAAAGCAAAGAGCAGGTTTTGTATACAATCAGTCATCATAATACTCTTTGTTTCATTCCTGCAATCGTGTACCGAGGATTACAACTGTAACGTAGGCAATGATTGACAGATCATCCAGTTGGGCCATTCCACTCAAAACAGGGGGACATCAAAACTCGACCTCCCAAAATTAGCTATTGTTTTATACTTGCTTCTTCTTAGAGTAAGTAAGCTTTCTGTGGATTATTAATCAATTATCACCCATTGTTATATCACAATGGATGGTTCTATGCATTCGCATTACACGTCTATATTATTTATTTTTTCCTGATTATGTTAAAAGACAGAATTTGGTTTTGAAACCGCCATTTGTTAGAATATAGATAGACCAATGTTTTCACTTCATATTGATATTTTGCGTACATTTGTTGTTAATAATGAAGCTCGAAACAATAATATTTTAATAATTCAAAATGCAATTTTTTAATCCAAACGAAAAAACAGTGGACAACAAAGGATATGAGGCAATGATGTAGGCAAGTATATAGGCAATCCTGTAAATTTCAAGACGGGACAATAAAAACTAAGACCGTTAATTAAAACTTACCGCGACATTAGCGCGCTGCTCCTTCGTTCATAGGTGCAGCGCGCCGCATCAATTTTGCATGCTCGTTGACTAACCCCCTGTTGAGATTTGCGTCGAGTCACAAATTCTGGGAGATTCAGATGATGATGAAAAATGTCTCAGAGAAATGAAGGTTTCATTAACTGGGATAACACAATGAAAGCCTCGTGTTCCTGGAATTGTCTTTAGTCTCGCAAACCTCTCCTCTAGTATTTGAACTTACTCTTCGTGTTCAACTTTCGTTGTGAGACGAAACAGAACTCCTTGGATATTGCGTTTTGCTCATTCGTTTAGTTCTTTTTGAGTGGAGTTATGATTCCCTTGGAGAGTAGTGTACACAGCTAATCTCTTCATTACACCACCTACGCCGTCACAAGGACCTTTGCCATGGCTGATAGCGAAAAAATGCCATTTCGCCAAATTACTGAAATCTTTCTTGTTATTCCCAGTATTTGAGAAATTATTTTTGTTTTTTTATACCCCTGCGGCTCCATCACTGATATAATACATTTCTTTTAATTTCATAAAAATGTTCTTGCAAATATTCAATGAGTTTCTTCAATAGATGTACTCCTGCACTGTTATGAGTTAAATTACTTGATATTATTGACAAACAAATGTTCGATAAATCACCGTTTTCGGAATTTTTGTAATAAACAAGAAATGTTTGTATTGTAGCCTGTAAATTACTCCAATGACAGCCCTGGATAGCATCTCGTGTTACAAAACTGAAATTTTCTAAATTATCAGCAAAAACGATGAATTCTCCTTGTTGGATGACATTTTTCAGATGCTAACCACTAAGTACGGAATCTTTTTACGTATTTCCTCGGTCACCTTCCTTTTCCCGATCGGATTAGACTGTTTTGAAATTCAAAAACACCACAATGAATAAGACATACTCGCCCAATGGCCAGCTTTCGACTGAAGTAAACTTCCTAAAGCAACAAAATTCAAGCGATATAACTTACAGAGAGTGAGGAAGGTGTCATGAATAAAGTATTTTGCTATACGCCTCATCAATAGAGACCGAATTTTTATGTAATTACATATTTTTTTGTCTTTCTACTTACCGTTCTGAAAATTGTAATCTTGGTGAATCATAGCCCTCGTAACACAACAACGAATTTTTTCGTTACATGTTTTTACATATTTAGTACTAGATTACATATTTTGCTGTTTTCACAATATATTTTCTTATTTTATCAACTTTATTCAATTTAATTTCATATATTTTTATGAAAAGATGTATTTTTTTAAATCAGCATTTTTCCTACATTGGGGAAATCTACCTGTCCAACATATCATTGACATCGCGTTTTGTGATCTGTAACCTTAATTTCCGAGAAAAATTTGCGATTGCCAAAGTGTAACACTTCGATGAAGATGTTACAGTGTATGTTTGCTGGTCGTTGATCTGGCAAGAGTGTGCGATGGCTTCTATTGCGATTAGTCTGGCTGCTAAACTACGGTTCTGTATTATGATACATGACGTTTTTACTACTGATGAGAAAGTTGTATTATGTAAAGTGAGTAGTTTTTCTAAATGTAATTTCTTGCTATGTAAATGATTTTTAATTAGATAATTTTAATATTCATATTATATAGGATTTTACATATTTAATACATATTCTTACTGTTTTAATTACATATTTATGTACGTATTTTGACGTTTAAATATTACATATTTTTCCGGTCTCTACTCATCAGCCCTTTCTGAAGGTCCCCCTTGTATCCGACCTTAAGTGATCCCAAAGCTCCCGTCACTCGCTCTGGCCTAGCGTTCAACAGAGCTGCTCATGAGCGTGCGATTACAGCCCTTAAAGACAAACAACGTCGGTAGTAATTAATTTATAACGTAAAAACTTGAAGTAGTCCTGCGATGAAAAAATCATTGGACCATGAAAAAATCATTATATGAGGAACAAAATATATTTTATTCAAAACATTGCATTTTTATTTATGAATATTTGTTGTAATTTTACATCAACTTTTGCAAATATTATAAATAAAAATTTTGATTAATTTACCTCCATTTCAACATACATGTATCCACTTTAAGTTGGTACTTCCTTTATTCTGTTACGAATAAAAGTATATTTATTATGAAATATTTTTCAAAGTCTTGCAAGTGCCGTACCTGAATGTTTCTCTCATTGTTGAAGCCAATCTTTTCAAGCTAGGAGTCTTACAATTTGCCATGAAACTACTTAATTTAATTTACTATGTTAATCAAATACTGAAATATGAAAAACATTCAAGAAACCATCCTTCGAAATCCTAAAATTTTGAATGGAATGGCCCAGTTGCTAATTTGAGTGAGCTTTTTAAGTTTAGCAATAGTTATTAAGTAACAAATATATCTGCAAAAATAGAGTTGGCGAAAATATTAATAACTTCTGAATGCTCTCGGATGTACGGTTAGAACCTGCTATCTTAATTATTAATATTGCTGCTGTGAAAATCATTAGGAAACCAGTGACCAATGCTTTAACAACATTGCTCTCTTTTCTTACAAAATTTCAGTGTTAACAGTTGACCCACAAGTCACTTACTAGATACAGCATTTTTGCCCTCCTCGTGTTCTTCTGCAAATTCATGAATAATCGTTTGGTCATTTCTTTCCACTTGCACCATTCAGAAATCCACGTTTTGCTGCAAGATATCTTGTCGAATTCTTCTCGTGCCTGCACCTACCGCCGTCACAGTGTCACCCCCGCCACAGAGGCGCGGTCGGCGTGGCGGGGGCCGAGGCTTCTTATTTATTTAGGACGCGGCGGCGGCGCCCGTGGGAGCGGTCCTCCGCCCCGCTCCCGCCTCCGGCCGCGGTCGCGTCCCTGACCCCTGCGGCACCCCTTCCGCACAGTGCGCCTCATGTCGCACCTGGCTGCCCTCCACCGCAGCTGCTGTGCCCATTGCAGCGCCTCGAACCGTTAAGGATCTGGTAAAAACGCTGGTGGATTTTCGGCACACGAGCTAGGTTGAAGGAGAATTGTAGCGACTGGCTGCTCCGATCGGTAGATTTTTTTTTGTTTTCTCCGATTAAACACCAGGCGAATGCCAGATCAGTGCCCTAGTAAAAGGGCCTCGGGCTATATTTTCTTCCTCGCCCCTGTCTCCTCCTCTCCCCATACACATATGCTTTCGTGTACAACACTATCACCCACGTGAGTAGAAAGTCAGAAGCTTAAGAGTTTGTTCCAGCTGAGGCGGTGCCCCACTGACAGATTTCTGAAGCGGAAAACCCCTCAAGCCGACATGTAAGACGGCGTAAGATCTCACTTTCTAAGGTGACGCAGAAGGAACACAAACCCCTCCCGATGTGATAACATGCCCTCCGGGTCACGGGACTAATGACCTTAGGAGTTGATGTTCTCGTAATCACAAAATAATAAATCTACCGAAGCCATCGTGGAAATTCTGGCCTCCGGGAACTTTGTGTGAGGTGCTTCTTGAGGCCTCTAGTGCCTCAGTTGTTCGTGCTTCTTAAGGGCTCTAGGGCGGCGCCCGTCCCAAAAAATGAATCACGTGAAAAGTGGTAGAATTATTGATCTCATCCCAAAAGAACTCGTTTCATTTGTGCTTATCACCTGTTCACATTTTGAGGAACAACACTCATTCACGCACCTTGGCGAATGATAATTTTTTGTAAAAGAGATCGCACAGTGCTCTCTCACATCAACCATTTCATGATAGGCAGTGGATATTGATGGATAGATGGGAGGGGGGTGCTGGAAGTTAGGTGGGGGCAGAACGCTACTATTGATATTTGTTAGGGCAGAGTTCGCCTCTGTTTTCTCATTTGGAGACATCTGCATGTTCCTCTGATTTCGTAAATTACGGTTTTGTATGCTACAAATATTTTTAAAAATTTTGCTTTCGTGCACACAAACATATGTTCTATTTTCTGCATGTAAGTCATCTTAGACAGCAATTGAAATCCCGTTACTTGCAAATCACTTGTACACTACCCGCTATATTTTGCTTTATCTCAAGGAACTTCCTAAACAGATAAAATATATGCAATTCTTCGGACATATGTTTCGGCCTTGCTAATTTGCAACCCAGCGTTCACCACTTTTGAGTGGCAAATAAAACGCAGTGATTTGATTTCCGTACAACTAATAATTTATTCAAAATAATGTTGGTTGAATTTCAGAACAATTTAAAAATAAATAAAAATTCATAGATAACCCTTGGGTTATAGTTTATAGTAAAATTGATGGGAAAGTGAATATTATTATAAAATTAATTTCCCAAAATTTCGAGTTACTTTTTTCTCCCTTGATTGCTTAAAACCGTTAGGAATATTTTTCCGTATCTAAAAATGAAGTTGAGTTCCCGAATGCGGTAATTTTCTCGCCTTCTCAATTTTGTCCTATAATTTTTGTTTGGTATTGCTTTGAATCTGTGATGCAAGAAGTGGAAATAGTTTCCTTATTCACTTAATAAATGCAAAAAAACTACATTACTATATATATATATATATTATATAATTATAAACATGTATATAACTATATATAATTCGCGTATGGGCCACTATTGACCACACAAACGTTTTTTTCTCTTCCGAGGCCCCATCGTATTCTATCCTGAAGAGATAAACGTTTTTCTCTAATATTCCTGGATGAACAGTCTGGCTGTAATGGATTGTTTCGACCTCTTATATCCTCGCCCTGGCCCACTGAGAAACCGACGAGGGCTTTCCCGTCACCCTTTGTTTCTCCCGAGCAGACAGAAGACGGCGAACCGCACCGCGCCAAGCACTTCCAGGCTACAGTCTGGTCCTTAGGCGATAACTTGATGAAGTGGCTCGAGAGCGCTGGCTGCCGGGATGCTTTGCGCTTTGTTAGGACACCTGCGGGGGCTTGGCGTTGTTTCAGCGAATTGCACGCTGGGAAATCGTATTGAATTTATGGATACAGCGTTTCATAACCATAACTCAAGAATGTTGGGGATAGACGTGGAAGCTGCAAAGGTATGGCTGAAGAACAGAAGGTACAAGGATGCGGCCGTTGAGTTTTACGTCGCGATTTACGAGTTATCCAATTCTTGCTTCGCTGAATACGTTCGTAATCCGAAAGTATACATTTTGCCTAAGCGTTACGAATATACGTGCTCGGCTAAGTGATTTTGCTGCCTCCGATATTGGTTCTTTTCAGAAGATTTTTGTAATGTTCCTCGGAAAAAACAGCTTTTAGTTCAGCGTTTCCTGTGTCACTACGGATGTCTCAAAAGCCGGGAAAATTCAAATCATGAAAAATATTCTCACTTAAATAATTCAAAATGGACGTTTAAATGCATTTATTTTTTCAAACTATGAGTGTAAATCAAAAGAAGATAAAATATTAAACAAGTAAACATCCTTAAGAAATTATATTTTCAAATAAATGAACCCCAGTTCTGTCAGTTAATGTTAAAAAAGAATGCACGAAGATTTAGTTGCCACAATGAAGTTTTTATTTTCAAATGATATTGTGGATGATGAAATAAGCACTGAATTTGAACTGATTTATAAAGAAAACGTTGCTTAGAAACGATTATAAAACTATAGATCAATAGTGCAGTATAATTGATTTTATTAATTATGTGCAATAATTGATTTGATGTTTGTAAAAGTTCGTCACAATTTATACTAATTGTAGGAGTTTGGTGAATCCGTAATTCCTATGTGAAAGATTAGTATCTATAGCTGTAACTAAAGCTGAATAAGTAATGGTGATAATAATGATGACGATGACTTTTCAGTCAAAGCAGTTACTGCCAATTCATTTCATTAACCGCTTTAGTGTTTTATACGCAGTACAGGAGAGGTAGGCGGGTTGCCTAGAGAAGGGGGATTCGTAAAGGGGAAATACTCCTGTGGAAGAAATTGTGTCAGAAAATCTAGATTGCCTCGAATTACTTTTTATTCGACTCTTAAGAAGCTAGTTTCGTTTGTGTTTCCTTGTAATATTAGGAAATATTTTTCTTAAACAGTTGTTTCTTTTTTTCATTGTAATTTTTGTCATTTTGTGTTTGTGATTATTCCAAATAATGAGTATGTTGATTGTGATAGAAGTCGAAAATAAAAGGGAGTACTTACCAACATATTTGATTATGTAGTGCTGTTTGTTAAATTGGATGCAAGCAATAACTTTTCTGAAAGTTTGAATATGAAAATTTCGAGTTTGTGTTCTTTTTACCGGTTTTGCATTCTCATCATCGTAATACGTAATTCTTTTCAAATAGTTACCTAGTACAGTACCTTGACCTTGGCTGTATTCAAATGATAGAAATGTATATACTATGGATTTCCGGAACAGCTTCCCTAACATAAAGCTGCTAACGATAACAAAGGTTTTCGATAAGAAAATGTCATGAAACGTATGTAGTAATTTATTTCCAGTGAAAATAAAATATTATTAAAATATAAAAGCGAAGTTGAGATTCGAAATATGAGTCATTCATTTCACATGTTTTGTTTCAAAACATCAGTAAAAAAGATCACCAACGAATTGAATAATGTATGTTGGGAAATTAATTTATTGCGTAATCCGCCCTTAATTGTAAGGATAATATTAACAAATTTTCTTGCGACAAGTGTTGAAACAGCCTCCTTGGGAAGTTGGAAGTCGGAGAGATGAAGAGACGAGTTCGGCATCGAGGCTTCCTCCCCAGGGCGGGCGCGAAGGCGAAGCGGGCGCCGGCGGGAGGGGGAGGGGGGCGGCGGGGTCGTCAAACAACGAGATTAAGAGTGGCTCCGGGAAGAAATATCGAGAATTAGCGCAGGGGCGGCGCAGCGGTGCCAGGCGTCGGCGGCGGGAAAGGAAATAACGAGCGCGCGCTTCTAGGTCTTTCTTCCGCACACCTCCATCTCTGTCTTCCGACCGAGAGACAGCTCAGTGCATCAACTGCTGTAACTGGAGTCCCTCTGACCGGGAGATCCCAGGTTCCAGTCCCGGTGGTGGCAGGATTTTCGACACTCGCTTTTCAGCTAGGGCGAGTTCAGCCGCTGTCTGGAGGAGAATTCTAGTGGCTGGCTGCTCTGATCGGTAGTTTTCCGTGGTTGTCCGATTAATACCAGGCAAATGCCGGAGCAGTACCCTAACAAACGGGCCACGGACCGCGCTCGATCTTTCCTTTCGCTTTCTTGTGCTCTCCTCACCCCTTACACTCTCTCTCTCTCTCTCTCTCTCTCTCTCTCTCTCTCTCTCTCTCTCTCTCTCTCACACACACACACACACACACACACACACTTACACTCTAACATCCTCTACACTACTACACATGTCGGGAGACTGATCGGGAGCTTAGAGATTGTCCCGGTTGGGGCAGTGCTCCGCTGATGGGACATACCAGGTTAGGGGAAACCCCACTGTTTGACGGTAGGTCGGCGCCGGATCTCGCCATCCAACGGGGAAAGATCACCGACAACTCCCGAGGAAAAACACACACTACACTTACGGGACTAATGATCGATCTATCGATCGATCAATCAATCGATCTGTCTTCCGCCCTCTGTCTGCCATCCTCCGTCATTCCTCCTCTCTGATTTTTCTTGTTTTTCCTTTCGCTTCCACGGTTTCCTTCTCCATTCATTTTTATTTCCTCCATCGTCTCCTGTATTATTTCAGTAGTATACCTTTCCGTTCCGGCTGTCACACGCAACCAATCTTTATAAATGAGGTCTCTAAAGAAAGTGAATTTCACGGAGACGTGACGAATTGTACTTTGACTTTAAAAATATGAAACATTAGTTTTAAAAAAAAATTAAATATTCAAGTCAAATGCAATCCGCAATACTTTCCAAAGTTTTCGTAAAATAACTCCTAAACAAAGCGTTCTAGAACCTCAAAAATTAAAATTTTGAGGCCAAAGGCCTCAAAGAAACGTTTTTTACGCCATAATCTACAAGATGAGACATTTCATGACATTCAATTAAATTTTCTGTTCCGCGCTTCAATACTATCAAGGCCACCTCAATATTTCAGCCCTTGATGCTGATAACCATTTTTGTGACGACACGCTTAGAAGGCTTAGACTCCTCAATCTCACGTTTACTTTTTCTGTATACACCGTGGTTTGTGCAGTCTGATTAGGTTTATTTGCATAATCATTAATTCAAGATTTGCTTTCCAACAACAACTAGAAGTACTATTATAGTTGCTTGATATCTATGAAGATTGTTTATTATGTGTGCAGTGAAACTATTCAATTAACGTTTTGCCGTGGTCTGTAAGTGCTGTGTACCTAATTGTGGACGGATGAGGATGTACATTGAAGAGTGAAGACTGTGTTTGGGTTTTACCTTTACAAGTAGTTTCGATATCAGCAAAGATTCATTGATATTTTCGGGTCAACGGGTTCAGACACGTAGTTTTCTCAATACTCAAAAGCTAATATTTTTTGTGACTATCACGAAAAGCTAAAAGCTAACGCTAAAAAAACGAAAAGCTAAAGCTAAAAAAATAGTGAATAATTACTTCAAATGTTGTCTTTAAGGAAGTGTGAATTGTTTCAAGAAAACTCTCCATAATACTGAAATAATCTTAGTTGAAATTTTCTTTTAAATGTCAATTGCATTGCTTTTTATTTTACATTGTGTTAGTACATTTCAAGTTCATTTTTAAACAAATAAACACATTTCGTTAACAAATCTCCCTCTTAGAATGGAAATCGAAGGGATGAGTGTGGGGTTTAACATGCGAGAGTTCTTGCACGGGTACGCGGAGGTAGTAGGTCAAACTTGTGCTATGGCAAACATAAAGAACAAACTTTTTAAATTAGTTAAAGTAAATTATCTTTATATAAATGAAAAACAAAAATCAAAACGCACTAGCCTCCAATACAACGTGAATTAATTTAAAAATGCAATTAAATTTAAAATTATAGAAAGAATAGCGTATACTAGTGTTGGTATTTCTTGGCGTATGGGGGCCTATTTCACGATGGAATATCTCACGTTTTTTCGCGTCGTTCTCGGTCGTGCCACTAAGAGTCGCCTCATCGCCACTGTATCGAGTTGTGCTGGCGATCATGCGACTTCTAACGGCACGACGGAGAATGATAGAAATGCCCTGTGATATTCCATCGTAAAGGACAAGCCCCTACACGCCAAGAAATAAAAACCCTAGTATAAGTCACTCGACACTGCCAACGTCGCAACGATTTAAATTTTGGCAGTATCTGCATGTACATCAACGCTCAGCTGCCAACCTCATATTGTAAATAATACACCTTAATATAAAACTCAAGGTATAGATTCGTTAAGATATTCAATGCGCAAACATCGTTTGAACAACTTTTCCACGTACCAAAGTGAAGTCTAAGCCTACTAAATTGTTTCTAATGGTATCAAATCGTATTTAGTACTCCAAGGTGAAAATATTACTTTGTTTATTTTTTGGCTCGGAATTGCTTTTCTTGAGGTACATTAGAACGCACATAATAATCAAATACTTTTTAGTATTGTATTATTTATAATTGATAATTTGTTAATTTTCACATCCCAGCAAGCTGGTACCCTGCCTCTCCAAAACGCCCTCTGTTCCACATAACAAATCAAGGAAAGTTAAATAATTGCAAAGAGTATGGTTGTACTTGCCTGATCTGGTATTTTTGCACTACTTTACTTGGCCTTCTCAAGAGTAAAAATCTTTTCTAATATTTTTGTGACATTAAAAGGAAGCTAAAGCAAACTGTCGAGGAAGATTAAAAAATTTCTTCAAATGCTGTTTTTAAAGAAGTATGAATTTTTCCAAGATCATCTCTCTATAATGCTGAATTTACCTTTATTGAAACTTTGTTTCCAACATAAATTGTGTTATTATTTTGTTTGATATTCTGTAAGTTCATTAGAAGTTACATCATACATTTTTTAAACAAATAAACACGTTTCATTAACAACGGTCCCTTCTTAATAGAAAGGATAGACACAGGGATAGGGAAAGGATGGAGTTTAACATGCGAGAGTTCTCGCATGGGTACGCTAGTTCTTCTTTATTTCTCATTGTATTCCTTTTTATAATTCCTTCCTTGTTTCTTCTGTCTTCCTCTTTCAATCTTCCTCTTTCTTCCTTTCTTTTTTTTACTTTATCCCTCATTGGTATCCCTTTGTATGTATGTATGTATGTACTTGGCGCGGCAGCTCGTGAATAGGCTCAGGCCTACCGTTGACGTCCCTGCCTCGCGACTGTGGGTTAAGGGGATACGTGTCTTTAGCACGTAGACATTCCTAAGCCGTATTCCGGTATTCTTAACCTGCATTCGTATCCCTTCACTCCTTATTTTCCCTGTCTCGTTCTTACATTCCCCCGTAGTCGTTTCGTGGCTTCCAGACAGCAGAAAAGTGATGATGATGGGTATGCCATCGAAAGCTGCTCTTGAAGTAAGTAACATTGTTGGCAATGACAACACCTGTGATCATTTAATTACATTTCCCCTTTTCCATTACTTCCTCCTTCCGTGCCACTCCTCCCTTTTTCCGTCTCCCTTCATCCTCTTTTCCCGATCTGTGCGATCCGAGCGAACATTTTTCCTCCGGAGCCGCGCACTGTCCGATCTGCGCGTCTTCATGACATTTTAACGACGTTACTGCGCACAGAACCACCAGCGGCGCCTTCAGCCTTCACTTTGAGGTCTCACTACTCGACCACTTGCCTTACGCCAGAAGGATGATCTTTTTTCTTGCGGTGGCAGGTTGTTATCCATACGCCGACACATTTTAATTGAATAATTTGAATACCAGTATTGCAAGAAGGATGATGTATCTAAAGAAATAAATTTTGAATTCACGCGAAATGGACTTTTAAAAATCAAATCTTCTTTTAAGAAAATCTTCCTTTGTATTCACTCGTAATTAACATTTATACTTCAGAGTGTCTTGTAGATTATCTGTTTACTTTTTCTTAGTCCGTACACTTCCTTAGATGCACAATGTTCTTCATTAATTCACTATAATTTATCGTATATTCATCTGCTTCCATTTCGACGTTTCCTGTATTCCGACGCTTCCTCCAATTTCGACGCATGCTGTCTTCCATATCCTGTGCTCGTCCTGCAGGTCCAATACGTCAAGCAAATAACTTGTCTTCCCTGCCCATTATAATGCTAAAGCAGTCTCTAAGATAAAACTGGTCTTCCATCGCAAGACGTAATAGGTCTTATTTGCCTAATCAGTCAACTGCAAGCTCTGACACATTATTCGTTTAACTGTCTTCTTTTTTCTTCGTCTGCGCTTTGAACTCTGCGTCCTTGGCGCCATTAAAGTAACGTTTTAACAATAGAAGCAATCAGTGTCATGTCACTGTCGGCTTCTCTCGTTGGGCGTCGCACGACGATTTACACTCTTCAGCCCCCAATTCACTCGCCCCCACTGCCTCACGCACTTTGCTGCGTCAACGATTGTCAATACCTGCCCTTTTTCTCTCCTCTTTCGATATTCCCTCTCCTCTTCGATTGCCGTTGTCAACCTAGCGTCACTTCACGTTCGTTAATCAACGAGGCCTTTTCTATCAATCTGTTATGCCTTTACCACAGCAATATATACATATGTACATATACAATACATACATATACATACAATATATACATATATACATATACAATATATACATATTGAACACGTGTCTCCAAGCATCTCTTCTTCTACATTTCATCTACTGTTTTTCCTCACCACCACGCCAACGCAATGATTCGTCGTAGTGCTTCACAAATACACCCTCACCCTCGCTAACTGTACTTTCTTTAGTAGGGTGTATTACGCTTTCTCGCCTACCACTTGCTAGTAGTTCCTGCGAATTTTCAACGCCGCCCGCTTACGACCACATTACGACAACAACCCACTTTCTACATGAATGAGTGATTATTTAGAGCTTATGTGCCCGTCAACTTCTGTAGTCGTTAATCCTGTAAGTCTAGTGAATACTATATTTCGGGACGTGATGGTGTACCTCCCCCACCCACACTGGAACAAGATGCCAAGTTCTCTTCCAGTTATCGCCTCCAGTAGGGTACTGCCCCACCGGCAGAAGCTTGAAGCTTTCGAGTGATCTTCCAGTTTGTGATACTTCGGTGCACAGTAAGTAAGTGGAGACGAATGATCAAGGATGATGAAGGAAAGAACGCGAGCGGTCTCTAACCCATATTAAGAATTTTTCCGGCATTCGCCTGTACTGGCTGGAGAATACGTAAAATACTTACCAGTGCACCTGATCGTTAGGACCCTCCTCCAAAGAGAAGCTAAATTTGACCAAGTTGTGAAGTCTGCGTCAAAATCCCCTCCTCTCGACACTGGAACCCTAGGTCCTCCAGATCAACGATGCTGTAGACGTAATGGATGTTGCCACTCAACCAGCGTAGCCGCATCCCGATTCTCCTGATATCCTCTTCTATGACCACCTCCCCACCATCGACTGCACCGTCGCTCGCGAGGCTCCAAACTTAAACGTTTCTATCGTCAGAGCCACCCTGCGGCACCATCCCCCTCCGAAATCATCAACGCGTTCGTGATTCCGAGTGCGACAACTGCGAAAGCATTAGTCCCCGAAAGTGAGATGCATGCTTTTATCGCGGGAAGGGGCGTTGACCTCCCCCCCACCGAGACGCGAGATCCGGCGCCGACATACATCGGTTTGCTCTGATTTACTCTACCAGCCATCTCCAGCGGGGCACCACCCCAGTCAGACAAGCTGTAAGTTCCCAACTGGCCTTCCGGCATGTGTGATAGTGAAATGTAAGTAAGGAGGAGGATAGGACAAGAATGAGGAAGGAAAGATCACTCGCGGTCCGTGGCCCGTTCGTTAGGGTACTACTCTCTGGTGTAGATCGGAGAAATCACGTAAAACTCCCGATCAGAGCAGCCGACCGTTGGAATTCTCCTCCAAACAGCAGCTGCATTGGACCTAGCTATGCAGCTAGTGTCGAAAATCCTGCCACGGTCGGAACTGGAACCCTAGGACCTCCCGACGAATGTCACTGCATTGACATCAATCGATGCCCTGAACAACCTAAGCCGGGCCTGCCGACGCATGCACTTCCTCCACCGCCACCCCGTACCTCCTCGCCTCGCCTTGCGTCGCGCGAGCGCGCTCTTGCGAGGAGCCTCGCCCACGCTCCCATCGACCGTCGCGCCGCGCCGCGCTTCCGCTGCGACGGGCGTCTCCCGCGGGGGCGAACGGCGCTGCGCCTCGCACTGCGCGCGGCGAACAGGCGCAAATCAAGCCTTCGCGCGCCACGTTCCTCCATGCGGACGTCAGCACAAAACACCTGCAACAATAACAACACATGGCTCAAATCATTTTTAATAAGCCCTATATAAGACATTAATCACTTGTCACGACTAGACCTCGGATTTTAGGACAAATGCCTACTTAGTTCCTTTAGGAGATTGTGGAAAATAATTACAGATTTTCACGAATGATGGAACAATATATTTACTGGAAGCATCTTATGGAAGCCTAAATGTTCTAAAAGAGCAGTTAATGACTATTTTATTTTTGTGTCTAAAACTACCTATAACAAGTAATTTAGAAGAATTATATATTATTTAAATTTTTCTTTAAATTTGTTACACCGAAACGTAAATACTTTTTCCGAATTTCCCGAAACGTGAATATTCCCCACGAGGTTGAATTTGAGAAAGAGAAGTGTGAAAGAACGAAAGAAATGAACGTGAATAAAATAATATGCCTGTAGTCACTCTCATAAATGTAAAAATAAATGACTTTCCTTAATAATAAAAGGTGTAATCCTTTGCTGATCAATTTTATATGCCAAAAATTCAACATTTCATCTATGTTTTTAAATGTCTGGTTTAGTGATTTTGTAACGAATTATAAGTGCCTAAAAGTCCCTTTTTGTGCCTATGAGTACCTAATTTCATAATTTGGTACATATTTTATGTGCCTAAAACATCACTTTTTTGTGCCTAAAGTTCTGAGGTTTAGTCATAACATTAATACTAATACTGGTTTCAACTGATCTGAATATTTTTCAGAACACATTTTCATTTATTTGCATTTGAGCTGCTATTTCATATCAAGGGAAACGACTATTCTCTTAAATAAGGAGTGAATGTTTTTAAGAATTCGCTAAATAAAGTACATACGGAAAGAGAAAAAAGAAAATGGCGAGTTATTGTACCCACTTCCTCTAGATGTGTGAGAAACCAGTGATATGGACAAACCAGAAAGGATAGAAAATTACGGAAGTATAAAATTACGGAAGTATTTCTGTTTTATAGCTTTGTAATAATTTACACAAATATATTATATAGTGCATTAATTTCTTCATTACGTAGCTTGTTTGGACACTTTATCATTTATTTTTATCTTTTCTTACAAGAGTTTAAACATATTTCAATTTATGAAGGTTTCTCGTCACACATAGCAAAAAGCAAATTTGCAAATTCTCTTTCGTGAGTAAACGGAAAGATAATTCCTTTGCTTGTATGACGTGTGACAGCGCAAGCCCCCCTCCTCCGCAACACTGTACCATCTCGCGTCAACTGACGTGTTCCCTCCGCCAACGCATCCCACACACGCCTCCCTGCAACTCGTCTGTCGCCTCTACAGATGCTTCTGTCTGTGGCGGATGTTTCCTTTTTTGCCTGCGCTTTCGCCTCTGCCTTAATCTCCGTTGCTACTTACGCCCAAACAATAGAGTAGAATGTAGGGGCTAGCTTTGCAACTAAAGCGATTGAGGATGAAATCCGAGTAATTCATTTGTATTTTGAATTTGTGGTGGGCAAAGCGAGTTTGTCATAGGTTCTCCTCGGAATCCTAGCTTTTTCGTTCCTCTCATTCCATTTATTCTCCATTACCGTTCATGACATCAAATAACGTATCAAACCACTCACCCAGCTCCTTATAGCTATAATGTAATGAGTATGACGATCATCATAATCATCATCCACTTTCGATTCGGCATCTCATCTCCCCAAGCACCTTTATCTGCAACGCCGCTTCAGCCTACAATCTTTGTTCCCGCCTCCTACCAATTCCGTCTTCACAACACTTCCGTTTCTGCCTGCACCTGTAACATTCGCTTCTATCTCCGCCACCGCCTACGATTCTGCTTACGTCTGCGTTTCAGGTTTTGCTGGTGCCTGCTCTACCGTTTCCGTGTTTTCCTCCGCTTCTCTAGCGCCACCCGCTTGCTCTGCTTGCACTTCCATCAACTCGGCCGATCCTCATGTGCGTCTCCCTTCGTCTTCACTTCCATCGCCTTCTCTTTGCCACTTCTGCCTCCGCCAACGCTACCGCTTCCTCTACCATCTACTGCATTCTCACCCCTCTTACCTCTCTCTTCGCGAATGCCATCGCCGTCTCCTCGGCCATCCTCTCTCCACTCCCATCTTTGCCTTCGCCAAAGTAATCGCCTCCTCCTCCTGCTGTATATAATATATTCTCCCCACTTCCTCGTTTTCCATCGCCACGACCTTCTTCGTCTCCTCCCCTTCCTCCTCCTCCACCTACCTCCTTTTCTTCCCTCCTGCCACCTCCCGTCCAGCCTCTCCTCCTCGCAACGCCCATCTCCTCCCCACTCACACACTGTCCCCTCTCTCGTGCCTGTCTCTTCTTACCTGTCAGCCCCGCTACGTCCGACGCGTCGAAGCCTCAGCCGCCCCCTCCCCGCTGAGCGTCACGCCGCAGGAGGGGGATGGGGGATGAGGCGGCGGCGTCTCCGAGTGACGGCGGGTTGCTCTGGAGGTCGCTGCGATGCCACGTGCCGAGACAGAGCGGTGCGGCCTTTGAGGCGCTCAGAACATCTACGGCAGATCCCAAACGAAGGTCGTTTTGAGAAAAATTACCTCTTCTGTTTTCGTTCGCGTTCACTAACACTCAGGACAATTTTTGAAGGTGGAATTTGAAGGATTTGCCGTATCCCAATTCATTTGATATTTCAGCATGTGAAAGTATGTGGTAGTTTACCGTCATAAACAGTTTACCGTCTTCTAACCGAAACTCCGAAGTCGATTGGGATCTGCCGTTATTTTCCTGAGAGCCTTAATTCTTTAAATATTCCCCAAGGAGGGGGGGCAATGTTGCTTAACAGGTGGAGAGGAAGGCGATCACATTGCGACGAGAGAATTTCACTTTTCGTTATTTTATTTTCGCTCTTCATGAAGCGTTCTGTTTAATGTAATATCATACAAAGAGATGTAATAAGTCATTGCTCCTGTATTTATGTGTGATCCAGCACGCTCGTCTCGATTGGGCTCACCTCGTCTCGCTCAGTATTGTTTAGAAATAATGTCCCCTCCCAGGGTAATTCTCCGCATTGCGGGTTCCCATTAACATGCTTCTCGGAGTGCAACCAAATATGAGGGAAACGAGCAGAGTTGTCCAACTGGCGACCTGCATGCTGCATGCGGTCCGCGGTGCCTTTTCTTGCGGCCCGCGACAGGTTATTAGTTAAAAGTGAATGTTCCTTGCATCCAAGTTGGGCTCCAATGTGCGCCTAATTGTCGGAATCAACAATTCCTTCAATGTAAAAATAGGTTAAGATTAGATCTAAGGATCTTTTTCTAGGAAATTCAGAAATTCACAATCATTCCAACACGTCCCACTGCGTTATGCAGTGGTCCGGCCTGATATCACGCATGATTCCATAGCCCTCTCCCCGTTTCAGAAGACGGGCAAGCTACCGAGATCAACAATAATCAAGTGTGGATCGCCCGAGTAATGAAAATATGTCGCAAACTCCCTATCTTTCAACGGGCGCATCAAAGGTGTGCGTGCACAATTTTTGAAATGGTTTTCGGGATTCAAAAGTATACGCCACGTATACGCACAATTTGTACGTGAACGTTTTATTTGAAATAATAATTATAAAAAATACATTAATGTATATTAAAATAAATTAATAATTAATATTTAATATTAATTTATAGGTAAGTTATTATTCCCTTATTGACGCAAATCATAATACATTGGAAAAAATGTACATATTTTGTAAAATAGTATAGTTTCAAAACGACTATGTATATTCTTTCAGAAGAGAGAATAAAACAAAACTGGATTGGAAATTACGTACGTCAGAATATCTGCGACGACTTTTCAATATAGATTACTTCTTTGGGAAGTATTCGGAAATGCAGAGAGATACAGAATAATAAAATAATATACTACTGGCAAAATACGTTAAAAATCTTGAATTAATTTCATAATAACAATAATAATAACAATAACAATAACAATAATAATAATAATAATAATAATAATACATTCATGAATTCAATTACAAAAGACGATAAATAAAATGTATCTGACATATAACAGTAGTATCTGCAGAAAGAGGTAAGAAATACAGACATTAATCTTTCCCTCTTACATCTACCTCATGAAACTTATACTTTTCTCCACCTGGTAACACGAACGCGAACAGAAAAAAAGAAGGCTTGAAAATGACCTCCCTCCCTGCGGGGGTCGTTTGTCGCTGTCGCCTCTCCACGTGGCGGCTCGTGTTCCGACAGCCTCCGCCGCCCATCGACCGGTGTTAATCGAGACATTACAGCTGTGCGCGCCCCGCCCCGCCCCGCCCCGGCCCGCCCCGCCCCCTTCCCTGGCGGGTTCCGCCTCACCGGGCCGCGCCCGTCGCAAGCGACACTGCGGCGCTGCGTAGGCGGGTGTTTCGCCCTCCATCCCCCCGCCCCGTCTCCCTCCCCCCCCGCCCCCGTCCTCCCTCCTCCCGCCCACTTCGCGCACATCCTCGAAAATCCGCGCGTCCACATGAAAATATCGCGCGCTATAAATAAAACCAATTACCGGGAAACTGCCGCGCGGCGGGTGCCGGAGTCACCGCGATTTAACGTTCGGAGAAATATCCGCTTTTACAGCGACAAGCGGCGCCAGAAAATATATTTCATGCGCCGCGCCCGTATCCGCGAATTTGCCCGTATCCACCCACAGGTCGCGCCCCCTTCGGCGAGATGCGGATGTTTAAAAATAATCTAAGATAATTTTTTTTGAGCAGTTGTTTTTATTGTCGTGGTGGCAATGGGTGCTTTGGTTTACGAGGTGTTGTGTGAAGGTCATCGTTGAGGCACATTTTTATGTTGAAAACGTGTTCCTTTAGAGGTTTCTTGGAAAGTTTACGCGAGGCTTCGATAGGCAGCCGCTTCTACTAGTTATTGGTGGAGTTGAGATTAATTTTTGGTTTCAGAGGTTTCTCTGAATAGTTTTCTATTATTTCCAGGATTACTCCACATGTATAAATGCTTACTTCAAAGGAAACCCTTTTATGGATGTTTCGTATCAGCTGTTAAGCAAGGTGGTGGTATTAAAACGTAAGTGCTAGCAGTCACTCGGCAGATTGCCATACTTTTCGCCCGAAGAGATAAACTCTTCGATTTGTTACATTTGCTTAAGAATATTTTAGCTTTTCCGGAAACAAATTTGGAAGTGTTTCGGAAAGGAAAAACGAGTTAAAGTATAGAAAAAAAGGTTCATTTTCTTAGTGAGTTTTGATAACACTCGAATTTCGAGTAAATCTCTCTTTTACTTTTAATTAAAAACGCTTACGATTGAGATGATTAAATAATATGTGGATTTTATTTAACCATTATCTTGAATATTAAAACATTATAACGATGATCCTTCAACACGATGATCCTTTGCCTAACTCTGATTAATGTTCCTACTTCCCGTGTTCTATACGTCAATAAAATCCGTATTTAAACGTCCACGCATTGCAGATTTCACCTGCAGTGGCTGAGCGCCAAACATTCGCATAATTACTAACTCGCTCCTACCACAATTGGCATTCAGTATCCTCTACTAACGATGCCATAATCACGTGGACCAATTTCGCAAGCACTTTCACAATGCTGACCTTTCTCATTGCAAGCCCTGCCGCCGCCACCGCGGTGCCATTTACACGCAGCTTCAACGCAGGCCGCGGCCGCGCTCGCCAGTCACCGCCGCCAACAGAGTACCCACCGCCGCCAACAGAGTACCCACCGCCGCCAACAGAGCGCCGCTTAAAATTTCACGCAGAGTTCTCCGTTTCCGGCGGCGCCTAATCAGGCGGCTGAAGTTTTAATGAGCGCGCGGGCGGGCGAGCGCGGCGCGGCGGGCAGCCAGCGTCCGCCCTCCGGGATAATTGCACCCAGCGCACGCCGACACCGCCCCCCCCCCCGCGCCGCTCCCACAATAGCACGAGGCGACTCCTCTCGGTCGCCCGTTCTCGCCCATCCCCCGCGCTGGCCCGATCGACTGACGCGACGGACCCACTGACCCCATCGACTCCAGCGACGGAACGACTGACTCCACGGCGACCGCGACGGACCCACTGATCGACCGATAGGTCGACAGACCCACCGATCGACGGACCGGTCAGTCGACCTACACGACAGATCGATTGACAGACTCATCGATCCATCCATTTATCGAAGTCGGATTCTTTGATAGACCAATCGACCGACACACCGACCGATAGGTCGACAGACCCACCGATCGCCGGACCGGTCATTCGACCGACTGACAGATCGATTGACAGACTCACCGATCGATTGATTCACCGAAGTCGGATTGTTTGATAGACCAATCGATCGACACACCGACCGACCGATCAACAAATGGACCGACTGACCGATAAACCGACCGATCGACAGTCAGACTAACCAAACTACCTGCAGACAGAAAGACGCCAGACCGTCCGCCCACCAGACTCCCGACCGCCCCACCCCTCAAAATTTGCCGCACCAACAGCTGCTAAACTTCCCAACAGTTGTAGACCACTGTCCTCCGTCACCAATAATTCATGTCCATTGCACCCTGCTAAATTTCTGCCGTATCTCAACAGTTCAGACCTACTTATTGCACAACACCGCTGTAGTCTCTCTGAATAGCCATCTTCTGCTGCCTATCTCTCTCTCTTCATTTTAGATCCCGACCTCTCCTCTCGCCGTCACTGTAACAATTCATTGTGTTACTTCCGCTATCTTCTGTTGTTCACCATTACTTTCTATTGTACTGAACGATTCTTGTCAGCCTTCTACATCTTCCTGATCCCTTTTACTAGTATCCACTTCTCTCCGTTTCCCTGAGCCCATAGTCACTCGAACTTCGTCCCCATCTCCCACATCATTGGCGTTCATTCCCGTCGCTGCAGAGTCTTTGTTCTCACCATCCGCACACCACACACCTCTTCTCGTGAGCTGCGTTTTCTGTGTTGGAGATGGCATTTGCATCAGCGGAAGCTACATTCATCTTTCTCAAAGACTGATTTATTGCGGACAGTTTATTTCATCATGCAGCTGCGGTTCATAGAAGGTACTCGGGAACCCAATGAAACCAGATAGAAGAATTTGCGACAGAAAATATGTGAAAAATTGTGCACAATAGAAAGAGGTTGTGAGAAATGAGTATCTATTAGGAGAAAATAAAATTAATAGAGGTTTAGATAAAAAGAACAACGATTGGAAATATAAATATCAGAAGTGTACTGTGTGAAGTCGCTGAGAATTTAATCCTTCATGCAAGTTCTCAGAGAAAATATAATATTACATCCCATTCTACCTAATATTTCGAACATAAAATGGAGACTAGTACAGAATGTCTCAGGATAAACTTTACAAACCTTTAGGTCATGTAGGTGATTAACAATAATTCCTTTTTTCTTTTTCCCTCTTTTTTCTTTGAAGAATATGTGATGCGAAATTTCATATAACCAAGTTCCTTATGTGAGATATTTACTCTTGATGCGTAAAGTTTGGCAGGTCACAATCTGATGCTCTCAAAAAGATTTCGCAAACCCGCCAAACGCCAGTGCTCGATGGGTTGCCTATCAATCATAGGCAAATATCGCAAGAAAAACTTCGTTGTATAAAATTTCGCACTACATGTTCACTGGGGGGGGGGGAAGTGATCATCTTTGAACCCCCTTCAGGCCCTAGAAGTTTGTAACATTTATTCTGAGACATTCTGTAAGTGGAAATTCTTTAAACAAATAGCTGTTATTCAAACGAGACACCTTGTGTAGAGTAAAATAGTATAAGTATACCAAATTATGTGTTTGATTAAAATGATTGTATTGTGCTTATTCAATTTATGGCATTTATTTATTGAAGATAACATTATATAACATCAGAATGGGTACCTTAAATGGACCTCTAGTATCTTTTAAAGCACGCGTTCTCTTTTATTTTATTACGCAAAACGTTTCTTTCGAGAATTAGAGTGAGTGACCAGAAAACATTTACCGATTTGTCGTTTGTCATTGTCGAAAAGTTTGCGCTACAAAACAGATTCGTGGCAGCGAATACCATTATTCTTTCTTGCCCAGGGAGAAAATTGTATGAAATGCGGTCCTCAAATGAGACCTAGGAAAAAAAAGTTCTATTCTTCACGTGAATCTTCGGTGCACGAATGAAATGTGGACGGATGATGTAACAAAAGAAACCAAGTCCTGCGTTTTAAAATGAGTTCGACGAAGACACTGTTGCGAAGACATTGCATTGCGTTCTCTTTGCTTTCAGTGTGAATTCATGGAAACTTATAAGTAAAGACAGGATTTTCTTGCAGTCAAACCACCAAAACGTGCAAAAATATGCAATAACAAGATCAAAACTTAGCAAATCGTTAAGTAACCTAAAAAATTCCATGTAATCACTTATCAACTTACGAGTATTTTATATTTTAAATGTGATATTTCAGGTGAATGAAATATGATTTTAATGTTTTTTATAATTAAGTTGGTACATATTATTTAAAAAAAACACATTCGACATTTTAAATATTCGCACACAAAATTAAATTAGCATAAAAATGCAAATCAGGCAATAAAAATTGAAAAATACAAAGATTTCTTCAAAAATCAAAAATAATGAAGTACAGAAGAAATGTTCTTAATTGTTTTCATTACAATTTAAAAGTATGCGCATTTTCAAATTACTTTCGGATAAATTATTATATCTTGTTTCAACTAATAGATGTTTCAGACAGGCAAAACTTCGTTCTACCTGTACACTTCGTTCTGCCTGTGCGCCTAGTCTCACTCTAGCGTACGTATACACGCAGCTAAAAGCAGTAAAAATCTGCGTTCATTCTCTCTCGTACCTCGAAGGGCAAAATCTATTCCGAGAAATTATACTATGAATTTCAAACCCAGTGCGCTTGCCACTAACACTTAGCTTCGCGCCCGAACATAATGTCAAATGTGACTCGTGCCTGCAGCCTCATATTGGTAAGTTCAGCAAAGTCTTACAAAAAGGATATATGATTCGATTCGGAAGACAGACCTTGATAGCGTTGGCTAAGCGGCCGCAACCAAGGGTTGCAGGCCTAGTTCGTGTAACACCGCATATCCCTGCTGCAATAACCTGGTAGTTTTAATTAGACAATAGGCATCGTAAAAGGTTCATAGGCCAATAAATTGCAGAAACAGCACACTGGTTTCGCAGACCACCCAAATGCACTGTTGGACTAATGAAATATTTAAAAATCGCAAATTAAAACCAGTTTATTGTATTCAAATCATATTTTATGTAATAAAACTATGAGTGTTGTGAATTCGTCCAGTAAAATCCCACAATGAGCAATTTTCAGGCAGCATTATCTAAAATGTGCAATATCGTGCCGTACCCTCCAAAACGTGCAATTTCGTGCAAAATAAAACAAGTACTAAAATAACGTCCGTTTCATGATTCAAATTTCTCTCAAGGTTTCATCGAATTTCAAGTTAGCAAAGAAAAGATGCAGTTACACGAGAATCCGGTCTTTACTTATAAGTGTATTCTCTCGGGATTGTTTTCAATATGCGAGGTGGCAACATGTTGCTTCATGCCGCCTCAGTGTTTTGTTTACTTTACAGTACCCAGTTGCTTTATATGGATTTTACACTTCATAAAACTTTCCAATCAACAAACAGTGAAATTAAGTATTAGTTGTCATGCATGAGTTGAAAACATATACCATGATACGTTGAGTTTTGAACTAATGAAACAGTGTTTATTGCTATTGCCTGCTTGGAAGGGAGAATCATCACTAACAAAAAAAAAAAATCAAATCACTAACAAAAAATAGCATCCGATTTCACCATTTTATTTATATTCTGTTTATCGTTAGATACTACTAAATTGAAAATAAAACGTATCCTAGCAATGCTATATGTTCAGAATACATTTTAATTTTTCAGATTCTGTCTTGTGAAAGTACGATAAGATTTTTCAATAAACCTTCAGCCATTTTCGATTTACGTTATCTAGATACAAGAAGTGCAGGTGAAACCAGCTGTGGGATTGCTCATCATTACTTAAGTTATCTCCAAGGACATACTGTAATGCGGAAATTCCTGTACAGCGTTAGGAGTAATCAAATACTTCAGCGAATGTTGTGTGTAAAGAAGGATTTCTACACCTCTCTCACCCACCAACTGAAAGATGGGTATTTATGAATGTAACCTAACGAGTTTAAGTAGATATAGAATGTAAAATAAATGAACCGGGTATAGCCTTATAGAATAAAAGTGAAACATACGTACCTAATATAAATATTAACTGTAGAAAGAGATACACATTTAAGGGGGGATATTTCGTTGTTAAAGTTTGATATATCAATTTTACCAGTTACCAATTTGCAGCTAACGAGGAAATGTCTGTAGCTACAATAATATCTCAATTTCCTCTAGGGGATTTCTCCCTGTGAATTAACAGTTCCAGATATTGAAAAATTGCATTATAACTGCTGAAATAACTAACATTGTTATATACGGTATGGGAACGCTTTAAAATGATTTTGTTTCTTCTCACTCGTTTGGAACAATTTTATTTTGGTAAACGAACATCAGAGCAGTAGAACAAATGCAACTTATTCAGGAATTATTAGAATTTACAGCAAGAGAACAATGTCATTCGCATGTGCTTCTGGAACAGTGCCTGTGCCTTCTCAGGGAACAAAGCTCTCGTAGATATGATTGTTCTGATGCTTGGGAAGATATCATTTCATTCTTGACTCATTCAGATTACAGGTATTACTCAAACCACAGCCACTCCGATTCTTGAAAATGTCTAATTTACGAGAAGGTTGGTGACTCACGGATTATCCCCTGTGACCATCTGTACTTGTTCTTTCAATGCTATTAAGCGGCAATTTTCATTCAGAAAACGTGTCCTGATGTTCTCCCATATAGGAAAGCGAAACATAATAGGTAAAGTGAGAAGTTTGGTGAGGAGAAAGTACTCGTAGGCGAATAGTTCGATTAGCTCTGAAGAAAATTAAACAAGAAAAGCGCAGTACATAATCAGATTATGAAAATGAATAAGTTCTGTAGTGCAAAATAATAATTTTACCTGTTTACCTGGTCACCACAATAGGAGAGATTAGTTATTTATAGTCAAATCAACTGCTAGGTCATTAGCGAAATATGGGGGAATTTCCACACTTAGCAAGTTTTCACAAAGACGTAGAAGTTCTTTGGGATGAATAATATAAAACATTCATCGACATCCGTAACATTTACATAGCATTAAGTACTGTGAAATTAAACAAGCAGTAGTTAGGTCCGTGGGAACACTCAGCACTCCGTAATCCTTGTTCTGAAAGGGAAAATATATTCACACCTCTGAACTGTGCATTACATTAAGCCGCTAAGTTCCATGCGTGAGTAAATATTCTTATATTGCGAACCATTTATGAACAAATGAAGCAAAACCATGGAAATAGATTGTACAGAAAATAAAATAGTCAATTTAATTTCACACGGAATTTGAGATCTGCATGTTTTCCATCATCCGAGCTGAAACTAAAAATATAATAGAAAGCCGAGAAAGGTATAATTTTGTACATTACCATATAAAAAACGTTACTCAAAACAGAGTTTTAAGAGCCTAGGATGACAAGTTCGAAGTAATTTACGAGAAAAACGTACTCATAACGAAACACATGTTCAAGAATAAGATGCAATGTGTTTCATATTGAGACAATTTTATCGCTTCACAAACAAAACCTATTCGTCGCAATTGCTGGCGAGATCTTCTGTCCCAACCCCTGTGGAACACTCCGTTTTCCTTCGCGCACAGTTGTCTCTCCTCAGTAAACGTGGTCAACTACCATTAATTTAAGAATAAGAAATTAAATTTCAGTGATTTAAAAATCCCAGATTTCAAATATTAATCCATGATTGGAAAATGTTTCTTTTATTTCAGTGTTAAAATTGAATTATTTTACATTTCTTGTCGTGGTAGAATGAAACACTTAAAGTGTAGCAACGCAAAAGGTTAACAAATAATGACTCGAGTTTATGAGAACAAATAATACTTCGAGTCAATAAATTTTTAATTAAAATTGGCGATCTGGAATGTACGTGGTTGCGTACTACGTTCAGATGGGTGCAGCACGTTTTATGCACAAACCTTCTGTTTCCTATCTAAAATTCACACGTTTTTGTACGCGGTTCAGACTATTTAAATTATTAAGTGCAATTGTTAGCAATTTATTATAAATTCAGTTAAAGTATTATAAAATAGTAAACTAAATCCGCTTCCATCAGTTTCATTATTGGAAATTTATTAAATGTGTTATGTTAGTTGGCACGTGATTTAGCTTTCTTACCGAGGTCAGTACGAGCCCAGCTCTGGTCGGGTTAGACACCCCCACCCCGGGAGCACTCCGCGCTCTAAGCGTCTGTTCGCTATCAGAGAGCGTCATTTGTTGGAGTGCAGTTGTTAAAGCGTTTGTGGATTCTAATTCAATTAATGTTTATTATACATTTATTACCATTAATAGGGGATGTAGGTGGAACATGGGCAAAAAATTGATTTTCTTTTTTTATTCTCATATTATTCCTCATAATTTTTAGTACATTCTCCCAAAATTTTAGATCAATCAGACCGCGGTAAGACCTTTAAATTTTAAATATCATCCCGGGAGGCGGCCACTTTGAAAGGTGTTGTCATGGAGCCGTTTGATGGGCATTCGGAAATCTCGTGTTTTAGAAGGCTGTGGTTATTTTCCGCGTTTCAAACGTGTGTTTACATGTTGTTTTGAAGCGTGCTTCTCTTGTGAACCCAGTTTTACGAGTTGACAGAGTTTTCTTTTGAAATAGTTAGTGTGTTACGGAGTTGTTAGAGTGATATCATGGTTAGAGCGACTAGTTAGCATAAGAAAGTGAAGAAAGCCAAAATATTTAACATTTCTTCCTAAAGATTAAGCAGAACAGAAATTGAGGTTAATAATTTTGTAGAATGTGAACTGGAAACGCGATGTGGAACTTCCGCTTAGAGAATCAAGACGAAAAGTGACTTAATCTAATGAAAATGGAAAAGAGAATGTTACCAATGGTTTTAGAATAATATGCTTGCAAATGCTTTCTGAAGTAGTTAATACATTTTGCTGGTGTGTAAATTGTGGGAAACAAAGGCTACATTTGGTGGATAACGGTAAAAACAATAGGCTTAGTTTGTACTCAACATCTCGTTTGTGAAGGTTCCAAACTGCTCTTCAATGTTTGAAAGCAATTTCCCGTAACCATGATTTTTTGTGATAAATGTACCTTTTTCTCAAAAACTATTCAGCGTACAATATTCAAATTTTGTACATATTTGCAGATAACAAAGACAAGAATTTCCTTGTAAGGATTTTTCCAAGTGTTTTTTAGATTCTTCAAAATGATTTTTTAAACTCAAATTTTTTGCAAGTAATAATATGACACGAATTCAATAATTAATATTTAAAAACTATAAACTAATTCCAAAATTTGCCTACACTCATTTGTTTACTTGTATTTAAGGAGCAGTTCTGCAAAATTTCAAACTTTTAATGTGATTGGTTTTCAAGAAAAGTGCACCTTTGTAAAGTTGAAAATAAAAATTTTAAATGTTTATATTATAAACAATTTCTGTTTTTTCTAGAAAAAATATTTATAAATATTTTTTTACATATATATTTCTTAAGATTACAAAATTTCATTGTTGTACGTCAAATTCTGACGGCTTAAAAAAATTATAATACTACGTTGTGTAAATCCACCTACATCCCCCCTTAATTATCTGAAATGTGCTAGGAGATAAATGAAAAATTTTCCTAGAGAGCGGATCGATAGGCACCAGAAAAAAATAGAAAACAGGGAGGCAAAAAAGCACTAAGAATTTTCAAAAATAGACGCTTAAATAGGCTTTTAAACCCGAAAAGGCACTTATGTATAAGTAAATATAAATCTCTGTTTACATTTTTGCTAATTTTACATTTTATTAGTAACAAATTACTACAAAAGGATGGAACCAAATGAGATTTACAAGTTAACCACCGTAAATCATTAATTGTTCATGTAAATCTCACGTAGATGGGAACACTTTCAACCAACTTATTTTAATAGTATGCAGCGCATGTATCTGCTAAAGTCAAGACGAAAATGCCAAAAAAAAAAACAACAGAGATCTTCAAAAGTACCAAATACTGAAACAGTGTATTGCCAACTACTGTATGCAGTGTGTTACTAAATACTGTTCAAGAAGGGCTGAAGTTAACTATGATCTCCTGCCACTCAAAACGTTTTTGTAGCTTGAAAACGACTTTTCTACCTTACATGAACACGTAAGTGTATCTTTCATAGAATACAGTTCCATGGATTCCAAATTAGATATCTCACTTTTACCTTCAATATCGAACTCGAGTTTATGAGACTTTTACCATCGTGATCCTACCCGGATTATGTTGCAGTACTTTTTCAAATTTTGCCACTACTTCTTTACCGATGTTGCCTGAGACTTGGCTTAAGTCAGTTTGAAGATTTCAAATTGTAATTACTGCATTCACTTCTAAAATACCAGGGATTTTACTGAAATGAGTAGCGAAATAAGACAAATTTCTGCAACATTTAGTTTCGTATTAAGGCCTTTTTTGTTTCAGATATAGAGACAGAAGAGAAGCGGTTGGGCTGAACAATTTATGTTTCAAACCTAGGTGCATTGTTACGTAATGCGAGTTTAAAATTACGGTTTTTTCCGTAACTTTAAACTCCGTAACCATAAATTCAAATGGAAAACGTTCTCGAAAAGCGAAAATAAAGCGAAAATAGGCATTTATCCCATGATAAGCACTTATTTCCAGAACAGACAAAAATAGGCACCATAAAAATTTATGTGAATGCATTAATAATGAAACAAATTAATAATTCGACAGTCTATGATTCTGAGCAGCAGAAAAAAAAGCGAGATCCGCTCTCCAGTGATAACGTTTGCTCTGGCACGGGGTAGCTCATTAGAAGGGTCCAAGGAGGTGCACAATGGTGCAGTTCAACAACAAAACAGGGCGAGTGAGCAATCTAGCCTGAAGTAGCGTCAAAAGCAACATCAACAAAACTGAAATTCAGCTCACTAACAACACATCCATTGAAACGCAACTGCGAATTCGGATAAAAGACGACACGCTTATATTTTGTTGGCATTAAAATGTATCACTCCAAAACAGTTATGTATGTTAACAAAATATAGTAGATAATAACGAAGACAAAGTTAACATATCAGTAGAAATACCTCCAATCATAGTACAGATCTCTAATTAAAGAAGCTAAAATTCTTAACTATGCTTTTTAATTAATAGGAATCCCTTACTATCTGTGTTTGTTTTTAATTCATTTACAGACTAACTTGTGTTTCTAAAGTTGAGGAAACTTGAGGAAATCATTAATAATTAATTATTAAGGAATTCCTTAATTATTAAGGAAAAATTATAAAACTTCTAGTATATTTTTAAACATATGTTTAGAATTGGTTCACAGAATACAATTTTTTTCAATTATGATTTTAAATATCTTTTAGTAATGTAGAGTTCTTCATTTCTGTGGTGTCCTGTAATTTTGCATACCATTCTAGAGACCATACCATTCAGGGGAAGAAGTGAGAGAACTGATTCTACATACAAACAACTTGCAGCGAGTGGAACACATTCAATGATTTATGTAAAGAATACAGATGCCACCAATAAACCTCACTATTAAGTTGTTAATATTTTTGATAAGAAATGACTGTTGCATTCCTGCCCCTGTCATCAGCAACACTATCGAAATCTGTGAAGCCATTTCTGTGGCCCATTGTCTCAACCGAATCCCTTCATCCTGTATCGAAAAATAGACTTCTATCAAAGACACAGATCACAGAACTGGACAATAATTTTACTGTCAACGTGCATGCATTATAATGTACTTTGGTATCGACAAAATAAACTCAAAATTAGCTGTTGGTTAAAACATTTCGCGCAAGGTACATTTTTCTCTACTTGTCAGGTGTTATGGAAACTTCAAAATTACAATTCAGTTAAGAGAATTGAAAAAAAGGGAAGCTTCTTTCATGTACACTTTTAATTATGCATTGACCTTTTGACATCACTTTACTCTTTTTGAATAAGAAATGTCCTCCGAGAGCAGTTTCATTTCAACATGAGCTCTGCTGCCTTCTCCGTGCAAGTGACGATGTCGCTGGTGCCATTGCCCCTGCCACCGCGGTCCTCGCCGCCGCCCTCGCCGCCGCCCTCGCCGCCGCCCTCGCCGCCGCCCTCGCCGCCGCCCTCGCCGCCGGTCGTTTCGCGTCTGCTCATAAACCGGAGTGTTCACGAATCGGAGTGTTCGCGGCGACCGCTCCGCAGGCAGACGGAGTAATGTCGCTTGCAGTAACAATTATATTACACGCTTTATATCCCTCGCTTAAGTTATGTTTTCGCTGTGGTCACGTATTAAAGGTTATCTTGACTCGGAAGCTTCTAACTGCGCTATGTGCGACCTTTAAATCTTGTCACGCTTGTAAAATATATTTGAAGAATAGATTGTGCCGAGTGAAGCTTGACTTTTTTCACCTTCTTTTCTTGTCGTAAGCTACAATTTATGTATTCAGTAATCTACTCAGTGTACGAGATATTTGTTCACTCGTATCATTTTAGAAATGTTGGAAAACGTGTCTGTTATGCAAATAATTTGTGTCTGCGATTATGTTTGTTGTACCATGCGGTATCAACCAGGCAAGGATAAAACTTAGTGATAATCAAATGACTTCTAGAACTTTCCGGGCTAAATATCTCTTTCTTAAAATGATTGGTTATAAATAGATATTGATTTTGGCACAGGACAACCAGGTGTTTCCTTTGACACACTAGTAATTATTTTCAAAATTTATTGGTTTCCATTTTGTAGGATCATTTTACTATTGCAAATAATCTTAATATTCACAAATGATCACTTCATTACATATCGGGTTAATTTTAAAGTCCTTTAAAAATCTTGATGACAAGTAATAAAAAAGAATTAAGGAGTATGAAGCGTTTGAAAATGAATTCAAAATGCGAAGTACTTGCGAAATGACTTCCAATATACGAATTCTTCTCATGTATCTATCCTTCATGCAGATCATATCGTCAACACTGTGAAACTTCTTAGCAACGCTTAACAACTAATTTTCATCTAAAGAAATAATGTGTAAATATAAATGACTGTACAGAGTACGTCAACTACTCCAATCGCTACTCATTTTAAAAAGAAAATTAAAGTTTGCTAGGACCTCCCGGTCAGGGGCACTGCAGTGACATCAGCTGATGTCACCTTTACCGGTATTTCTTTTCAATAGATGGTCATTTTAATAGAAAATGACGACTTACCGACCACTCAACCTTCACAATAAGGAATTCTCCCGAGGAAGGAATTTAATTAGCAGAACAACGAGCCGCATTCTCGGTCATTTCCATGTCCCCTTGAACCGCTCTCGACCCTGTCCGGCGCCCTTCGTCTAGAGGCGGATCGCCAAAGCCCAGAAGCCCCGAGAAGTTTTCCGGCGGCGCTGCCCTCTTGGCGGCCGGGCCCTCCAGCGGGGCCGGGGGCCCTTCTGCTCGGAATTGCAGAGCAGCTCCGTGGCACAGGAGGCCGCTGGCCAGCCTCTTCAGCCCGCTCAGAGGGCCACGAGAGTGACGTGCAGATGACGAGAACATCCGGCGGAGAGATGTCCCGGAGCGAATAGTGTGAACGAAGAGACAAGGGATTGGCAATGAAGGTTTTCGAGCAATTCAGTTGTTTTGAAAAGTGACACATTAAAATGGTTTCCATTATTAATTTCTATAATATCATTCGAATTCATATAACTTAGAATTTTTGATAGTCATCGATGTCAATCATCTAGTATTATTGTATTTACGTCAGTTCTTTGTATGTTAAACTCGATTCATCCGAATAATTCTTACAATAACTTATACGGCAAGAGAACCTGTTAAATCAAATAATATTTTTGTTGTTATAAAGTCAAACTCTTTTTAATTTGAAATGTATCATTTTAATTTTTTAAATTGTTCTTAAACGTATTTTTTCTATCCGTCGTTTTACTACAAAGCCCAATTGCAACACTATGCTTCATTTTTTGAGCAGATTATGAAAAAGGGAATAAATCAGAAATAAAACCTGCAACTCTCAATCGAAATTCCTGGTTTATCCTTGATTTCTAAATGATTGCCTTTTGAAATTCCTGGATTAGCTTTCATTTGTAAATTATTCCTAAATTATCCTGTATAGGTAATTCTTAATCCGGTACATAATGGCCGAAATTCTATTTAATACATTCACTACGTTTTATTTCATTAAATGAGAATTCATGAGGCATGATCAATCATTGATTTGCATGATACTGACTGAAGTTCTATCCAATTAATGGTTGGTAATACTAGTCATTCAGGCGTATTGTTCCTTGGAGCTGTCACATAAATCTTTCATGGTTAGTTTTGCATACCACGCCATATGTCAAATTTTTTGTTAGTTTGTTACAGTGTTAGTGATTCAAGTAAAACAATATGTAGCAATAAGATAACACTAACGCAATGCATATCTTTCTACTTTCGATCTAAAGTATTATTTATGCAATGCAGTATTACTATTGTATGTATTCTTCAGAAGTAATCTCTACACGAAAATATAAAATTAGTAATTATAAGCATTTACACAGAAGAAAAAATTAGCTATTGAATTACAATTATTTCCATAGAAATGGGTTTCCTCAGAATCCGTTTCCTCTCAAGAATCCTTACAAAACGTGGAATTGTTTTTTAATGAAAGTAAATATTTGTTCAGTAACAAAATGAATTTCTGTAGTTAAGTAACGTACTCATCTTGTGTATTAAATAGAACCTTTGAGTGGATCCAAATTCAAAGAGGATTCCTAAAAAGAGCTTTGTTTAGCAGGACATCCTATGTGTGGACTCTTATTGATCAGAGGCCAACCTCCTGGCTGGCCGTGCGTGTGTGCCTCTGCCCGCCCCGCTCCGCCCTTGCCAGTGCGTCGCCATCCAACGCACGTGCCCTGTGAGGGCCGGCACGTCCTCTAGGCCGGGCCTGCAATAGCATTAAATAGGCCCCGCGCGTGTGGCGACCAGAAGGTCTGGGGAATTTCCGAGCAAGGCGCGGGGAGCTGGGAGCGGGGAGTTTTTTTCCAGTGCGTCGCGCCGGCGAGCGGGTTCGCGGCGTCTGCGGTTTGCGCCCCTCTCCCCGCTTCTCTCTCGTGCTCCCCGGCCCCGCGCCGCGCTCCTGACCCCGGCCGAGGACCGCCGCCCGCCCACCCACGCCTTCGCCACGCCGCCGCCGCCCCGCCGCCCCGCCCCCACTCCGGCCTCGGCCCGCCCGTGTGCGACCGCAGACCGCAGTCGTCGGACCCGCCCCCGCCCCCGCCTCTGCCTCCGCCTCTGCTTCCGCCGCCGTGGAGCGCCGAGTCAGCGGCGTCGGTGGACGTGTGGGCTCCACGCGGCTCCGCGGTGACGCGGCGCGCCGGTCGCCAAAATAGTTCCCCTTGCACAATTACTCCCCCTAACTCTTCTACACACAGCCCACCTCAGTGTGTATGTATGTATATATATGGGCCACAAGTGATCACGCAACACGTTTCTCTCTTCCGAGACCCAGTTGTATTCTATCTTGGAGAGATGAACATGTGGAATTATGAAGATCGGCCTTTCGACTGCATCCCTTGGTTAAGACATGATTGTTAGTCTTGAATAATGAATTATGAGCTAGAGGATGATATTATTATTATTATTATTATTATTATTATTATTATTATTATTGAATAGGGTGATGATGAGGGGTGAAAGGACTAGGATGATGGTGAGAGGTGTTGGGTAGGGTAGTACGAGGTGTACGTGGGCTTTTGGAACCATCCCAGCATTCGTCTTATAACCAAGGGAGTATATATATTCACATATATTTGTGATCCTTTGTTCCCTCTGTAAAATGCAAGGATCCTACTCCTGCAGCGCTCATACACCCCTATACTAAAACATTGCCCCCGCCGTGCTTCACAATGGGATGAAGATTCTCTTTATTGAGTTCCCCTCCAAAAATAACTTCATCCATCTGATTGGAAGATGTTAAATTTACTTTCGTTTGTACAAAATATCTTTTCTCAGAATTCTTTGGAACGATTGACGTGAGTTTTAGCGAATACCAATCTTTTCTTCTTATTTACTTTATGTATGTAGTTCTTTCTTCGAACTACTCAAATGGTGATATTCTTTCTTCAAATTTTCGAAATTTCACTCAATGTTTTGCACTGATTGTGTAACTTAATAATTAACCTATTAGTGGTTTCTTAGCGGGCCATCTTGATAGACATAGCTTTGAAAGGACAGTGGAAACAAAATCGGTTGACTAAAAGAATACGTTTGGCGACTTTGAACCGGAGCAGAGTCGCTGATGTGCGCCGTTAGACTACCAATACAACGGTAGCAATAGTGTGAGACAAGTGTACAAGTACTTTTTGTGTCATAATTTTCACTGGAATTTACAAATTTCAGATACGAGAGTGAGTTGGAGTGAAATTTGTAAATTTTCTTAAGTTGAATCTGTCAAGTAATAAATTTGTATTACTATGAGACACTACATTTCACTACAACAAAAATAAAATTAGAAATTAATCTAATTTATTTTCGTGTACGAAGCATGTATTGCAGTGTACGAAAACTTTTCAACTATTATAACACGTTATTATAAATACGTACGAATAATTTCAACCGACTTGTATGTGAACTTTCATTTTGTAAACTGTCCGTTCACTACAAATAAAAAAAAACAACTAATGTGCAACTGGTATACAATCAAAAAGCCACACATAAGAGAACGTTCATTGTACTTAAAAGGGTAAGCAGCATGATAAATGGACACATTTAATGAATCTTCATCCCTGATGGCAAAATATATTCAACGACCAACAACAACGAAAACAAACTGTTCAATCTCGCGAACAATTACAAGGAAATTCGCCAGCAGGGTGCAGCCTCAAATTGTCTTTCCCCCGCGCGGCCAACATTCTTCGGCTGCCCCACCCTCAAAGTTTCTCACGGCTCTAGCACGTTTATACAAAAACATAAGAAATGAAACACAGATGTTCGGGGAACAAAACGACTCTCGTTGAGCCCTCTGGCCGCAAGCGCCGAACCGCCGCGCACTTACTGTAAGCCGGGGAAGGGGCGGCAGGCTCGGCCTCCCCCGGCGGGCGCGCGGCCCTCAAGCCATTAGCTTTTTACCTGCTTTTCTCAGACTTCGGCGGCCAGACATATTTACAAACATTCCAGATATCGCTACGTGCCTCCCGCCCCAATACAGGCGTTAATATTCGCCGACAACGAGCGCATCTGCTAGGCAGCCGCGCCAGCGCCCGCGCCCGCCTCATCGCCGTTTTCTCTCAACCGGCATCGCGGTTCCCGTGAGAAAATACCAAACCTTGCTAATGAGATGCAGCCATCGCGGGCACAGCCAGTGCCACCCGCAAGTCACGTGACGCACTTCAAAACATAACAACGAATAGCGAGCATCTCTTGTGGCACACTACGTCTCACCGTACATCATAGGCTAGCTGCAATTGTCACGTGACTCTCCCTCCTCTGCTTTCAGAAACATACGTTTCAATAAATACGGCAACTTCGCTCCCACGCGCCACTGTTATGTCGAACTATCAGTCAAACTCTGCTATGTCAAACTTCTGAGTCATTTCTACTCTGCTGCTACTACGCAGGCACTTCTAAGTCAAACTACTATACCGCTGCTACAATTACTGCTCTGTTCACTACTATGTGAAACTACGCAGTCACATTTCTACGTCAAACTCTACTATTACGCAGTCACTCTTCAGTCAATCTCACTGCTACTATTACGCAGTCACTCTACGTCAAACTACTATTACTGCTGCTACAACTACTACTCTACTCGTCGGACAGCCTGCGAACGAGTCAGCTGTCCTTGCTCTGCCTATCAAGGCTCCGGCAATCAATCGGCGCGGCCAGCAGGCCGCGATCAACAGTACGGGCCGCTCCAGCACGCGAGTACGCGCCCGTGGTGACATTCAGCCTACCAGCCGCAACATCCGCAGCCCATTTCTACCGACGGCACACACACTCAGCCGTCTGACCTGGGTTGGTGCTTGCAGTACTCTCATCAATCTGTAAGTGTAAACTTCAAGCAAGAAGAAACTATTAATCATAAACATTCATTGGTCCTCCGGCTTACTGCCTAACTATTTACTTGTAAAACTAATCAATATTTCAAGAATTAAATTTAATTTATTCACAAGTGCATTGCCTTTCATTTGCCCCTACGAAACAATCCCCTGAAACCTGATCTGACCCTGTATGTAGTCGCTTCGCAGAACGGACCTCACACCGCGCTGCATCCACTACACAAACAATACGTACGTGTAGCATATCTTAACATATTATGTTAAATATAATGCCAAATATGTTTCGTATTTCTCGAGTTTTGAAAGGCCGGAAAGGGAATCCGTCCATTCCCGAAGGGCGCGGGGTCCTCGCATCGTGGGTAAACAAGAGCTCAAGTTGCTGCCATGGGAGTTCCTCGCGCTGCTCGGCGGCCAGCGGGGCCACGCCGCTGCCAGGCAGGCGCGCGCCGCCCGCTCCCTTCACACGCCCTTCGCTTCGCAGTTTGGTCCGTTGCAGGGACTATACTTCGACTGAAACAGAAAGTCCTCACTAGGTCACGCTCTGAAAAGAGAGGAGGACACTGTCATCCACTCGGGAGATTTAATACCAAATAATGAAGTCATAACGAAACTGTAATGTGCTTTATTCAACTCTGCACCTGGCAGGTATCAGGTGTTAACGGTTTCATCCAATCAGGAGCTTATATGTCGCTACAGTGACGTCACTATGCTGACGTTCTAACTCTCGATTGGATGAAACCGTCAACAGCTGATACCTGCCAGGGGCAGATTTGAATAAATCGCAGTAAAGCGATTCGATGACAGTGTCCCCGTCTCCTGCCAGTTTGGACCTTTCAGTTTTAATCGGAGTATAGGTCCTGTATTATCGGTAGAGATAGCGCTCTGCGCTCTGTTTGGAAGTCCCTGTACATATATCCGACAGATAGATCAATTTTCCTCATTAGATCAAGCAATGAAATTTCAGTTTTCGTCAAAATTGAGTTTCCATTAGCGATAGCCGATAGCCGCTGTCTCAAGAAAGGAAAGAAAGTGGGCAATGCCAAAAATATCTTTCAGATTAGATCAAACATTTGCTTGAAGATTGAGGCCATTCCTCAGGTGGCTTGCGTTGTACTCTCTAAGTATTATTGTGTAAATAAGGAGTAGAAGCTTGTACATGTAGATAGTACCCGAACAAACATAATGAGTTAGTAAGGACAGTACGAAAATCTTGATTACACAATAGGGTATGTGTTAATCACATTCTTATTTGTTTATGATTTCGACGAACCAATGAAAAATATATTGTCGTCTGAAGTTAAGAAAAATTTAACAGGAAATGATTCATACTATTTGTGTATGTCCTGAATTTCTTCTTTGAAAATACTGTTATTTTCAGTGATGTCTATGCAATCAGGAGGAATGGAAATACGCTATCTATAGTTTTTATGCCAAGAAGTTGAGGTGATGTATTTTCAAGAGTTAAATAACATTGAGGTTATTTTATTTTGGAGATTCACGTAGATCGCTTCAACACGTTCTTGTTTCAGATTATTCAGCAACGACTAGTATTCAACGAGCCGGAAAAAACGTCGTCCGAAGCAGCAACTCGTACGGAAAAGGCACGCACCGTTTCATTTGCAGCAGCGTGCATCGCATCCGAATGCACCGACCAATCCTCTTCACATTTCGTGCTGCGCGCGGCTGCAATTGATTCTTTTGTGCAGCGGAGAGGCGTCCGTGGGGCTACTGCCTTTGACGAGCCAGCGCAAGGCAGCGCTTGTCGATACGCGCCTCGCATCGCGCACGCGCCACCGCCGCCGCCCCGTCATCAGCCCTTCCGCGCGTAACGAGGCCGCATTGAGGGCCGTCCGGCGGAGCCAGCCTCTCGCCGGTGGGGACGGTGACGTGACCGAAGAGAGCGAGGAAAGAATTGGTCTCGCGTTTGCCCGACTGAAAGATAATTTATTGTTTCCGGGCGCGACAGCTACTCAGGTCTTAAGTCGCGTTAGAGTACTCTCTGTCCGAATCAGTGAAAAACTACTGATTGACAGTGACTATTCACTGATGGTGTCAGTTATAACCCTGCCACTGACAATCAGTGAATTGAACTGAACAAATCAGCGAAAATCTGTCGCACTTTTTGAATCAGTAAAACCTCTCTGAATCAGTGAAATCTGTGACAACTAGTTGAACGTGACGACTGAACGATCAGTGAGTGATGGTGGCGCGGCACTTTTATCACTGACGACCAGTGAAATACTGGCGGTCATTATGAAAAGGTCCGCATATTCTCTGATTGTCAGCGAAACTACACATTTCCACTGAAGATATCAGTGACTTCGGTTGTCACTGATTGAATCAGCGACAATTTCACTGATTCAGATTCAGAGAGTAGTGCATGTTTCATCGCACGATGGGATGGAGATTCTCTTTCGCTTGAAAGCGAGATCCGACGCCGACCTCTGCGTCGGATTGTGGTGTTTCCCTTTTTCAAGTTTCTCCCCCACCGCGGAATCACCCTGACCGAGACATACTCTAAGTGCATTAGGATGCAATGCATGCTGCTGCAAATGAAACGGTGCATGCCTTTTCCGTACGAGTTGTTGCTTCGGACGACGTTTTTCCGGCTCGTTGAATACTAGTCATTGCTGAATAATCTGAAACAAGGACGTGTTGAAGCGATCTACGTACATCTCAAAACAGAATAACCTCGATGTTATTTAACTCCTGAAAATACATCACCTCAACTTATTGGTACAAAGAATATAGATAGCGTATTTCTGTTTCTCCTGATTGCATAGACATTGCTGAAAATATCAGGTCTAAAGATATACAGGACATACACAAATACTACGAATCGTATTCTGTTAATTTTTTTTTGAAACTTCAAACGACAGGAAATTTTTCATTGGTTTGTCGAATTGGCTCGCGACTAGACACCTGCCATAAAAGCGGTAGTGTAGCTCCGGCATTCGCCTGATGCTGATCAGAAAAACCACCTAAACCTACCGACCAGAGCCGTCAACCAGTAGATTTCTCGACCAAGCAATGGTTGAATTCGATCCAGCTAGCTTCGAAAGCTCATCATTGTCGGCTCTGGAACCCTGAAACCACTCAGTTAACGATGCCGCACAAGTAACTCTGGAGTCACTCAGCGTGTAGAGCGCTTTGCGGCGAACAGAACGCGCGAAATCGACTTTTTAGGCACGTAAAATAGGATACAAAATTACTAAGCCAGACAAAAAATAGACATGAAAAAGTTATATTTCTGGGATGTAGAAATGATCTCAAAAGAATTAAATTAGGGAATTTTTATTATGCAGGAAAAATAATTTTTACATTTATGAGAGAGTCTACAAGCATATTTTATTCACTTTAAAAATTGACAGTATAGTATACAATTAATATTTTGTACAAATTTTCTGCAATAAGGCTGTAAAAAATTTATTAAAATCATTTGAAGACTGAAAATGAATTTTTCACTGACACATTTATAGGAGCAAACAAATTTAGTTACATTTATCAAGCTCACTTTTTCAGAAACTTCTTCAGTCGTCTCCACCTCCTAAAAATAAAAATAAAATAAAAATAAAAAATAATAATAAAAAAAACTACTTTGTAACATACGACCCATTTAACCATTTGACCTTTTTTTGTATTATTCGCCCGTCCGACAGTATGATTTTGCCTACCTGTACCTTTCCTCGTCTGGACTTCGAAGACGACGGGAGTGAAACATCCTTAATATGTTGAGTTGCAGGGCTCCTTGTATGTTGGGTATGTTGGGTGAGAGATGTCGGTGCGTTGTCGACTGCGTATTCGATCATATAATATTTGCATTTCAGAAAAGTATTTGCGTTTCCGTAAAACGAATTTCAAAATTTAGCATTTAAAATATGATCGTTCTTGAAAATTACTTGTTTTAGACAGTTTTAGGCAAAACCTATTAAAATAGACATCGACCTCCCTTTTAGGACATTTTAGGCACTATTAGTCGCTTTTAGTAGATCTCTTTTCTCGTGATTCGTAAACATCTGCAATTATTTTCCACAACATCCTAAAGGAACTGAATAGGCACTTGTCCTAAACTCCGAGGTCTACTCATAAATGGCTTAAATTTTTTCTTGAAACTTTTCGTGCATATAGTGCTAATTGCAATCTTTTATATGACGTAAAGTTCATTTTGGGGTAAAGTGTTTTTTGTTGTTTTTTTTTCAAAAATTACACAAATGTAATTTTTTTGAAAGATCTCTCACACCGTTAATATGCACATTTCCAGGAATTTGTAAACACTATTGTATTTCTGAGTTAGAGTGCTTTAAATGACTTCAAATGAAAGTTTTTCGAAAACTCGAAACATTTTCTGTGACAAAGAGCTTCAAATTTCAAATTTACAGTTGCGTTTAAACTGAATTTTCTTAAAAATGGCTTCAAATTTTTAAAGAAAATTGGCATTTAGGACAAGAGTTTTACTGTTCTTTAATATTCTTAAAATAGTAACTCGTTTTACTACAAGGAAACCGGAAAATGTAAGAAAATGTCAAAAAATATAGTTTTGGCAGGCGATAGATGGCAGCTGGCCAGAGTATGTGTCAAGTCCGAATAGCTAGCCGATACTAAAGGAAATAGAAAACTAATACGAGAAAGTGTGAGAATACAATAATGTGCAATTCTGTAGCGCCACTAGTTTTCTTATTAATTTAAAAAATGCATTATAGTTTTATTTCAAAAAAATGCGGTCGTGGGGAGTATCAACGCAAACCACGTGTACAAACTGCATACAACTGAAATGTCGGGAAAGCGCAGCCTTTAATTAAGTGTTGCGTCGGGTGAGTGTGGTGAGGCGCGTGCCTTGAAAGCGGATCGCAGGGCGGAGGCACGGGCGCGTGGCGGGTGGCGGGTGCGGGGCGACGGCGCCCTGGAGCGCCCGGTGACACTCCGCGCCTCTTGCGCCAGCCGCCGCCGCCTCCCCTCCCGCCTCCCCCACCCCCGCCCGCTCGCTGCCCGCAGGCGGCGTGCCGCCACCTGCCTCATTAGTGGATCTACTCATTTCAGCCGACAGAATAAGCTCTTTCGCTCTGCTCTTTAATGTCAGCTTGCTCTTTTCTGAGGTTTTAATGCAGGACATATTAAGTTATATTTGGGGCCCATTGAGAGGATTCCACACTGTTTGGAAGTGGTGGCAGATGACAACGAATTAATGGTGTTCGTAATGTGAGGAAATTATTGAACAAGTATGTAATTTTACATAATGTGAATGCAGAATGTCTAATGATAACTCGGAAAAGACAGAGATAGTGTGGTACCAACCATGTCACCAGATGACGCCATTATCTATTGAAGGCTTCCAAATACGTATGGATTCAAAACGATACATTGTATGTAACTTCATAGGATTATCTGCTGCAAAAGTTGTAGTCTTTTTGTCGAATAAATATGAGAAAATTCTATTTTATCTCAGGACTTGATAATAATATTTAAATGGCGTTGAACAAAAGGTCATTTGAAGATCAAAATAACCGCTATAGAACAGAGCATTTTTTGTTGCCCATTCAGGAATAATTAATTTTATAGCAAAAAAAATTTAATGATTAGAGGACATAGGTGCGAATGAAATGAGAATTGCTTTGTGCCCAATATTTGGTGAACATGTGGAGTTGAACTGAACCGAGTGCAGACTTTCGAATATGAAATGATCAAATGGGAACATCATTTTTCACCACATTTGTGGATTATGATCAAATATTTCTTCTAAGATTTTCAAAAGACCTTCAACTTGAAATTTTAATGAATTGTTAGCTACATGTGAGTATTTTGAAAGTTTCAGAGTGCAAATCCACACTTCAACACATGATATCGCCGTCGTGACTTCTCATCAGAGTCGAATTTGTAAACTTTCGATTGGGAACTGAAGCAAAATGATTTTTAAAACATCTTTCTCAGGAGTAATTATTATTTACAAGTGCTGTATCTAATGTTCATGAAAAGAATTTGTTTTCCTTGGAATAAAAACCCATTTTTTGACTTGCGTTGTATTTTTTTTAGTACATCTTTATTTCATAAAGCCGTAGATGAATACAAGCGAATCGAAATATTCGACACCTGTGGAGCATTGGAACATTAATAAGGAAAACGCCTATATTAATTTTTATAACTGTCTTGAAAGATAATTCAATAATAAATAATAGAGGGTTACATAAACGTTAATTTGGAAATTCTCAGTCGTTTTTGGAAAAATATTCCTGTTTTTATTTTCGTTTCTACATTAACGTTGTAACAAAAATCAACATTATTATTTAACAATTCCAGCTAACAAGTTGATGATTAATATATTAGGATATCTCGGGAAATAAATTTAGCTCTTTACACTAATAATTCATTACACTAATTAAGTTGAAGGAAGTTTGACGGCTATTGAAATATTACTTTAAATAAATCTCATTATATTTGCAAACTGTATCAATTATACGTACACGATACTTTTTTATGTGCATTCATTTCTCATTTTAATTAAAGGAGAAATGTTTCTTCGATATCAGGAATTATTTGCGTTCGCAATCTACTATGATACTATGATTTTATAATTCCCAGTAAATTTAGAGCAATATTATTCAAATGTACGATATCGATGTAGATGACGATGTAGATATATATTGAACTAGCGGAAAGCGGCAGACGTTGTTCTGCCCTTCATCTCTCCTTCCCCTTCCATCTCCCTTTCTCTGTCTCTCCTTCCCTCTATCCCTCCCCCTCTCTCTCTCTGTCTCAGTCCGAGTGTCTCTGTGTGTCTCTGTCTCTGCATCTCTGTCCCTCTTTCACATTTAGTTGCAGATTCCGCACGTCTCTGAGCAGTTGAGAAAATATCGAGAAGCGCTGAACCAGCAAAAATGCAATAGAATGTTCATGAAGGTCCCATTCTGTAGATTACGGTGTGAGAACCGTTTCTTTGAGACTTTCGGCCTAAAAAATAGTTTTTGATGCCCTAGAACGCTTCGTTTAGGAGTTATTTAACGATGTAGATTCAAAATGCTGCCCGAGTGTTGCAGGGTGCATTTGACATGAATATCTAGTTTTGTTCTACAGCACCATGTAGTGGAGTAACAGAATTAACAGCACATCAACCTTTTGGGTGAAAAAATTGGTAGAAGTGTCAACTTTCACGGAAATCGGTCATATGGTGACGAAGTTTACCTCTTATTTATATACCAACATCCATATATATATATATATATATATATATATATATATATATATATATATATATATATATATACTACATTATATAGAAAATATAGCATAAAATAAAACAAAATACCCCGCTAATGAGGAAACACGAGCTCGGGGAAATGATTGGCAAAATCCGTCGTTAATTTCAATCACTTGAGCCCCCGCCGGTGTGTGAGTCCCTCGGTCGCATTGGCGCCGTCTATTACTCCTCGTCGTCTTCTGTCCTTGCGCCGCCAGGGAGAACCCCTGGTAGCGGCACGCGGCGTTACGCGGCCGACCGTGGCAGGCACAGCTGCGGCCATAGCGGCGATGGTGGTGGCGTCGGCAGTGGCGACATAGCAGCGGCGGCGATGTGGTTGTGACAGCATGGCAGCGCCGGCGGCATGGAAGTGACGGCGGCAGTGGTGGCGGCGGCGGTGGTATGGTAGTGACGGCGGAGGTTGCATGGTAGTGACGGCGGCAGTGGTGTCGGCAGCGGTAGCATGGTAGTAACGGCGGCGGTGATGGCGGCGGCGGTGGCATGGTAGTGATGGCGGCAGTGGTGTCGGCGGCGGTGGCATGGTAGTGACGGTGGCGGTGGTGGCGGCGGCGGTGGCATGGTAGTGACGGCGGCTGTGGTGGCGGCGGCGGTGGCATGTTAGTGACGGCGGCGGTGGTGGCGGCGGCGGCGGCAACATGGGAGTGGCGGGGCGGGGCCGCCGGCTGCCCGTCAAAACAAATATTTTCCCGCGCGCCGCTGCCACTCGCCGAGCACCTCGTGGCCTTCCCTCTACTGCGCATCTCGCAGCTGGAGGACCAAAGCAGAAAAAATCCCCGAGCAGCGAAAGGCGCTTGCGACGTCTTTTTTGACTGGCGTGCTTCCTGACAGATTTTTTCTTTCCCGGCTCCTTCGCTGGAATAAGGTCCAGATTTAGGACACTAAGCGCCAGGGTCCAAGACTTGCTCGCTTTTTCTTTTATTGTGCTATGGAATAATATGTGTATCAAAACGTGTCGAAGTGTTAATATAGAGAATGTCTATTTCTTTGTACTTTAAAAGTAAAATGTTGATAATTCGAAGTATATCATGCCTTTATTTTTTTTAACTTCCTTCACATCTTTTTGGATTTGTTGCAGTCCTGATTTCCAAATTTAATAGCCAACACAACGAATAGGACAAAGGTTTGGAAAATATTCGCGACCTTAAAGTAAAAAGGTTCTATCTAACATTTTTTCCAAAAATGACTTTATGTTATATTTGTAATGGTAGCAATGAGATTTACATAGCCTATAAGTTATATTGATCTACGAAGCTTAGTTTCTGAGATACAGATAAGGTAACATGGTTCTATCTGCAAAACGTATGTTCAAGTTCGGGAAAAAAGGTTCTATCTGCTTCACCGCGCAAACCAATATGTTTACACTGTATGTGGACATTATCTTGTTGGCTGCCCAGTGTCCAGGTATTGTAAGATCTTTTGAGAAGCATATTTAATTGCATATTTAATTGTTGTGTGAAAGTGAAATTGAAGATGATGTTTTTGAGCATTCTTGTTCTGAATACGATTCTAATGCGGCAAGCAGTACTGAAGAAGACGAGACACCGAGGCAAAACAGTGCTGTAAGCGAATTTATAGGTTATGCGACACAAACTATTTGTACTCCATCTCACATGTTGATATAATATTATAAAATTGGTTACCTGTAAATCCTGTTAACAACCCGGATTATTACGATTTTACTTCTTTTCGGTTAATACTTAAATGTATTGTTAACCCTGTCGTTAGGAGCGCATGTATCTAGTAGACCCAATCTGTTTTAAGAACTCAATATCTCGCTGTGTTGTGGCTGTAAATTTTCGCAATCTGGTGGCATCGTGTAATAAGAAGGATTGGAAAAAAGTGCAAGGGTCGAAGAAACATCAAGCTGGCGTAGAACATTTAAATTACAGAGACAAAGTCATCAAGCTTAACAATTTAACAAAACTACAAATTGTGGAAATTTTTGTCGTTGCAACTGCACTCTAAATGTCACTCCAGAAGAGCAAGGGAGGTTATTTATTTCGTTTTACAAATTGGAAACTCATTCTAAAAGAGTCATTTCATACTGAGGACATCAGATCCTTTCCAGAAAAAAAGAAATCAAACAGAAAATATTCTAAACCTTCGAAAGAAGAATACATTCGTTTACAAGTTTTATGATTCAAATAAAGAAATTATTGTGTGTAAGAAGTTCTACCTCAACACACTTTCTATAAGCCAGAAGATGATAAATAATGCACATTTAAACAAAGATAAAATAACAGGAACACCAAAATCAGACGATCGAGGTAGCAAAACTAAGGATAAAATACCAAAAGACGTGAAAGACAGTGAGGGCACACATTAAATCTTTCGCTAAAACAGAGAGTCACTATTGTAGACCTAGTACTACTAAGAAGTGCCTCGCCTCCAACTTAAATATCACGAAAACGTACGACCTCTACAAGGCATGTTGTGTAAACGAAAGATGTCAATTTGTTAAAAATTATGTATCGGAATATTTTTAATGAAGAATTTAATTTGGATTTCTTTCAGCCAAAAGCGGACAGATGCGAATACAGAATTAATGAGTTAGAAAATAATATTTCTAAGGATTTAAAATTAAAATATACTGAAAACGTAGAAAACAAGGAAAACAGGAAAAAGGAAAGAGAGGAAGATCATAAAATCAAAGATGAACATACAATTGTAGTGCCCTTTCATTTAGAAAATGTGATAGAAATTCCGAGAGCAAACAAGTATTTTCTTCTACAGGAGAAAATTAAATTTATTTAACATGACAGTTCATGTTTTCCCAACCAAAGATGTATATTGCGCAATTTGGACTGAAATTGACACAGGCCATTCTGGAAATGACATTGCAAATGCCGTTTCCCAAATTTTGGAAAAAATAATTCAAAACTCACCGAAGGTAAAACATATTATAATGTGGAGCGACAGCTGTGTACCCCAAAACAATAATCAGAATTGTTTCTGGTAATGAAGGACTTTCTAAAAAAACACTCACAAATCGAAGACAGTTTTGAAATACTCTACTGCTGGTCACTTATGTGTTCAGGAAATACACAATGTTTATTACCAGATAGAGAAAGCGCTGAGAGCTAGTGAATTCTGGTCACCGATTTCTTTCATGCGGATACATTTGGCAGTAAATATAAAAATGCCACTTAATATTATTCAGATGAAAACAATGCATTTTAAGTATTTCCATAAAAGCAGCAAACATCTTCATTTCAATAAATACCTTTCACTCAAGTTCCGCAAGTAAAATTCACTCAAAGACTAGCTGAAGTAGAGTATAAAATTAAACATTCTGATTCACAATTTCCAACGTAAATGTTCGACCATATATTTCTACAAGATGGGTGGCGAAAAGTTCTTCTTCCATCTATCCGCCTGTGCAAACGTACGTGGCGAAAGAGGTTTTTAAATAAGGAAAAGGTAGGAGATTTAGCATACATGTTGAAATGGATGCCAACTCTGGATCAAACCTACTCCATAGAATTGCTTAAAAAACAAAAATAATACTATGGCTACGCGACATTTTACTTGAATATGTTTGTAATATGTCGTTTCAAATTTAAGAGTAATTCTGTAATTTACAATAGGTTACTTTTTTCCACTTCTAGTTGGCTAAGTCTAAGCAATGCCATGAAATTAAAATTGAGTACTCTAAATAAGATTTCTACTAAAATGTAAGCACATTTCTTTGAATTCTTTAAAATTTAATAAATGATACGTTACATGTATATTTGCAATTATTTAAGTAATGTACCAGTCAAATTTTCCTACCAACAAAGATAGAGCCTTTTTGCTCCAACTTGAAAATGCATATTGAGAGTAAAAAGGTTCTATCTGAAAAAATAGGGTCTTGGTTTCTACCAAAGTTACAATGCTTTTAGAATATTATCAGTCTACAGTTTTGTGCTTGGATGTCAAGTACACTGACAAAGTTTCAATACATTTCATAAAATAGTTTTTGTTTTAGAGAGGGACAAAACTTTGAAATGCTCTCCTGTAAAATTTACTGTCGGTGCAGGATAGAACCTTTTTACTTTAGGGTCGCGTATTGTTGAGAGATAAGCTCATCAGCCTAATGTATGTTGAGTATGCTGCACCTGCTGCCTCACTGGAATTGCCCTGCGGGACAGTGCAATGTTTATCCCAAAGGCGCGTGCAGTGTTCACTTTCAACTTTGTGGTAGCTAAATATCCCTTTTTACCACAGTGTTATGTGGGAGTAATGAGGTCTTCTCACAACAACCTTTACTCCTGTAAACCTGTTGGCCCGCTTTGCTTCAGCACCATCTTCACCCCTCAACGCGTGGGAATTCGTTCGTGTTTGCGGTAGCATCAGCTGCTAAGATTTTGCACTTTCACTGACCTAGGGGGCCACGCGCCAGCCACTCCAGTGCAGATGCGGTAAGCTAGGAAGGGTGGGGATGAGACTCATTCTAGGAGTGGGGACTACCAATGATAATGGGCAATTTGAGCCGTAGCGCGTAAATTAAAATAGCAATCCGCGAGGACATGATGGATTGTTGCATACATTTCAAGAAATATTGTCTTTTGCATTATATTGAAAATGTTTGTAGTCGATGTATGGCAATGTGAAATGTGAATCTCAAACGAATTAGACGTACGTATTTGATTTGGACACCAAGTATTATAATTGCTTGTAAGGCTGATTATGTAATTCGCTTTGCTACTAAATAGTCACGAATTTAGTATGGCGTTAAACACAAAATTGTAATATTGGTTCGTTTTTCTTTGATGATGACAGCAACAAACTACTTATTCATTGTCTATGTTTAATTGAATAAGATAGTTCTATCAAAGCTAAATAATCTTCTTAAAATATATTATTTCTGCTCTAATTTCTGTCAAGACCGCATTATAGACATATAATACAAAAGTTACGAACACTATTTATTCATATTCGTTTACATCGTAAACAAATTAAACCTTTTGCATTCTGTTGAGCAAAACCCATAATAATCTCATGATTGACTGTAACATATCGTCAGAGCGGATTGCTCGTTGGTACTTCTCATTCAGATTCATAATGAAGAAAAAATTGGCACAGTACACATAAATGGTCACGGCCCTTTTGATAGGGGCCTCAAATACAGTGTAACTCAAGCAACGAAAATTTTCGGAGAGTCTTGTGCCTGGGAATATTTTTGGATATCAAATAGAGTTGGCAAAATCATGTAAACTTTGTCGTAGGGAAAGCCTGGAGGTCTTTGTATTTTGCTAAATGTATACTAAAAAAAACGACTGCGAAAGCAAGAGAATTAGCTTACTTATTTCTAGTTCGTCCATTAATTGAATACGGGGCCGTTTGTTGCAATCCTTATAGAATGTTACAAAAGCCAAATTTGAATAGGGTACAGAGAAGAGCGTGTAAACTTACTTTCCGGAGCCATCGGAAGAAAGTAGAACGGGAGTCTCTAGAAATTAGGAGGCTTAAGGCAACACTCTGTGCCCTATACAAAGCGTGTGTTGGTTATCCACCTTGGAAATATATCTTCGTCCGATTCAATAGACCCACGTATTTAGGAGAGGGGATCACAAGCACAAATTTCAGTTCAGGCTACAGAGAACAGATGTTGAAACATTTTCCTTTACAAATAGAACAATAACGGACCGGAATAAGTTACCTGCGACAACCTTGGAACTCTTTCCTCTAGGTTTTGAAGGATTTTAAAGTAAATTAACTAATGATATTTGTAAACTTTGTTAATTAGTAAATTAGTAGTGTTATTATTACTACTAAGTGCATTGCTTTATTAAATACGCAATATAATTATATTCAATATAGTATTTGTACTGAAGTGTGGTGACCTGTTGTGAAGTGTAGAGTAATAGAGAAGTGAAGTGCAAGTGTTGTGGAGCGAAGTCAAGAGAAGTGGAGTGCAGTGTCATTAAAATGTCGGATATTTATTAGTTTAAAATATCGGTATAGGATACCCATAAAATATAGAGTGAATGCTAAAATTGTTACTATTGATTTTATTGTCATTATTGATATTATTATCAGAATTATTATTTTCAAATGTTCTTTTGTTGCTGTAAAAATTAGCTACCGTCACATCCAAAACCTACTTATAGGCTTCTGGCAGGCAAGACGTTTTCAGGAACATTTTCTCATTGCCTTCATCCGTACCCGGGCGAGATTAGATTTTCGGGAAAGTATGCGTCATACTAGCCTTCAAACAAGCACTATACTAATTCCCCATTGCTTAAGGTTCATGGATTTAATAAGGCTGACATGAATGTTTGTCGGAAATAGTAGTGTGCCAGCTAGAAACAGTTTCTCTTGTGCTCCACCTATTTCCTGCTTTTCTTTTGGTAGTAGTATTGCTCTCGAATTCTTTATTTGAATTCAGTCGTTGATAGTATCAATAGCAGTAACATAAAAACGCATTTAATTTGCGAAATTCCATACGAACTTAGAATAGAATTTCGATTTCGAATATTCAATTTAATATGGACCAAAAATATCAACAGCACTGAAATATTCGGTCATTAAGAAAGGTTTATTCAAAATACCTTCCCCACCTTCTAAAATCTTTAAATAAAGGAGTCATAATTAGGTGGTGAAGTTCAAAAGAATATGATTATATAACTGTTATCATACGCTAAATTTCGGATGAGAAAATGAAAAATAAGAACAATCTCAGATACATTTAAATTAATCACTATATTTTATAAAGAATTTGAACCAAATTTGTGTACGCTTCCACCTGCTGTGAATGCACCGTGGTTCTCAAATACGAGTAGTTCAAATATATGGCGCATAGTTGTCCCCCGACTGACGTCATCTTAATAAATCCCATTCAAATCCCTTCTAACAAGAATGTTCACGGGCTTATATCTCGCAAACGTTTCCACGTGGGTTACCGTGTTTTACATCCAAACCCCTCAAATATTAATTTCAGTAATTTACAGAGTGTGGTCGCTGTCTTTTACTTTCTCGCTACGGAGTAGAGAGAAAGTTATGTAAAGCTGCGCGAAAATGGCGAATTTTCGGCAGAAAATGTTTATTATAGGACTCTGGTGACGAAAAAGTGGATAAATCCTGTTGCGAAATTTAGAGGAGGGGGAGGAAATCCTCTAACACGTGGTGTAGCCTAAATCCATGTTTAATGGGTCCTTGATACCGGAAAATGGAATGACTGCAAAACGTCAGTCCGTATGTGAACAACGGTAGTGGTGAACCATTCAGTCGATTTTTTTCTCCAAAATTGATATTCCCTAATCGATCGGCTGATGTCGTGGCCCCTTGAATTTGAAATAGATATTTTAATGGGGGGTATTTTATATAAAACCCCTCAGACTTTTTTCGAAATTTTAAAAAAATTGGCTCTATAGTTAGTGATTAAATTTTGTTGCTGGATAGTGTGAAGGACGTTTAAGAAAGTGATGATGGTCTCATTTTCGTTAAAAACTCTGATTTCTCGAAAATTGCAAAAGTTCACATTTTTTGGAGTCTCCCTACAACTAAAATATTAAAGATAGAGATTTTCCTCGTAATGAAATCTGTTCCTTAAAGATAGATTTTGAAATACTTTTTCGAAAATTTGAGTACTTTTCGCGGAATTTTGCGTGAAAATATGGGCGAGAAAGTACGTGCTGTTTTAGCACCTACTTTCGAAATCTTTCGGTAAATATTGTTTTTTGTAATTCAAGACTTTGTAAAGTATCACTATTGTTTTAACATCATTATGTGTAATTATCTGTAATTGTAACATTTATGTTCATTCTCTTATCGTTATACAAGTTAGCTACTAGTTTTTCTAATATAATAACTGTGATTATAAATTGAGAAATAAAAAAATTGCTATTTCGTTTGAAGTAGTACTTCACACAGGGCGAGTCGTGAAGTGTCAGTGCGCCTAGTGTTTGAATGGTTGCTGCACCAGCAGCTCAACCGTTCTCCTAATCTGTGTGGACCGCGCACCCCGAAAGCCCCCTTAATTAACGCTGACTATTCCTCTGTGATATGAGGTTAGCACTTGATCTCGCGCTCTATTTCAACTCATCCGCGACCCCGAACTGCGCGGGAGAATCCGCGCAATTCCTGAACGAAGTCGGCGCGCTCGTTTCTCTCGATAATTTGAGTGGCCATAACGCAACCGCAAACGCGTCTCACTACCGACTAATTGCGGCATTTATTGCGCCGAGCGGGCTTCTGCGTCGGGCGTGATTTCCGCGTCGCGGTTACGACCGCGCGCAGCTCCGTTCATCTGGAAGGCTCTAGTGAAGTGGCATCGCTGCTCCTTCTGTTATCTTTCTGCTTGAGGCCTACAGAGCCAACAAGTACTACACCCAAGTGGGAACAAGTAATGGCTTTATTGTGAACACTTGGTGTAATTGTTCGTTATACTACTCCCTTTCGATTTATCTCGAAAGAATGGAATAGGAAAATGTTTTGGTATCTTGAGGAAATGAATAAGTAGGGATTGATTCGCTTAGGGTGAAATAGTTAACCCATGTTTTAGGAATAAAAGACTCACTAGGTAATAGAGACACGCACGTTCAGTGTTGGTGACAACGTCTCTTCATGGCAATGGATTAGATTTCTGGAATACAAGTGTTACAGGCGAGACTGTTACAGGAAAAAGTGTTACAGGCAAGACAATTTTTTATTGATGATTGATCGTTATTGATTCTAGACGCATTAACTACTAATTATTCCCATAAGTGTAATGCATGTTTTTTCATAGGGACTTGTCCGTGATCTTTCTCCTCCTCTGGATGGCGAGATCCGGCGCCGACCTTTAGTCCACTAGCGTTTTCCCTCAACCAAGTATCTCCCACCAGCGGGGCACCACCCCAGACGGGGCAAGCTCTAAGCCCCTGACCGTTCTCCCGGCACGTGTGGTAGTGTAATGCATTCTAGTGTAAGAGTGCGTAAGGGATGAGGATAGGACAAGGAAGAAGGAATGATCGCGTGCGGTCCGTGGCCCGTTTGTTAGGGTTCTGCTCCGGCATTCACCGGGTGTTGATTAGAGAAACCTCGGAAAACTACCAATCAGAGCAGCCGGCCGCTAGAATGCTCCTCCAGACAGCGACTGAATTCTGCTGACAAGCTAGTGGGTCGAAAATTCTACCACTGTCGGGACTCAAACCTAGGACCTGCCGGTCAGAGGCACTGCAGTGACACCAGTTGATATATGAGCCACCTCGCCCGGAACCTTTTTTAAAACAAATATTGTTATTTATTTTATATTTCTGAAGAGGAGACCAAATCGAGACACACATAACGTTAATAATGCGGCCAGAAAAACGTAGTTTGTAATGTATATTCTAAAAACAGTCATTCAAATGCCTGATCCTTAGCATATACTACACTTTTCAACGTATTCTAGAATACGGAGTGGCATGCTGAGACCCACACAGAAAAGGACAAATTGAGGAGAGGAGATGATAATATTCAAAAACAAGCCGAAAAGTTTGTAAGTCATGGGCATTTTACATTGAAGGTTATTATTGCAAGGTTCATATAAAAAGCGAAATGGAGGTGAAATGATGTCTGAAATAAGGACCAATTGTTCATTTCGAAATAATTAGAAATTCATTAGAACTAATTTATTTACTTCAATTGCAATCGTAATTTTTGCCACCGAGCTTTAGCTCAAAGCAAACTTAAATAAATCTACCCTTGTGCCTGATTACTTATCCAGTTATTAACAATCTAAATCAGTATTGTCAAGGTCGATGCCACGAGTCCGCGGTACAAATGCCACGACGAAATCGCCCCTTCACGTAGTTCGTCACCCTGCCACCAGAGACAAAGCCATCCCTATTGTAAAACGGCGGAGTTACTAATAGTTTCCTTTTTCCCAACGCTAGTTGCGCAGAGTAGCTCGTGGCCACGACGCGTGCCACTGCCACCAGTAGAAGACCTTGACACCACTGATGTAAATATTTCTTGCTGATATTGAACGAAACTCTTGTGTGTATTTTTCCACCAGCAACGCCCCACCTCGTACTCGTCAGAGGCTGTTTTGTCGTTTCGCGTCCGTGAACGGGAAGGCGAGCGGCGCAGAGCGTGTGGCCCCGGTCGCGCTCCGCCGCCACCGCCGCCTTGTTTCCGCCGCGAATTTCGGTTTCCGCCGCGCGCCCGCCTCGCAGCCGTGCCGTCGTGCGTCGAGGGTCCGTGAGGAGCGCCGCGCGGCAGGGGGTGCAGACGGCGGCAGGAAACGTCGCAGTCGTTTGCGAGGCGGGGTGCACAGTTGCCTGTGGCGCCTCGGCTCTCTCTTGAAGACGTGGCGTGTGGGTGGAGGAGTAGGTGGCGAAGGGGGCGGGACGAGGCAGCAAGGCGTCGGAGAGCGGAAGGGAGGGGGGCAGATATGCGTGCGCTTGAATGATGCGAGAGAGAAAGAACGCGAGCTTGGAGGAAAGAGACGTATATTTGCACACAAGGGTTAAATAGTACATTATGAAATGACGATGTAATGATGGGTATTAATATACGTGTGTGATATAACGATACGAGCAACACCGCCTGGAATACAAGGCCTGCCGACGTATTCCGTGACGTCACATAGGAAGGCCGAAAATCGCCGGCCGCGGTGGCCGCGCGGCAATAGCGCCGCTGTATTTGCATCGTTTCCCGGGGCATTTAGAATTCTTTCTGTTTTTAGTTCATTTAAACTTGAAGCATATGGCTAAATGAAAGGTCAAAAAATAAACACATCTATTTATTTATTTATTTAACGTCACAAACTTAGCATTTAAACTTATGTATCGATTTTAATACACTTTATTACAGCTCATGTCTTATGTTGCAACACTATTTTGCTTGCGTCTTTTACATTCTGACATTGTTTTTCGTTTTAAATGGTCAGTTTTTCTTTTTGAATAATTATTTAAAAGTAGGTTGGCAGTTACATATATACTTTTTTGAATAATGTCCTTAACGTTATGGTGTTCAATGTTATGATCTTGAAAGAGATTGTTTGGAATATTCATTACTCCTAAAGAAACTACTACATTCTTATAATTTGATACCATCAAAAATTCATTTTCTATTTCTTTTGAAATTAATTTTTGCACAATAATGTACAAATAAGACGTACAACAAACAACATCTTTATGAGGGTAAAACAGACTACCTCTGTTATTTGAATTAATCAACATATTATATCTACCAGACTTTTCTGCAATTAAATATTGTTTACAATAGCCACATTTGATTTTTTTGTTACAGCATAAGCATTGTATCACCCAACATATGTTAAAATGGAACAGGTTGATACTGGAATGTCATCAATATCGTCCTCATCTACAGCACAATTACTTTTCAAAATATCTGGAACCACTGTGTTGTGTAGGTCTTCATCCTGAGACATGAAATTAGTCGCATCAAATTCACAAACATCCACAGAAACTTGACTGAGACTGTGAGATTTCAAAATCAGGGACATGGCATTCTGAATTCGCAGTTTGCTTTCACTTTCAAAAATTTTGTCTAACAGACACATGACACTGTGCTCCAGACACATGAAACTGTGCTTTAGAAGGGTCTTGCTCCAAATGGGGATTACTGGAAAACGTGCTGCAAATTTGCCTAATAGTAGAGGAACTGGGTTATCTCAAATTACGAGATGATTTCAGATATTTATATCCTTGAGGTAATATCGAGTGAAGCAGACTACAGAATATAAGTAATTGTCATAAATATCTTGCAGTAGTTTTAGGTAGTGGAAGTAATAATATTTGTTCTTTTATAAATCCAATGTGGCTGTGGATCTCTGGTATTATTGTTTCCAAATGATCAAGAAAATGTGTGATCAAGTCGATAACATGTTTTATGGAGAAATTGCGACAATTATTGCAGAAAGCTCCACTGATTTCACTAACAATATTCTCCAAGTCATGTATCTTATTGATCTTCCTTGGTAGTTTTCCAGATGGAAGCGAGTGTATTTCAGCATCGTCATTGAAAGCAGATAATATCAATTCTTCACTAACATTAATAGCACAAAGCATTCTTGGCTGACGGTTTCCTTTCACTAACAAAATTTACATAATTTTCTTTCAGCAATACCGTCCAATCTGCAGGTAAACTTATGTCACACACTTTAGATTTCAATTCTTCATAGTAATGAAACGAATTCTTCTCATTATGTGTCTCAAAGGAAACGATGCTTTCCTGGATGACATTTCTTAAAGACTCGTTCTTCAATCGCGTACGTCGCCTATCCGAGCTTTCTCGAGCAGATGTCGAAGGCCGTGACAAATACTTTGGTATTCCAAGCATTACAGACGGTTCAGCACCTAGAAATAATAATTCACTTTGTTATCTCAAACCTACATTGTAGAATGTTAAATTACCATTTATATACTTTTTGTACAAGTACTCTCTGAAAACCTAAAAAAATCATTCTATTGTCTCAAGTGAAGCAAATTCTGAAGTCGCCAGACACCTAAAATCACTAAATATGCATACGATCTCCACAAAAATCATGACTACACAAAACAAACTAAGCAAGAAGAACAGCTGTCCTTTCAACTCTTCAGAACGTTACAATAATCAACCCTTTAATGCACAAGGTTAACTTATGGACTTTACTGTTAAGAATAATTGCATAAAGATTAAGGTCTCTTTCTGAATTACATTATTCTCCTTCTGAAGTCATATATAGTTCCCAAATAATATATTATTTAACTCACCATCAACAAGCCTGGGGTATGACAATGGGGCATTAATTTGCTTCCCTGTTTCTCATTTTAAGCTGAACTACTTCTTTCAACATCACGTTCGTTAAAATGTAGTTCACAAACCTACACATGAAATAGAAAACAAGATATTTCCAACAAACTAAAGAATCCAGTTCCAGAGAGAATTGGACAGAAAGATGGTTAGGTATAGAAATATAGTATGTATCACCAAGTTAAGTAATCTATGAATAATATAATCGAAGGTAAGAAACACATATTTTAAAGATAGATTGTAGCTTACCTTTGTGTATGTTGTGGGTATAAAATCATTTATATTGCTCTCATCGATTTTCTTTTTAACTCGACGTCCTTTGGACACGAAAAAATACCCAACCGAGGTCCATTCTTATAATTTGCCTGGCACCCCGGCACTCAACTAGGCATAATTTCTGCACTTATATCCCTACATACACACACACACACGGTTTAAGTATATTTTACCATTAAATAACAAAAAACATTAAGCACAGGCCCAGAAACAACACTACCGCACTATAGTATGTGATAATGGATCATGGCCTTCTCGTCGTGACGTCACGCACAAACTCTCAGGGCGTCGGCAGGCCTTGTATTCTAGGCGGTGTTGATACGAGCGACCATCGTAAACTTCACACGAGTGTACTAATACCCGTTACATCGAGTTTCATACGATACTTTTTCTACGACTTTTATAAGTTAAACTTTTACAATGAATAGTTTCGTGGCAGTTTAGCAAAGG